>OY723396.1:27841201-27931201 GCA_963210295.1 Ophion ellenae | reverse complement strand
GACGTTTGCTCATTCCATTATCGCATATCAATCGCTTAGGCTACCGACATAACCATTTGGATGCTAAATAGCCAGAGGCCTTGGTATTTTTTTATTTCCGTACTGTAACCAAACCTCGAAGTATTTTGCGGTATATCCACTGCGTGTTTAGTTCATTGAAATGGCTTGAACTGCAGACGAACAGTGTTATGTAAAAATGTGAAAGGAAGAGGTTTCGGGTGAGCATTCAAACTGCTTTGGCGCAACGCTGAGTTTATTTTTTATAGTAATTAAAAAACAGAACTCTGTTTTTACATTGGTAAAATTCAACAAAGAAATTCAGTTTCTTATTTACGTAATGAAAATATAAAAATGCATAATTCTGCCCTCTAATTGTATATTTAAGGGGTAAGGCCACAGGAGGATTTTCAAAAAGTCGATTCTTTTTTTCGCTAATACGGTGCTTTATCATCAGAAGAATAAGTTACTATTCGATTAAGGGGTTACCCCCACTTGCGATTTTGAAAAAATCGATTTTTTTTATTGCATTTTTTTGAAGTATAAGTATCTGAGAATATGTCCTGAATATTTCAAGTCGATCCGAACAAAATTGACTGAGATATGAGCGTTGAAAGAGAAGAATCCGCGTTGAAAGAGCGTTGAAAGAGAAACTTCAAACGCGTTTTTTCTCAAAATGGCATTTCTGAAGTCGGTGACCAAGATTACTCGAACACTAATGAACCGATCTTCTTGAAATTTTGCAGGCTTATTTAATACATAAAAATGTAGTCTTTAATCGTTCGATTTTTTTTTTCGAAAAAAATGGCCGTTTTATAGCCAAAAAACGGCCGTTCTTTTCGTTAAAATCGAACCATTAACTTTGACTGCCCGCCATTTTGTGAAAAATGAATATTTTTTAAAATCCTTCGATTAAAGACTAGTTTATACTTATATTTGACTAAATCCATCCGCATTTTTTTTCAGATGATCCACTTCGCCGCAATGTTGGTCACCGCAAACCGTGTATATAAAAACATTATTTCATTGACGGCCATTTGCCACTAAACAATGTAATATTTTTCAATAAAAAAATTACTGAAAGTTCTTCAAGATGTGCTCTTTAAGATGGTATATTGATCGATTAAAAAAGTTTTGTAGTTTTCTTTAAAAAAATTAATGAAAAAGGCCTTTTTTGCGCTACAAGTGGGGGTAACGCCTTAATAGCAAGAACATTTTTTTCACTGTCTTTGAGCGTATAACGTGAGCCCAAAATTTATATCAGACATGTGCTAATATTATCTATTGATTGCTACAGTTAAGGGGGAAGGAAACAATTTGCTGATCTTCATGTTTTTTTTAAGGAAATTTTTGTTCGCCATTTTTAGACTGAGGATATGTTTGACAAATATTTTTGGCTGTCACATAGAATTTTTTACAAATTTTAGTAATCTTTAATGATGGCGGAGGTATTATAGTCTTCTAAACTCCATTTTCAAAACTGGGGTGACGTATAGCTGAAAAACTAATCGACCAGTTCTGTAGAAATTTGGTACAAATCTTTCTAACCTTATTGTCTGAAACATGACTCTCAATGTGTTCGAAAAAAAAGAAAAAAGGATTTTCCGATTGCCAAATGTAGCCATTTTTTCGGAAAATTCAATCTTTTTGTTTCAAAGCGTACCAATTCATCGATTTTCAAGATTTCCCATTTTTTCTTGGTTCATATTCTGCGTATGAGTGTTAACGAAAGTAAAATCGCCGTCGGTTTTTTTTCGGCTTAATCCTGCCGACGCTACGTGTCACGCCGTCTGACAACATCCGCCGCAACGCGTTTAGAAGACCGTGCCATACCTCCGCCATTTTTAAAGATTAATTTTTTAAAGTACCATGTAACAGCCAAAAGTAGTAATAAAACAGCCTAAGTCTCAAACATGATGAAGAAATCTTTCTTTGAAACAAAAAAAAATCATGAAAACCAGCAGTATTTTCCTCACCTAAAGGTATCTTCCCCCTTAACGTTGAAAAGTTGGATCTGGTGCGTGTGGTATAACATTTTCGCTCTTTCGGTGTTTATTTATATACATATGTAGGGTGGAGCATTTAACGTGACCACCCTAAATGTCTGCGTTGCCTTTAGAGTGACGAGAAAATGTCGGGAGGTCATTTGATTAATTTCGAAGGGCTGTTTCAGTGGTGAAGAATTCATTTTTTGTCAAAGTCATAGTTTATAGGTATTTTACACATATCATATCATTTCAAGGTCATAATATCATAGATCGTTGGATTCGTCTGAATATAAGTCTTAAGACTTTTACAAAATAGATGTGTAAATAAAATTAATTACACATCTATTTATTGTGAATATCGAGCTGTTAGAAGATATAAATATATATTTTTTTTCAATGTACAAAATGGCCGACTACTAATATTTTCTTTTTTTAGGCGCTCCGTGGCGTGACATTAAGCATACAGAATTTTTTTGCCTAGAACAAAAAACAAAAATTCTCGTCGATCTATATTTGAATACCTAGAGAAGTCCGTACGGAATTAAAAAAATGTTGTTTTATTCAAAAGTTGTAGGTATTTGAACTTAAGAAATGAATTTTCAGTGGAAAACTTCGTTATAACTGCTCATAAAATGAAAAGTTTCCGATTAAGGCAGGATTCTACTTTGAAACCTTTATTCATTTTTTGTACACGTAAAAAAAAAATACGAAAAAAATATTTCTCGTATTTTAGCCGCCATTTTGTTAATTTTGCACGTATATAAAATATTCTAGTTAGGTTGGTTCCTGAAGACATACTGAACATGAAACTATTTGATTTTTTTGTTTCTGACCATCCGTCGGGAAGATTTCACGACCACGGCAACGGTACCTGCTTTTCGAGGCGTTGGCTTTAAACATATTTTACGTGTACAAAAAATGAATAAAATACATTAAAATTTTTTTTTTATGTACTTAAAGAGTGTATTTATTGAACAGTTTAAACCCCATATCGATATCTTTAATAGTATTCTCAGAAAAAATGCACGAAAATAGCGTTCTTTTCATGGTTTCAAAGTAGAAACCTGCCTTAATCAAAAATTCCGTACGTACTTCTCTGCAAAATGCAATTAGGAACATAACTTTTAAATTTAAAGTAAATCGAGTGAAAATTGTTGAAGTTATTTGTCACGCCAATTGAAAAAAAGCTGTTTCGGGAAGTTTATAGTAGTCGGCCATTTTGTACATCGAAAAAAAAAAATATATATATATATATATATATATGTTTTTTATAACAGCTTGATATTCATACTAAATAGATGTATAATTAATTTTATGAGTGAATCACTTTTTCATACGAAAAAAATTTGTAAAATTCGCACATGATTTTATACCCGTTATTGTGGCCTAAGGCCTTAAGGGGAGATATACACCTAGGAGCCGGAAAAAATGGTCATTTTTGTGATTTTTTTCAAGGAAAACTATTTGGAATTTCGGATTGGGGTTTTAATTATCGAAAAGTATATACATTAAAAAATATGTTTAATTTTCTTTATTAAAAAATATCAAATATCAAACCAAGAAGATTATTAAATTAGATACTATAATCTAGTACTTGTCATAGCCGATTTTGAAAATATCGATATATGAGAAAATGGTGGACGTTTGAACATAAATAGTGATTTTTGGGTAAAAAATTAGTTATTATTTTACCTATAAAACAAAAACTAAGTAACGGAAAAAAATCCTATGACAAGTACTAGATAATGGTGTATAGAATAACCGCAAAAAACCTCAAGGCAATCGGTTCATTGGTTTTCGAGAAATTTTGGATATCGGTAAGAAAAATGTGGTTTTGAGAAAAACGCGTTTGAAAATTCCGGAATGAATAAATCATGAAATTTGTCAACTTACATGGAATCATCGATACCAGGCTCATAGTGTAGGTCTTCTCCGGTCGACGGAATGTTCATAACTTCTAAATCCTCGACCTCAACCATATAGGTGTATATCTTCCGTTAATAAAAAAAACAAAGATGTTCCCATTTAAAAAACCATCGATGACCTTGAGAACGCAAAAAAATGACCTTGACAAACATGAATTTTTCACCACTGTATCAGCCGTTCGAAATCAATCAAATTACCTCCTGACATTTTTTTCGTCACTCTAAAGGCAACAGAGATATTTGGGGTCCTCACGTTAAATGGTCCACTCCGTATATATAGATAGGGTGTCTCAAAACGCCCTGACATTTTTATTTACTGATAAAACGCATTATTCATTTGAAAAGTACGAATATTTTTATTTCAATATAAGGTACAAACATGGAGGTTATGTGTGGAACACAATATCCGATAAATGGCCGCCTCGTCCTTGTTTGCAAACGTTCCCTCATTTGACGAAATTTTCAATAACATTTTGGCATAATGGCCGATTAATTTCATTAACGGTGCGTCCAATTTCTTCCTCGAGCTCCGGAATGCTCCGTGCATCATCGGCATATACTTTTCCTTTCAGAAAAGCTCAAAGAAATAAGTCCAATGGCGTCAAATCGCACGATCTTCATGTCGAATTCACATCGCCGCGGCGCGTCATGACACGACCGTGAAGCTTCGTCTATAATAACTATGCGGTAACAATGCAAATAACAATTTCCGTGCATTGCTCGATCGTGTAATTCTCCATGACTAAACCTCAATACTTCCTGATACCCGTCGCCAAAGATCAGTACTCCACGTTCGTCACAAACATAATGGCACGCGACATAAAATATCACGTCATTACGCGACACTCCTTATAACATACGCGCGTGTGTCTAGTGCCGCAAATGTAAACACGCGCGTAAAAAAGAATCGTCGCTTATTGCGGCTGCTGTTGATTTTCGGTGGTCTCCGTCCACCGTTCCAAGGCATCGCACCATCTCGTGGTACAAGTCGAAAGCGTTGGCTCTCGTGGGCGTTCGTTGCGCGCGCAACTTTCACGTTATCGATGTGAATTCTCGTTTCATAGCGGTGTATACGCGTTTGCGCGCTATACGTTCACCTCGAGAGTGAGGAAAGGAGGAGAAAGAGAGAAACGAAGAAAGAGAATCCGAGAAGATGAGAGGGTATCGGTACAACTGGTTGATCCGCGTGAAGGAGAGCGACCTCACGATCGCGCTCTGTACTATCCACGTGATGTTGCTTCCTAGATGGGATTGGAGAGGGGCGACTTCGATCGTGGGACAGGGGGTTACGAAGAGTGCTGTGTCGATTGTACGCATGCACCGCGCAAGCGAATGGCCGCGAAAGCGACAAAGATCACTGGACCCTGGAAAGAGCTCGTGCCGTGCGACTGGTCAGTGGTCGAGTATCTCGCGTGTTTAGTGCTGTGAGAAAATAATGTGCTCAGTGTAAACGCCATAAGATACCGTGTCTCTCATGACGTATGAATAATTACAGAATTCTTATTTAAGGGGCTACATCTACCTAGGAATCGAAAAAAAAACGTACCTTTGGGTTAAAAAAAAGCGCTTCTTTTTTACCGACTGAAGAACCAGAAAGAAAAGTTCGGAATTGGACCAGTTTTTTTTTCGGGCCGTAGGTCGATGTAGCCTCGTATATTGGAAGGCGCCGCGATCGAAATATCGAAACTATGACCAAACCGGTGGCTCGCGCGTTGTCACCGTTTTGTTCGCAGGCAAATGGGAATAACGTCGGTGTAGGATCGACGGCGGGGACGTAGCAGACGACAAAGTTGAGACCGGGAAAAGAGAGAGGGAAATTTATGCGCGTGAGCCACAGCGAGTGGAATAAAACGAGAATACAGTGAGCAGGGAGTACAGTGAAAGAAGGCGAAGAAATAAATTAGTGAAAAAATAGCCCGAGTAACGTATTTGTAAAGCAAAAAAGCGACGAAAAGTTGTGACAAGTAGGCATAATGTTGAAATCCGAAGATATGAGTCTCAAGGATGGCGAAACACCGAGAATAGACATCAACAAGCCCAGATGGGACCAGAGTACTTATATCGGAAGAACCAAACACTTCCTGTATCTCACGAATCCACTGAACGCTTTTGCTTCGGACAGCCAACTCGAGCGAGCTCGCGAAATCGTCTCGAAATATAGGTGAGTTACCGTAAACTCGTCTTCAATGTCCATTGCCAAGTTTCGCTAAATATCTCCAGATGTTGGCACGCGGTGGGACCGAATTAAAGCCAAAGATAAGAACGATATTGTGAGCGTGGATTTTGAAAATCACTTTCGATCCAATCGTCGATTCGAGTGATTTTTTTACGTGTACCTGCTTTAGTATTTTCATTCATCAATGTTGGCTGCTTGTTCAACATACAAATTCGAATCGCTGTTTTTCCGTATGGAGTGACGTTTGCCTACTTGTCATTCGATTGTATAGAATAAAAATAGATATACAGTGTTTAAGGGGTTAGGCTACTGGGGAACAACCGAAAATCAGGGTTATTTGGAAAAATTAATTTTGAAGGAGTAAGGAGTTGGCGCGTTAGCCACAATCCAAGATTAATATATATATATATATATATATATATATATATATATATATATATATATATATATATATATAATCATGGATGCGTTATGAAAATTCTACATAAGATCTTTTTTCATAAAGTTTCCTTGACATTTAAGGTTGGAAAGAAGACTTTTCTAGATAAAACGAATAACCTAGAGTTTTTTTTTAAATACCGGGTCCAAAAAAGTTATCATTTGTAGAAATGGCATGCGAAAAACCAAAAGCAGATGATTTTTATCTCGCAAACCGTGGGACTTTTACTAAACTGGAATTCCAGTATATAGTAGGCCATGATCTGACCTGTCGACGGCGACACGTAATATTAATTAATGGTAATAAAAAGTAATCTCGTCACATAAATATAAATGGGCATAATGATAAATGACCGAAAATTTCATTTAGAGTTGTATAAAACATATGCTGACGCAGTTCTTTCATAATAATCAGCGATAATGGTATACTTTTTCAAGTTCGTAGTAACGAAAAAGTTTTCTTCATTCATGTAATAAAAATATAATAATGCATAATTTTGCCCTTTAATTAAATATATTATGAAAAATTAGCATCTACAGAATAAACCTATACCCCGTGTGCATTTTTTTAGTTTAAATGAAATAAAAATTAATAATTAAAGAAGTTATGAACAATCTTCTGACATATATATATATATATATATATATATATATATATATATATATATATATATATATATATATATATATATATATATATATATAGGTATAATGATAAATGACTGAAATTTTAATTCTGAGTTGTATAAAACATTTGCTGACGCAGTTTTTTTTCGCAATGACCATCGATAGTTTTATACTTTTTCAAATTGGTAGTAATACAAAAGTTTTCTTTATTCACGTATTAAAAATACGAAAATGCATAATTTAGTTCTTTAATTAAATACATTATGCAAAATTGGCATCTACAGAATAAATATATACCTTGTATGCACTTTTACGAGGTTCACTGAACAAAAAATTAGTTACTAAAGAAGTCATAAACAATCTCGTGAAGGACCTTTGAACGTGCGGGGCTCAACGGTATGGGCTTGAAGTTTGCATCGTTGGAACACAACTAATGTGTTTTTTCTTTCATTGATAAATTATCTTTGTGGCTGATTTAGGCTATAAAAATCGTTCGAACGTTTTTGCGTATTTTTATTACAGGTTAACCACAAATTGCCAAAAAAGGGTTTCGAATAATAATAAAAATGACGGAACAGTACAAAAATGCAAACTTCAACGTCACTCGACGGTGCACTCGATTTTGGCCACCCCGTTGATCTGAAAGAGAAAAAACGAGTTTTTTTTCTTTCTTTAAACAAAGAATGTTGGCTAAGACTTGACCAAGCTTTCTTTTGTTAGCGTGTTGCAATCATTTTTAAAAAATCGATATTTTTCGTTTTTTCGAGGATACTGACATCATTATTGTTCATAACTAAGGGAAGAAAGAATGTTAAGGGAGGTTTCTACTTTTTTGGGCCAAAAAATGTTCGATTTTTCACCAATTTTTTAATGCGAACGATATTAAATATCGGATGTTGAAATTCGGTATGTTTACTAAGCGGTCTTTATTGAACATAATAATATTTTTTAAAGTTTGGAAAAGCATGATACTGAAGGTGTACCATGGATATATTTTTACTTTGTGCAGTATTGGGTATAAGTCGAATTGGAATCAAGAAGAAAAATTGCACAAAAAAAATAGTGAGCGATCGAAGGGGAATTTTTTACCAAACATTTCTGCAGTTTTTCTGCATTTCTGCAGTGAACGCTGAAAATTTGGGTGATTTTCGGGAATTTTTCGGAGGATCAGTACTCAATTAGATGTTTCGGAAAATTAAGAATATATTTGGCTATATTTGACCTATAGTATATAATTTTTTCATATAAAAATATTGAGATCCAAGCGACTTATAGCTGAAACCGAAAAAGGAAAAAATGTCGTTGAACTGGAAGGTCTTTCCCGTACAATGACGTAGGATTTTCGAAAAATATAAAAATCTAACAAAATGGCGTAGTTATGAAAAAGTCTGTTTTCTTGCCTATAAAATGGTCGTTTTTTTTCAATGCCAAATCGTCAATTTTCATCCAATCAAAAATATCCTACGTCATTGTAGAGTAAATATATTCAAGAGTACTCAGTCCAAATTTCAAGACAAACGGATAATTGCTCTTTGAGTGACAATGTCCGCAAATTTGAAAAGTCTCATTTCATATTCTTAAGAGTATCAAAATCTTGAAAGTATAAAAATCTCATCTCATATTCTTGAAAGTATAAACTGTCGAAAAAGGCAAAAAAATCGATTTTTTTTAAGTGTCACACTGGTATGGCCCTTCAAGGGAGACTTTGTCCTTGGAGTGCCATATTTCAGGTGTTTACATTTTATTTTTTTTAAAGGAAACGAGTAAAGCTTTTTGAGTGCGGTTTTTTTCTTGCTTTTATTCATGATATACAGAACGTTAAAAAAATTTTTTTTTGAAAAAAAAAACCAAAATGGCGGCCGTTGCAGCTCCGCGAAAACAGGTCCTCAAATCGCGGGAGGTAAACGGCTGACATCACTGCCCCCTCTTTGTTGATCTGAAACACAAATTCAAAGCATATTATCAATCTGTGACCCTTTGGTCATGGAATGACGGATGGGTTTTTCGTTTAGTACAAATTTCGAAAAATGGCGGCAATTTAAAAAAAATCGAATTTTCGCGTTTTTTTTCGCATAAAAAGATAAATAATAAATGCAAAAATGTATCTATCGAAAAAACGATCCGTCATTCCGTGAAGACATATTTTCTGAGTATGCTCTCCAAATTTCAGGTCGATATGTTAATTACAGCGGTCAGGAGAATGTCAGCCATTTTTAAAAACGTGTTTTCGAGAAAAACGCGTTTAAAGTTTTGTAATGTGTTTACACAAATGTGTTTATAATTACCGCTAATCGGCAATGCCTGGTCCACAGAGGCATCCCTCCTCTTCTTCTAGCTGCTCATGTTGAGCCGCAAATTGATTTTTTGAAAATTTCAAGGACAAAGTCTCCCTTAATTCCATGTACAATGCATACAATATTAAACATTTTTATCAAAATCATGTGAGAGGCACCCTTAATCTTTGACATAAGTTGCATTTCAATGCCTTGTCGAAGAAACCCCACGCTCGAAGTTACCCTGACACTTTTTTTTTAATATAAAATTGTGGGGCGTGGTGGAGCTTGACTTTCTTATAAATTTGATAACCAAAAAACACATTGTTCTATTGGAACAAAAAAAAATTGGAATTAAGGATGTTAAAAAAAAAGTTACCTGAAAAAAACTTCCAAAACCTGTACAAAGTAACCCCATTTTACGGTAATAAGGAGGGAAGACTCACGAGGAACATCACTTTGGTGTCCTCCTCCGATTTTATTGAAACTTTTTTATGTGAAAGGGCATCAAAAACTAAGAGACGCGTATTCTTTTTATCGGCGGAAAAATGCTTTTACGGGGTGAAACGCACCCTCAAAAATGGGGATGTTTTTCGTTTTTCGTCGATAACGTAAAAAAATTTCAAATCGCGAAAATGTTCTTTTTTGTGTGCTATACATTGGAGATGAGAACGAAAACGTTATCGACGAAGAACGAAAAACACCCCTATTTTCGAGGGTGCGTTTCCGTTTAAAAGCGTTTTTCCGCCGATAAAAAAAAAATAGGCGTCTCTTAGTTTTCGATAGTCTTCCACATGAAAAAGTTTCAACAAAATCGGAGGAGGACACCAAAGTGATGTTCATCACTTGGAATCTACGATTGGAAAAAAATTAATACAAATTTATAACTGTCGCCCATTCCAAAGTGTACATTTAATTCCCATCATTCCTCTTACATGAAAGTAAGTAAGTTAGTTCGTGTTTCGAAAATGCGTGACTGCGTTCTTGTTTTCAGAAAAGGTGAAACATTGGTACGTCTGAAAATATCCACGGACGAATTATGGACGTGCAAGTATCTGTACGACAGTGCCTATCATCCGGACACCGGAGAAAAAATGGTTCGAGTCGGGCGTATGAGCGCTCAAGTTCCTATGAATATGATCATCACCGGCTGCATGATGACATTCTACAAGTATGAGAAAACAGTAAATTCGTTCTCTGGAATTAAATATCATTTCGGATTCCTCATTTTTCCTTTAGGGAGATACCTTTAGGCGAGGAAAAAATTGCCGATTTTCATGATTTTGTTTTAACATGATTTATTGACTATTTTTGGGACTTTGGGTATGTAATTTAATTTTAATTGTTTTTTTTTTCCTTAGGTACACGCTTTTCGCGTTTGTTACCTATTCTTTCCCTTCATTGTGCCCGTTTCTTTCCTCTACTGTTTACTTCCTTTTTTCTCCATCTTTCTCCTTGTCCCCCCCCCCCCTCTTGCGGCCGCAGCCGACTTCCCCCTCTGTATTGTATTCATCATGACATTTCTGTCATGGGTATAGGGAAACTGCGGAAAACCTATACCAATACAGCCGGTCATCGAGTTCGCCCCCCCCCAGTCGTGGAACTAGTCTTATTTCGCCGCGAAATGCCGAAGAAAAACATTTCACGACGAAATGTACGCGACTGGGATTCGAACCCGGGACCTCCCGGTCCGCTGGTTTAGTGGCGAGCACGCTAACCACTAGACCATCGCACCGGTTGACTTTGGCTATGTTTAATTACTACTTTTGACTGTAACATATTTTTTTATCAATCTTTAAAAATTGCGGACGTCTTCTAAACTGGTTGCGACGAATGTTAGGGCGGAAAACCAGTTTAGGAGTCGGTTTTTTAAAGTGATTTTCGTGATTTCTTTTACGAGAAATGGATTAATAGAATTGATTCAAACTTTGAGAATATTTTATACATATTTTCAAACGCATATTTTAATTTTTTCGAAGCATTTTCTCTGTAAATGTGGAACAAATAACCTGCCGCCCATCGTGGGCCGCCATCGGACTTTAAGAACGTGCTTTTCTTCTATATGAACCTAACTGTGACCAAAAAAGTTGACAATTGCATTTTTTTAGAGGTGTTCAAACAAAAGAGTATAATTTTCGACATTATTTTATCATCTTTTTTGCTATAAAAAATATACTCTAACCGATGATATTGTCCCAAATGTTGGTTCATATAGAACGTAATTATATGAAGAAACTGACTATTATTGCATAAAATTATCGGCTAGAAACTTTGTGAGCTAGTGTACACAAATTGAAAAAAAGTCGTTTCCAGAAAAACGCGTTTGAAAAAATATTGCCGAAAACAAAAAATAAGACAAGGCAGTAATGACTTATTTGTACTGCTTACCGGTTAATTAGCGGTGAGTTTTACTGACAATGGAATTAAAAAAATCCATTTTTTCAGTCATCTAAACTGGGTTCCCACCTCGAGGTGGGAACCCAGTACCAGGTCAACATAACCTCACAAATGTTCCAACCCAATTTTCCCACAGATGGTTATTTTTTTTCAGGAAAAACAAAGCATTAGGCTCTGGAGAAATCCCTGACGCAGAGCTTCATGCTTTCCTTTTGCCCTAAATATTATTAATCTCTGAGAAATCTCAGTTCGAAAATGTCAGCTATCTCTCTCGCACTCGTATGTCACGTGGTAGATCTTCTACTTCGCCTTAGGACGGCGTGACACGTAGCGTCGGTGGCATTAATCTGAGAAAAGCCAACGATTTTTCTTTCATTACCACTCATACGCAGAATATGAACTAAAAAAGTGAGAAATTTTGAAAATCGATGTAATGGTAGGCATTGAAACAAAAATGTCGAATATTCCGGAAAAATGACTCCATTTCGCTATGAAAAAATATTTTTTTCCATTTTTGACAACTTCTAGGGTCATGTTTTAGACAACATGGTTAGAAAGATTAATGTCAAAGTTCATCAGAATCGGTCGATTAGGTTTTTAGCTATCCGGCACGCCCGTTTTGGTAATGCAGTCAAGGGATATACATTTGAACAGGAAAAAAATAAGCAATATTGAGGATTTTTTTTAACTAAGAAATAATTATTCTACAATTATCAAACTTTCGGTATACTTCAATAGTGTATTCAAGTATACAAAACAATTTTTTTTAATTCATTCATCATCAAAATGACGGAGCTGTTGCACTTTAAGAACGCAGCATTACCAATGCCAATAATACACACTTGTTGGCAGCGTGGCGTCGTGAAGTTGAGGTTAAATTTCGCGAATGTCACGTGTTTTCTGACTTAAACATTTAATTTAGACAAGTTAGTGTTAATTATTCATGGTGAAGTGAATTGTTTCGAAGAGAGGGATATCTGAGGTTAGTAAAATACGTTTTGTTTGAAATTTTAAGTGCTTGTACATTGTTTATATATTATTGTTTGTAAATCACAAAATTTCGTCATTTTTATGCCACTTTTACTTTCTCATTTTCTCGAAAGTCCCGCTAGATCCCGGGCTGAAATTAATTGCATATGGTAAGGGCATCATTAGCACTAAATTATGACGCCAATAACTTTTGCCCGAATTTTCCCGAAATTGAGAAAATGCAATTTGAAAATTTACTTAAAAAATGGCTAAAAGTATGATTTTTACGTTACATGAAGCCCAATATCGTCAAAAAAAAATTGTTCAAGTTATTTAATGTCGAGTATACATACTACCAATGATTTTGACATTATAAACCATGAATTTGTTATAAACAATAAATTATTTTTTTCCAAAAACTTAATTAAAATTTTTTTCCAAGTTGATTAAATGTCAAATTCTGATTCAGCGACGTCGAAAACCCCCTAATCAACAGGTTTTATCATTTACAATTATAATCATTTTTTTTTGGTCCGCCGTCTTGTTTTTGACTTTGTTGTGCATTTTTTTATGAAACTGATGTCAAATTTCTACTTAGCGACCTCAAAAACTCCTTGTAACATCATTTTTTATTGTTTAAAGTTGATATAAAAAAATTTTTGGTCCGCCATCTTGTTTTCGACTTTTTGACTCATTTTTTTCGAAAAACTAACATCAGATTCGGATTCAGCGACCCCCAAAACCTATATATACCCACCACCATCCGTTTTTTCGATGATTTCGATTTTTGGCCAGCTTTTCGGCGTTTGGAACCACTGTGCGGCGTGCAGTCTAGTTCTATACTTTGATTTGCAAAAAAGTTCAAACATTTTTCCAGTTAAAACATGTATAGTTTCTGTGTGACGGTAATTAAAGTGAAGAAAATGCAAAATTAAGAAAATGGCACGCGTTTACACAAAACAAACAACATTTCACGGAACATTTCTGTAAAATGTGGATCAAAAAAGTTGTTTTTTTTCCAATTTTTCAAAAACAATTCTCGTCAAGTAGAAGGTACGAATATTATCAATATTTCTACCAAGCTTCAACTCAATCGGCTTGATAGTTTTTGAATATTCCTGCACGCCAATTTCGATAATGCAGTTTTGAGAAAAACGCGTTTGACGTCCACGCCCACTCTTGAAACTTTAGGAAAATATTCTACATATATAGTTCTATCGTTTAAAGAAAAAAATTAATCGATTTTTTTATCGTTGAAAATGTATATTCCGCCTTAAAAAGACCATGCCGTACCTCCGCCATTTGTGAAGATTAATTTAAAAAATACGTACCCTAAGTTTGAAGATTAATTAAAATAAAACGTACCCTAGGTCTCAAAACTGAAGAAGAAATCATTCTTCAAAAAAAAATAATCATAAGAATCAGCAGTTTGTTTCTTTGCTTAAAGGAATCTCCCCTCTTAAGTTTAACATCCCGTGGTTTCGTTATATATATATATATATATATATATATATATATATATATATATATATATATATATATATATATATATATATAATTATTGAGGTAGCGACGAAAAATAGGATGCACGCGATATGATAACCACTCGTAGCCCTGATCCATAACCCCGTGTCGTTCCATCGGTTAATGTTGCGGGAATGCTCCACTTTCGAACTTTGCGATACGAGAGCTGCCGGCGTTCTGGACATAAAAATAAATGAAGCGTATAGCGCTAAAGATACCCTGGTGTCCCCTTACGGACGCGCGATACTCTCGCTATGACGTCAGGTGCCGAATATCCAATTGAGAAAGACATAATTCGCCGGGCGGAAATAAGTTATTAGTTTCGTCATGCTTTAATAATATGGTGATGTGGTTGAAGTTTGCACCGTTGGAACGCAGTTGAAATTAATATTTCTGAATAAACTTATCTTGTCATACGCCGCGTATAAAAATCCCGCAATTGTTTTTGGGAGTCTCGAGACTAAAATCGAAATGCTTGTGGACGATTGAAATTTATATTAACGTCATATTATTATTTATGTGACGAAGAGAAACTCTAGAAATTGAAAACCAATTTTTCAGTAACCAGTTATTCAACAGGAACCACAATAATTATAAAGGGTGTCTGAAAATGATCTGACGTTTTAAATTGCGCGCCATTTTTTTCTTGGTGAACATGGAGTACTGATCGTTGACAAGTGGCATGAGGAAGTATTGAGGTTTAGTCATGGAGAATTGCACGATCGAGCAACGCATGGAAATTGTTTTTTGCTGCATTGTTACTGCATAGTTGTTGGAAAGTGAAAAATTTGCCTAATGAATCGTCAGATGATTGTTAATGACAAATTAACTATGCAATGTAAAAAAAAAATCCTACGTACTTCCATAGACAATGTATTTCTCAAAATATATTCCACGTTTCAAGTAAATCGGTTGAAAATTGTCTGAGTTATGTTTCCGGCCAACTTGAGAAATGCAGTTTTGAAATAAACGCTGCACAGCCGCCATTTTGGAATTAATCGTTTCAAAAAAATTATTGTACACAGTCACTGATATTTATGATAAACACCCTTTTTTGTAATCTCGATTTATTTTGTAGTTTTTCTGAAAAAAAATCCCCAAAAAGCATATTTTTTCGGCCTCTAGAGAGGCCTAAGGCCTTGAGGCGTTACCCCCACCTGTAGCGCAAAAAAAAGGCCTTTTTCATGATTTTTTAAAATGAAAACTACAAAACTTTTTTAATCGATCAATATACCATCTTAAAGAACACATCTCGAAGAACTTTCAGTAATTTTTTTTATTGAAAAATATTACATTGTTTAGTGGCAAATGGCCGTCAATGAAATAATGTTTTTATATACACGGTTTGCGGTGACCAACATTGCGGCGAAGTGGATCATTTGAAGAAAAAAATGCGGATGGATTTAGTCAAATATAAGTACAAACTAGTATTTAATCGAAGGATTTTAAAAAATATTCATTTTTCACAAAATGGCGGACAGTCAAAGTTAATGGTTTGATTTTAACGAAAAAAACGGCCGTTTTTTGGCTATAAAAAGGCCATTTTTTTTCGAAAAAAAAATCGAACGATTAAAGACTACATTTTTATGTATTAAATAAGCCTGCAAAATTTCAAGAAGATCGGTTCATTAGTGTTCGAGTAATCTTGATCACCGACTTCAGAAATGCCGTTTTGAGAAAAACGCGTTAAGGGGGGATTGTCTTTTTTTTCGCAAAATTTACCGCTTTTTGGCAATTTTTTTGTGAAGAAAGTATACAACGGAAAACTTGTGAAACTTGGCATATAGTTTTATTGATCTGTTTACTACATACAAAAAAAATTTTTAACAATTTCATCAAAAAATCCGCCTCCCACCCCCCTCGACGCGCGATGGTCCTTTTTTGATGGTGTGCACGATTACAGCCTTCACGTTCATCCTGCAACAAAAACCCAAAAAGCATTTTACTTTAGACACATATAGCTATCGTTCGATGAAGGGAAAAAAAAAATTGACGATTTGGTGACGTTTTGAACTTGAAGTATCGGTTTTTCGAAAAAAATTGATCGATTTTTTGTTATAAATAAAAAACTATTAAACGTATTGCTTTTTTGCTTCATCAAACGATAAAAGGATGTCAGCTGAGCATTCTGTCCAAATTTGAAGGCAATCGGTTGAATAGTTTTTGAGAAATCGTGCACACCATCAAAAAAGGACCATCGCGCGTCGAGGGGGGTGGGAGGCGGATTTTTTGATGAAATTGTTTAAAAAATTTTTTGTATGTAGTAAACAGATCAATAAAACTATATGCCAAGTTTCACAAGTTTTCCGTTGTATACTTTCTTCACAAAAAAATTCCCAAAAGGCGGTAAATTTTGCGAAAAAAAAGACAATCCCCCTTGAAAGTTTCTCTTTCAACGCTCTTTCAACGCGGATTCTTCTCTTTCAACGCTCATATCTCAGTCAATTTTGTTCGGATCGACTTGAAATTTTCAGGACATATTCTCAGATACTTGTACTTCAAAAAAATGCAATAAAAAAAAATCGATTTTTTCAAAATCGCAAGTGGGGCTAACCCCTTAAATTAGTCCGCAATTGTGCCAAAATCTCATTGAAAATTTCGTCAAAATAGTGAACGTTTTCAAACAGCGACGAGGCCGCCATTTATCGGATATTGTGTTCCACACATAACCTCCATGTTTGTACCTTATATTAAAATAAAAATATTCGTACTTTTCAAATGAATAATACGTTTTCTTAATAAATTAAAACGTCAGGTCATTTTGAGACACCCTATACTTCGAAGTTCTTAGCGAATGGTGTTTTCATGCTTTCGATTTTTAAATCGAATCGCCGCAAGCGTAGAGTTCGAAGTCTCTGCTTTGACAGACCTACAGAGGAATATTACTAAATTATAAGCATTCCCAATGGCTGTGGATACGTAAAAAGAGCATCAAAGTGAAGGGTCGGATCAGAACGTATACTCTGAAACTTTTTTTCGTTTCTCTTGTTTGATTGGGTTTTAATTCGTATTTAAAACAAGAACAGCTTTTTTCGTTTTGAGCCTTAATTTTGGGTTTACAGCGCTTCGCAGTGAAAACACGTATTTTTTCCGATTTTCGATGTAAATCGAATTTTCCGCGTGTTTTACATTGTTTCGTCGTACTTTGTCGTTGATTTAACGAAGTTGGCTGCAGATCATTGGCGTTATCCTGAATACACCACGTGGAGGTTGTCTGCATTGGTATTCTTTGGCCCTAAAAAGGGCTGTTTGTTTCGGTTTGTTTGTTTGGGTTTAATACATACGGTAGAACCCACTAAAACGTAGCTTTCTATTTATTTTTACGATTTACTTGTTACTGAAATATTCTGTTCCTGTTTTTTTTCTCGCCATAGCGCATTCCAAAGAAAGCTACATTAACGTAAACCTGTCAAAACGCTCAATAACGAATAATTCGTAAAATGTCCTGTATCTTCTAAAAGAAGCCAAAATGGCGATTTTATTTTTATTCTTGAAGAAGTGTTTGTCTTGGGCCAAATATGAATAATCCACGGTAAAATTAAGGCGCCGGAGATATCGTAAAATCGGGCCTACGAATTGCGTGACCTACAAATGATTTATTTTACAATTCCGTATCACGTGTGCGACTTCCGGTTGACTTTGACATGCTCTTTCGGATTGTGATAGTTGTTATCAGCCTTGTGAGTGAAGCGCTGCAGTAGTCTTACGTAGCTTGTGTTCCACGTGCTGTCAACGCTTCACGTCCAGCGAAGCCTCGGAGATGATAAAAAGAAGATATCCGAGAAAAAAAAACGACGCATGCAATCGTTACTATGACCGTATCCACAATTCGAAACAAATGACGATATGGTACCATTTGATTCAAATTTATACAGCAAGGGGGCAGCCATTAATTACGTGAGGTGATTTTGGCGATTTTTCGACCCCCCCCCCCTCTCCCCCTGGTGAGATGTCGTGAGATTTTGCTCGACCCCCTCCCCCCGCCCCTAATCGCACGTGAGATTTTTCAAAATGCATACGTTCACGGAAAATAAATTGTAGTAGAAGTAACTGCGGTTGTAGTACCATTTACTCCACCTTGTAAAGTAGTAGGGAGACTCTCCCTACGTGATAAAAATTACGTGATTACTAAAATTACTAAAATTACGTGATATTTGCCGAAGCCCCCGTCTCCCCCACGTGAGATTTGGTGAGATTTCGCTCGACCCCCCCTAAACGGATCACGTAATTAATGGACGCCCCCTAAATGCTGTGTCGTATACCGAATGTACCCTCCAAATTTTAAAGCGATCGTCTACACCGTTTTTGTCAAATTTGCAATTGAAGAAACACTTTTTTACCTACGCTCATCGCTGAATGGCAGTTTTACGCACGAAAGAGTGTGAAAATATGTTTAAGGGGGGATTGTCTTTTTTTTTCGCAAAATTTACCGCTTTTTCGGGAATTTTTTTGTGAAGAAAGTATACAACGGAAAACTTGTGAAACTTGGCATATAGTTTTATTGATCTGTTTACTACATACAAAAAATTTTTTAAACAATTTCATCAAAAAATCCGCCTCTCACCCCCCTCGACGCGCGATGGTCCTTTTTTGATGGTGTGCAAGATTACAGCCTTCACGTTCATCCTGCAACAAAAACCCAAAAAGCATTTTACTTTAGACACATATAGCTATCGTTCGATGAAGGGAAAAAAAAATTGACGATTTGGTGACGTTTTGAACTTGAAGTATCGATTTTTCGAAAAAAATTGATCGATTTTTTGTTATAAATAAAAAACTATTAAACGTATCGCTTTTTTGCTTCATCAAACGATAAAAGTATGTCAGCTGAGCATTCTGTCCAATTTTGAAGGCAATCGGTTGAATAGTTTTTGAGAAATCGTGCACACCATCAAAAAAGGACCATCGCGCGTCGAGGGGGGTGGGAGGCGGATTTTTTGTTGAAATTGTTTAAAAAATTTTTTTGTATGTAGTAAACAGATCAATGAAACTATATGCCAAGTTTCACAAGTTTTCCGTTGTATACTTTCTTCACAAAAAAATTCCCAAAAAGCGATAAATTTTGCGAAAAAAAAGACAATCCCCCCTTAAACGAATGAGAAATAGAAAATCGCGATTAGGGACCTCTAGATATGAATATAAAGGGCTAAAATTTGGTCAGCACTCATTTTTTGTCATTTTCGACAAAAATGTAAAAAAATAAAATTTCAATTTTTTTTCGAGCCAGTCTAGTGTATGATCACCATTAAAAAATAAATATTCCTTCAAAAATGCATTACGATTTCCCAGATCCACACCAGCAGTGATTTTTTGGCAATGGTGCAATCAGTCGTTCAACGCGGTCGTGAATTACACGAATCGCAGTGGAGCACGCCCAATACCGGTCGAGACACTGGTCCAGAGTTACGTCGGCGCTGTTGGTGGTGCGGTCGTCACGGCGCTGAGCCTGAACCGTCTAGCCAGTCGTGCGCCACCGCTCGCCGGACGCCTCGTACCATTAGCCGCGGTGGCAGCCGCCAATTGCGTCAATATTCCCCTCATGAGAATCACGGAACTTCGCGAAGGGATCGATCTCTACGACGAGGAAGGAAAGAAGCTTGGTAACAGCAGAAAAGCAGCACGCGAGGCTATTGCATCGGTCACTCTCTCACGGGTGCTAATGTCTTCGCCGAGCATGGGTCAGACTCTATTTTTCAACATATTTCATTATCATCGTTATTATCGAGACGGAGAAAACCGCCAATAAATGTCGACCCTGTGATCCACTTTTGCTCGCTAACCACATGCTTGACCTGCAACATGCTACGGAGTCAAGTCTACCCTTTTGAAAACACGCACGCATTTTAACGCCATCTGTTGGAAAACAGCGAGAACTTATTCGACGTCCTAATACTTTGGAGATCTAGGATGTAGATCGCTAAATAATCCCAAAAAAGTTTGCGGGTTTTTCGTCACTCAAAACTGCCAAAAGAATTTTGGTAAATTAACGGAGACTTTGTCCTTGGAGTGCCATATTTCAGGTGTTTACATTTTATTTTTTTTTAAGGAAACGAGTAAAGCTTTTTGAGTGCGGTTTTTTTTTGCTTTTATTCATGATGTACAGAAAGTTGAAAAAAATTTTTCGAAAAAAAAAAACCAAAATGGCGGCCGTTGCAGCTCCGCGAAAACAGGTCCTCAAATCGCGGGAGGTAAACGGCTGACATCACTGCCCCCTCTTTGTTGATCTGAAACACAAATTCAAAGCATATTATCAATCTGTGAGCCTTTGGTCATGGAATGACGGATGGGTTTTTCGTTTAGTACAAATTTCGGAAAATGGCGGCAATTAAAAAAAAAATCGAATTTTCGCGTTTTTTTTTCGCATAAAAAGATAAATAATAAATGCAAAAATGTATCTATCGAAAAAAACGATCCGTCATTCCGTGAAGACATATTTTCTGAGTATGCTCTCCAAATTTCAGGTCGATATGTTAATTACAGCGGTCAGGAGAATGTCAGCCATTTTTAAAAACGTGTTTTCGAGAAAAACGCGTTTAAAGTTTTGTAATGTGTTTACACAAATGTGTTTATAATTACCGCTAATCGGCAATGCCTGGTCCATAGAGGCATCCCTCCTCTTCTTCTGGCTGCTCATGTTGAGCCGCTAACATCTCCCGCTTACTTCAAGGACAAAGTCTCCCTTAAAAAAAAAACACGTTTTAATTGCATCCCAACAAGGCAAACTTCGTCATTCGAAACGCCACTCTGACAAAACAAAATTGAAGAAAATGGACTATTTTTTTTTTCAACGTGAAATAATTTCCAAACTGAAGTAACAGTGAGATTAATATTCCAAATACATTTCCGTTTCAGTTCTCGCACCAGTGCTGATGAATTTTCTGGAGAAACGGAATATGTTGGCTCGAGCAAAATGGGCGGCGGCTCCGATACAGCTGGTCGTATGCGGCGTGTGTTTGACCTTCGCGACGCCGTTGTGCTGCGCTCTGTTTGCCCAAAAAGTCCCGATAACGGTCGATCGTCTCGAGCCAGAAGTGCGCGAACAAATATTATCGAAAGATCCAAATGCGAAGACAGTTGTTTACAACAAGGGTCTTTGAGGAACTCGCCTCGTTGTACTCTTACCCGTTCGTCTGCACCTCGAACGTCTCTGGTCCCGTTTCCTTTGTTTACCGTGACGTGAAGCGCACAATGTGAACAGAATCACGGGGAACATCTCGTTGCACTAGGGGCATGCCATTGTGAAATTCGTGACATTTATAAAACCTCGGCGGAATGGGGAAAAATATAATCAAATTATAGGAGGAAAAAAGAGGTTTGCTCAGATCGAGTAATTTTCGTGAGTTCCTGATGAAATTTGTTCGATTTCAGTGATTGGGGTAGAATATCCATAAGTCGAATTTCCATAAGTACGAATATCCATAAGTGAATATCCATAAGTCGAATTTCCATAACCGATTATCCAAAAGTCGAATTTCTATAAGTATGAATATCCATAAGTCGAATATCCATAAGTGAATATCCATAAGTGAATGTCCATAAGTGAATATCCATGAGTGATCCATAAGTCGAATATCCATAAGTGAATATCCATAAGTGAATATCCATAAGTGAATGTCCATAAGTGAATATCCATGAGTGATCCATAAGTCGAATATCCATAAGTACGATTATCTATAAGTGAGTATAGTATGTAGCCCAAAGTATATAACCCAAACAAACCCAAACAAACTTGAACTTTTACCGAGCATTCTCTTCATTAAAAATTTCTTAAAATGCTCATCTTTCTTCGTCTTTTCACTCTTCCCGCCATTTCTGGCGCTCATTTCTACTCTATACTCACTTATGGATGTTCGACTTATGGATGTTCGACTTGTGGATATTCGTACTTATGGATATTCATACTTATGGATATTCGTACTTATGGATATTCGACTTATGAATATTCGTACTTATGAATTTTTGTACTTACGGATATTCGTACTTATAGATATTCGTACTCATGGATATTCGTACTTATGGATATTCGACTTATGGATATTCGTACTTATGGATATTCGTACTTATGAATATTCGTATTTATGGATATTCGACTTATGAATATTCGTACTTATGAATTTTCGTATTTATGAATTTTCGTACTTATGGATATTCGTACTTATAGATATTCGTACTTATGGATATTCGTACATATAGATATTCGAACTTATGGATATTCGACGACAGTGGATTTTAGTAACCATTTAATGTAAGTTTGATGGGTTAAAGTTAAAGTACCGCGACCGTTCCTACCTGAATGGCTTAAGGCGGAAAACCAGTTTAGGAGTACGGTTTTAAAGTGATTTTCAAAGAAAAAAAAATTCTATAAGAAATGAATGAATAGAATTTATTCAAACTTTGAGAATACCTTATCCATATTTTCAAACTAGTATTTATATTTTTTCGAAGCATTTTCTCTGAAAATATGAAACATGCCGCCCATCGAAGGTCACCATCACTTTGCTGTTTGTGTACACTCTGGAGGCAACAGTTTTCGTCTGAAATCAACTCGGTTTAACGATTACTTTAAGAACATGTTCTCCTTCTATATGAACCTAACTTCAACCAAAAAAATTGAAAATTACATTTTTTCGAGGCGTTTAAACAAAAGACTATAATTTTTTCCATTATTTTATCATCTTTATTGCTATAAAAAATACTTTAAACAATATTACCCCGAATTGAGGTTCATATAGAGCGTAATTATATAAAGAAACTCACTTTCAATTTATAAAATTATAGGTTGAACATTTTTTGAGCCAGAGTGCACACAAATTGAAAAAAGTCGTTTCGAGAAAAACGCGTTCGAAAAAAGATTGCCGAAAGCAAAAAATTCAAGGGAGCAATTGAATATTCATACTACTTTGGAAACATTCTTGAATAGTTTTACTAACAACTCAAGGAATTTTAAAAAATCGATTTTTTCAGTCGTCTGAGCTGGTTTTTCGCCTTAAGGTTATAACAACAATGGTGTATTGTGAATATGTTGCTAGCTATTTCTCGCAAGGTGTTCAATCACGAGGCTCTTCGTCAGAGCCTGCAGAACTTTCGTAGTACCAATGCCAAGTATGGGAAATAACGAGGTTGAAGCTTACATCGCTGGAAATCAATGAATATTAACGTTCCAGAATTCCTTCAAGGAGTTTCGGGACAATCGACGATATGTTACCATTTGAGTCAAATTTATACAGTGAATTCTTCGTCATATCGCTCATCCGCTAAAAAAAACTGTCATAACACAAAAAAAATGCCGTTTTGAGGAAAATGCATTTTTTTTCACATTCGCGACGCCACTGTCAATATTTATTTTATTTATTTTATAGCATACTTATCTCAAAACAGCATTTTCGTGTTGTTACAGTTTTTTGGTGGATGAGCGATATACTGAATGCACCCTCCAAATCTTAAATTGATCGTCTTTCGCGATCTGCAATATAAATCTACGAATGCTCTTTTTTACATTTTATTTTCCTTATTTTTATTATTACAGAAGATATTTATTTTGTTTACTTGTTATTTTATTTTTCTTATTTTTATTATTACAGAAAATCTTTATCTTCTGTAATAATAAAAATGGGACAATAAAATGTTGAAAAGAGCCTTTTTGGGTATCAACGATGCAAACTTCAACACCGTGGGGAATAGGCAATGGAAATCGCGTTTATATTTATGTTAGAGAGGGTCGTTTGCGGGTAACATGATAAGTAATTGTGTCTGGGTCGAGGTTCTTAAAAAAATGCATCCCTCTAAATACACATAAAATATACGCGGTAAAATGACACACTGTAGAACATGAACGAATTTCACCAGTATGCAAATCTGACGTTGAAGTTTGCATCGTTGGAATGCAACGACATGTTTCTTTATTTTTTTATCATTATCCAAAGCCTTTTTTGCAAATTAAAATCATAATTTATACGTACAATCAAACTGTAGACTCCGCGTTTCCTAACATTGGAAATATTTGCAAAAAAATGAATTAGGGACATGAAGGATAAGTGATGGAAAGCATTGGGGTAGTCCTATCGCCAGACTTCAATCCATAGGATTTTCGTAATTTTTGTTTTGACCTGATTTACACAAATCGGCAAGTTCAAGGGGTTAGGCTATTGGAAAGTTTTCGAAAACTACTATAACATTATGACACTACATTGTATCCGAAATTACGAATCATCGTACGGCTGTGTTCGCCGGAGTCTCATTCGAAGCAGGCTTCAAATGGGATGACTCGGAGTTCTCTAAACGCACGGTCTTATATACAGGTCTTGAAACGACGATTGTATTTGACAAGCGGCGAGTGGGCCGCTCAGTGTCCAAGCTTTTCTTTCTTACCGCCGCCACCGTGTGTCGCTGTGATCGGGGGGACGTGACGAGACTAACCTAAACCGATAGTAACATGACGTACATGCCTTCTACAGCTGTACTCAGCGGAGTGCCCTTGTTATCAACCTCATAAAATCCTTAAGGGGTAAGGCCACAGTAGAATTTTCAAAAAATCGATACTTTATCATCATAAGAATAAGTTACTATTCGATTTATAGCAAGACAATTTTTTTTCACCGACTTTGAACGTATAACGTAAGCCCACCTCTGGTACGGCCATAGGGTACCTAAAACTTTAAAAGCTTTTTTCTCGAAACAGCTTTTTTCGAATTGGCGTGACAAATAACATCAACAATTTTCACTCGATTTATTTCAAATTTAAAAGTTATGTTGCTAATTGCATTTCGCAGAGAAGTACGTACGGAATTTCTGATTAATCGAAAACATTTTTCATTTTATGAGCCGTTTTATACGAAATTTTTCACTGAAAATTCATTTAAATACCTACAACTCAATTCAAATACCTACAACTTTTGAATAAAACAATATTTTTTTAATTCCGTACGTACTTCTCTAGGTATTGTAATGTAGATTGACGAGAATTTTTGTTTTTTGTTCTCGGTAAAAAATTATGGATGCTAAATGTCACGCCGCAGCGCCTAAAAAAAGATAAAAGAAAATATTAATAGTCAGCCATTTTGTACATCCAACAAAAAATATATATTTTTTCTAACAGCTTGATATTCGTACTAAATAGATGTGTAATTAATTTTATGAGTGAATCACTTTTTCATACGAGAAAAATTGTTAAATTTGCACATGATTTTATACCCGTTACTGTGGCCTAACCCCTTAATTCCGCTCGATCAATTAGAATCGAATCAATAACATAAATAAAAAAATTATTCACAAGTCACCTATCTAAATTCACTCAGAAAAATCCATTTAAATAATCAGATAAAAAATTGTAAGTTTTCAATTATGAACTGGCCATACCGAAGCTTTTATTTAAAATTCTATATTGATAACGAGAAAAAAAAGAAAAAATTATCTTGTTATTCAATTCATGTCAACAATTCAGCTCAACCATACTACCTTAATGATAGCAATAAAACATCAATCACTTTTATCATGATCACTTGAGTTCTGCACACTGTTAATAAAGGTTTGCTTATATTTTCGAGCATGTATGTATTTATTTGTTCATTTTTGCATGCAAATACATGCTTTTGTAATTTACTTTTCGTGTACTGGATATTTCTTACGAAAAAGAATCAAGAACATGTAAGTCGAAAAATTGCAGTGTGAAGCGCATGCGCTGTGTGCAAGACCGGAAGAGATTGACGTCTCTTTCGCACGCGATATGGCTGTCTTTATTTTAGTTTTAAGGCTTTCACGGCTCTTTATGTAATGAGAAGAGTATGTGGCTTCCGGATTCCGCCATGTTGAGGATCAGCGTTGTGCCGACGTTTCGCAAACGTTAGTCTGCATCATCAGGGCTGAGAGCTCCGATACTGAAGCTGTCGTGTCTCAGGTATTCCTTATATAGTTGCAGTCATCGTTCCAGATCGCTGCACCAGCCAATCAGATGTTTCAATTGATCAGCTGGTCAATTAAAAAACCGGGAGGACGGTGTGCCAAATAGGATTGACGTGATATCCTCCATCTCTGTTTAGATTGTCCGGATGTTTTTGGATTTCCAAGCCTTCTCGGTGTTTCCCGGAAAAATAGCTGTTTGATGAGGCCAGACTTTGGGCTTTGTCGAACTGGATGGCTTGACCAGTCTCCATCCAATGTTCGGCCAGCGCTGATTGTGTAATATGGCCATATTTGATACACCGTTGGTGTTCTTTGATCCGTGTACTGATCTTCCTCCCGGTTTCTCCTATGTACAGTTTACCGCACGAGCAGGGTAGCTTGTATACTCCTGGTGCACTTAATGGTGGTCTTTGGTCTTTTGCACTCGGAATCACTTGTGCTAGTTTCTTCTGAGGTTTGACGATGACTCGCACGTTATGTTTTCCAAGGACCCTGCCTATGCGATCGGTTATGCCCTGAAGGTATGGAAGGGAAATTGTTGCGGTTATTTGTCCTTCATTCTCCCCATCAGGTGCTGTAACCGTTTTCGGATCAGCTATGGCTGTCTCTCTTTCGCACAGGAGACCCCCTTTCCTATACGCACCATGCGGCCGAAAATTGAAGCAAAAATTAGACGCTCGGCGAACCCCCACTACCGTCGTTTCAAGCCCTGTAGATAAGACCGTGTCTAAACGTCACAATTTCTGCCAGAACCCAACAGATACCAGCTTTTGCCAACGCACAATGACAACGGTTTTATATTTTTGTATCGTAAACCCCCAATGCGTTACTATGAATTCCAAAGCTGCTGATGGCTCGATCAGTAAGCGCCGGCAATCTCAACATTCCCTATTCCGCACCGAGCTCTGACTTACTTTTTTTCGAGGAAAGAAAAACGATGCGAGAAGGAGAAAGACTGCTGATTGAGACATCGACAGTTGGTACAGTGGTCGAAGTATGCGCATTTAACCTCTAAGTATCTATGTAGACGTGTGAGAGTGGAGGCATTGGAATCGATCGAGTCGAGAAACATTGCAATCGCCACAATGACAATAAATAAATATTACTCTGGAGAAATCCGTGTTGCGTTTATTTGCACTATCTATATCACCGTGCGAATATGTTTAATCGAATTAATGCAGCTGAAGTTTGCATCGTTGTAATGGTTTTTTATTTTCATCATGGTCTGTAATTTGTTTTAGATACATCGAGATCGTTGGTCTCTAGTGAAGACGAGAAAAACCGTTTGGTTTGGAATACAACGAAAGGTGTTCCTTGCTTTTGTCATTTCTTCATTTTTATGAGTATCTTTAAGGGGTTAGGCCACTCTAGAGGCTGAAAAAATAGGCATTTTGGGGATTTTTTTTTCGGAAAAACTACAAAATAAATCGAGATTACAAAAAAGGGTGTTTATCATACATAACAGTGACTGTTTACAATAATTTTTTTAAAACGATTAATTTCAAAATGGCGGCTGTACAGCGTTTATCTCAAAACTGCATTTTTCAAGTTGGCCGGAAACATAACTCGCAAGGAACATCCCTCAGGTGACACCCTTCGATTTTCTTGAAATTTGGATATGTTATAAAGCACCGAAAAGTAAGCGATACGTATTTTTTTTTCATCGGCGGAAAAACGGTTTTAAGGGCTGAAACGCACCCTCAAAAATGGGAATGTTTTTCGTCGATAACGTTTTAACGGTACGAGATATTAAAAAATTTCCAATTGCAACAATGTTTATTTTTTTGGGCACTAAACATTGGAGATGAGAACGATAACGTTATCGACGAAAAACGAAAAACATCCCTATTTTCGAGGGTTCGTTTCACCCATTAAAACCGTTTTTCCACCGATAAAAAAAATACGTATCGCTTACTTTTCGGTGCTTTATAACATATCCAAATTTCAACAAAATCGAAGGGTGTGGCCTGAGGGATGTTCCTTGTCAGACAATTTTCAACCGATTCACTTGAAATGTTGAATATATCTTGGAAAATACATTGTCTATGAAAGTACGTAGGATTTTTTTTATATTGCATAGCTCATTTGTTATTAACAATTATATGACGATAATTTTTCACTTTCCAAAAATTTGCCTAAAAATCGTCAGATAATTGTTAATAACAAATGAACTATGCAATGTTAAAAAAATCCTACGTACGTCCATAGACAATGTATTTTTCAAGATATATTCAACATTTCAAGTGAATCGGTTGAAAATTGTCGGAGTTATGTTTCCGGCCAACTTAAAAAATGCAGTTTTGAGATAAACGCTGCACAGCCGCCATTTTGAAATTAATCGCTTCGAAAAAAATATTGTATACAGTCACTGATATGTATGATAAACACCCTTTTTGTAATCTCGATTTATTTCGTAGTTTTGCTGAAAAAAAAATCACCAAAAAGCCTATTTTCTCGGCCTCTAGAGTGGCCTGAGGCCTTAATTTTTTTTATATAGATTGAAATCGTGGACTTCCTAGTGAAGATCAGAAAAATCGTTTGGGTGATTTTCGTACCCTAAATGAGGGAAAATATTGTTAGAAATAAAAGAAAAGTGAATTTTCGTTGGACCGCAACGATGCAAGCTTCGTCATTCGAATTATTTCTACACGACGAGCGTCAGTTGCAGAACTTCAGCGCCTTCCGTTGGGGGAGCTTCGAATTCTCGTACCGCTGGAGGAGGCCGAATTTTACGTCCCAAATGGCCCCCTTTGCGTTGCCACAAGCCACTTCTGGGACGATTGCCGAGTTCGCGATTGCGTTGGGCACTGCCGACTGGAGTCGAGTCATGGAGGATGTTCGAGAGCCGTCCAACCGTCGCCATGCACCGTTGGTCGAGACTGAAGGGCCTTTTGCTTGGCATCTGTACGATGACCCGATCAGCTCCGGACTTTCGCAGTATGACCCCTTCCGTTCCAGCGGCGTGGATGAGACATCCACTGAAGCCTGGATACTTCTCGACGCAGTTCACCTTCGTACCGAGTGGCAAAGCTCCGAGCGGGTACGCGTCTCCCTCGAAAGCACGCACGGGGTTCCGCGGTATGGCCTGCGACGTTCTTATTATCATACCGGGCTTCATGTTCTCCGTGGCGAGGATGTACTTCATCTCGGTGCCGTGTGCCACCAGCGCTACGTGACACGTCCTGCAGCCGTCCTCGAAAACGGCCAGAACCTTCTCCTCCCTTGGCGGCTCGTCGACACTCTTTGGACCCTCCCTCCTCCATTGGATCCAATGATACTTGTGCTTTATACCACCCCCGATACCTTTCGCTACCACACGACCTGCGGACGACAGATATTGCGAAATCTTTAAGGCGGGATACACATTTACAACGATCGAAAAACGATTTCTGTTTTTTTTTTCTTTAAGGGGTTAGGCCACAGTAACGGGTACAAAATCATGTGCGAATTTAGCAATTTTTTTTTTTCGTATGGGAAAGTGATTCACTCATAAAATTAATTACACGTCTATTTAGTATGAATAGCAAGCTGTTGGAAATTTTTTTTTTTTTTCGATGTACAAAATGGCCGACTACTAATACACTAGGCAAGAGAATTAAAGGATATTGGAAAAGTCCGCCAATTTTAGGGTCATTTTCAAATAGCTGTAACTCCTCGAAAAATGGTCGTACAGCAAAATAAAAAAAGCAAATTGAAGGTATAAATCTCTAGTATGGAGATCTTGAGCTCAAAAAATTTTCGCATCAGCCAATTTTTAGTAGCCGTCAAAAAACCAAAGGAAAAAAAATTTCAAAATTTTTGCTCATCTTACACATTCTGCACGGACTTTAATAAATTTTTTTGAATGATCGGATTGAAAGGATCGTCTAGACGGATTCTTCCCCTTTAATTTGAGCGGTGGGAGAGCTCTGTACGATTTTTTCTCGCTGAGTTATCCATGTTCGAAGCAAAAATGACACCTTTGACTTTGATGACTGATTACTCGGAGACTAATGGTCGCACAGAAAAAAACCACAGGGTTTTGGAAACTTTGAAGTATTCTCTATAAGATGCTTTTATCATTTTTTTATCAAGATTTTTTTTTATGCGGGAAAATGGATTTTAAAAAACGTGAAAAATGGCATATTTACGAATATTCTTTTAACTAAGGATTATTTTGCCAATATCGAATAGATAAAAAAAAAATTTCGGTTTTTTTATGACCTCAAAGTATCCTAAAAAAGCCCTCAAAAGTTTAAACCCCTGCGATTTTCTTTCATTGTGATCCGAATTATCGAAATTGTTGTTTTTGCCAAAAATCGATTAAAGGCTAAATCTACCAGCTTTTATTCGTCTTTTGAGAATCACAATTTTTTTGGCGCTGATCCGAATTCCCTGTGGTAAAAATGTTGATTGTTGAACAACGGGAATAAATTTTTGTTTAATGAAAAAAAAAATTTATGATATTAATTTTTTTACTTTATGGTTATTTTCTTTATGATTTTTTGATGGCTACTAAAAATTGGCTGATGCGAAAAATGTTTGAGCCCAAGATTTCAAAACTAGAAATTCACACCTTCAATTTGCTTTTTTTATTTTGCTGTACGACCATTTTTCGAGGAGTTACAGCTATTTGAAAATGACCCTAAAATTGGCGGACTTTTTCAATATTCTTTAATTCTTTGGCCTAGTGTATTTTCTTTTGTTATCTTTTTTTTAGGCGCTCCGCGGCGTGACATTCAGCATCCACAATTTTTTACCTAGAACAAAAAACAAAAATTCTCGTCAATGTACATTAGAATACGTAGAGAAGAACGTACGGAATTTAAAAAATATTGTTTTATTCAAAAGTTGTAGGTATTTGAACTTAAGAAATGAATTTTCAGTGAGAAATTTCGTTATAACTGCTCATAAAATGAAAAGTTTTTGATTAATTAGAAGTTCCGTACGTACTTATCTGCGAAATGCAGTTAGGAACGAAACTTTTAAATTTGAAGTAAATCGAGTGAAAATTGTTGAAGTTATTTGTCACGCCAATTGGAAAAAAGCTGTTTCGAGAAGTTTCGAGTGGTCGGCTATTTTGTACATCGAAACAAATATATATATATATATATATATATATATATATATATATATATATATATATATATATATATATATATATATATATATATATTCTAACAGCTTGATATTCATACTAAATAGATGTGTAATTAATTTTATGAGTGAATCACTTTTTCATAGAAAAAAAAATTGTCAAATTCGCACATGATTTTATACCCGTTACTGTGGCCTAGGGCCTTAAGAAACCTTGCGCCCAAATGTGAACTTTTTTTTGTTCCATACATTTTCTCGAAACGACTTTTGACAATTTGTGTACACTCGGGGTGAAAAAGTTTTTAACCTGTAATTTTATAAAGTGATAGTTTCTTTATACAATTACGCTCTATGTGAACCTAAATTTCGGGCAATATTGTTTAAAGTATGATATTGGAGTTTGCATCGTTGGAACGCAACGAAAGTTCCCTAGCTAATTTTTTTTTTTGGCACATTAAGGCCTTCAAATTCGTTCAAACTTTTTCCAACATCTTTTTTTAAGTGATTCTTGGCCTAAATATTCAAAGAAATTTTTCGGATGGTAACGAAAATGAGGCAATACAAAAATGAAACTGAAATTTCGTTACATTCCGATGGTGCAAACTTCAACATCGATTTAAAGTACAATTTTTTATCAGCAGAAAAGGTTATAAAATAATGGGAACAATTATACCTTTTTGTTTAAACACCTCTAAAAATGCTACTTTCAATTTTTTGCCAGAGCTAGGTTCATATAGAAGAAAAACATGTTCTGAAAGTAATCTCCATACCGTATTGATTTCGAATGAAAACTGTGGCCTCCGGAATGTACACAAATAGCAAAGTCTGATGGCAACTGAAATATTTGTTTGTAAATATGTAAAAAATATTCCTAGAGTTTGAATAAATTCTATTAATTCATTCCTTGTAAAAAAAATCACGAAAATCACTAAAAGAAACGTACCCCTAAACTGATTTCCTGCCTTAAGGGACCATTCCAATAAAACATTTTTTGATAATCGTTTTCTTTGTATTATCCAAAATATCGACTTGCATAAGCATGCTGTTAAATTTTGGTCGCGAAATTCGAATTATTCCGATCGCCTTCTTTCTTGGAAAAAAAGATTTGACCAACTGCGTGAGACCTGGCGCGGACAGTGCGCTTTTTCTCAAAACGTCGTTTTTCAAGACGGTGGAAGATTTTAAACGAAGATTTGTCAAGCTATCCATCGCAAATGTTGCCACATCATTGTTCATGCCATGCCAGAACGTCGTAGAGAAGCGTTTTTTTTTCATTTGATAATTTTACATTTTCATTTCACGAAAAACTATCGAAAAACGCCCAATTTGACACTTAATTTTGAAATCGCCAACATTTTGTTAATTTTCCTCAAAAAAAAAATCATATATAATAATTATTTATTATATATGATTTTTAAAATCATATATAATAAAAAAAAAAGAAAAAATAAATAATTATTTTGGTTTCTTATTTTTAGATGGCGTTGAAGTTTGCATCGTTAGAACGCAACGGTAGTTCTTTTTTTTTTAACATTTTAATGTCCTTTTTTTTGTTATTATAAAGATCTTTTTCCGTGAAAAATGCTAAATAAATATCTTGAAAAATGATTGTGGGATTTTCGTAGGCGAAATATGCCAAAATATGTTCAATTTATTCACAAGATTAATTTTCATTGCGTCCCAACGATGCAAAATTCGACCTCATTATTTCAGACAATTATTGGAGGGGCTCCATCAGGCGATACTTTTGTATGCATCATTTTGCAGTGGTAAAAAAAAGATGTGTAAAATAAAACTCAAACAATAAAAAAAATCATTCCGTTCCACGAGGCATTTATTGAACATGTATTAAAAAGTCATCATCAGACCGCAACAACCTTTGTTGTATAAGAGCTATAACATCGTAAAGAACTTTCTTGCCGAAAATAATCGTTCGAATATTTCGAAGTACAGATTTCTACTTGACCGATTTATTTTCGCCCTCGTCCGACAGATGGCGGAGCCATTTAGACTCGTCGCTCGGGAGAGCTCAGCTAATTTGCACGTGCACAGCCATGGATACAAATCGCCTCTAGATAAAAAGTCCGTTTTCTACTGAGCTCGTACAATGCTCAAAAGTAACGAGAAGCTTTTATCATGAGCGTAAAAATTGATAGTACGCTTAGCGGTACTTACCCGTGACCGGATCGCGGCCGGCGAGATTTGTAACTTCGAGAGGTTCAACCGTGTACGAATCCTTGAAGTGAACGATTCGACGCCAACTTTTGCCCTGCACACCGGGTTTGGGTACGACCTTGGGCCTCCACATGCCCGCGTGGCGGCAGGACTGAATTTGACACGACACGGGTGCATTTAGTGCAATTAAATCGGACAGTTGTCCGCATAATACTCGACGAAACATCGCGACGGCCGACATGTTAGTTTCGTCGAGAGAACGAAGCTGCTGCCATCTCGTGCCGCGAGGAGTCGCGTCGGTAACTAGGCCGCTCTCGTTATTCGCAGTCGGTAAAGTAGTGATTACCTAGTATTGGTAACTATAAAATTAGCAACACGCGAAGAAGTCACTGTCTTTTGTATCTTCAATGATGAAGTAATGACTGAATACGTTAACAATCGATGAATTGACGCAAACTATGTTTACCATCGGATGTTGAGGATATAAAGCAGAAAACCCACTTATCTTCGCGTATGGTAACAAATGTGGAAAAATGTCCACACGTGTGATGACAGCCTCTGACGAGCTGGTGACGAAAATCGTAAGGACATGTACATGATTATTAGATCGCGGCTGAATGTTTTTTCTCTCATGCAGCTAACACATACCGGCGAGTGTAGATGATAACTTAAGTCACAAACTTATTCCTTTCGCGGAGGGCCGTATTTTGTGGGGGCATTAGCAGGGCTCTTCTGAATCATCGGTGAATTACAGTGGCGCTTAACAAAAAATAATTTACAATCAATTATTATACGCTAGGATAAACTGGAATAAAACAAATTCGCGCAAATTTATTAGATTTAGACGTTTTTATATTTTTTCTGAAACGTCACGGCTACGAAAATTCTTCTGCTAGTCACATTTTTCCAAGTTTTATCATTTATATTTTCTTTAAACATTCGGTGACTCTCGGTTTTTATCGTCGTTGCGAAATCTTTCGATTTTTTCACACGCGTGAGCAGTTTGTATGAGGCATCTGGAGTTATTTAATGTATTAATTAGATAGAAATGTGGCCAGCGTGTCATCTCCATAAAGAGCCGCAAAAATAAGACGATTTTTAGGCTTTCGGAAAATTTCTCGAGAAACAATTGCCCAAATGATAATTTTTTTCGCAGTACTTAACGGAAAATGTTACTACGTTATGAAAAAGTAATTCATACATAATTTGAGAGGTCTACACACTTTTTTAGATAGTGCCCAAACGCTTTTAATTATTTTCTTTTTCGACTTTTCGTGAATTTTTTCCCCGCCAGTAGACATGACACTAATATAATTCAAATAATTTATCCAACTTATGTTGAAAGAGATTTTCGTTGAACGATTGAGTTAGATTTTTCCGTGAATAATTTTTTTTTCAATCCTGCCCACTCCAATCGTAATTTTTGTAACCTTTTGAAATTGATGCAAGGTTGAGAAATTCATATTCTGGTTTAGCTCCAAGTATTAGTTATTGCGTCGATAACATTTTGTGTACTCTCTCGAACAGAAAATTTAAGAGTATTATGATGATGAAAGAATAGACTTAATGCTTCTCTACTCGTGGGTAATTTTCGCTCCACAAATTCCTCGACTTCCGACCCAATCAGATAAATTTCGGCACTTTCACTATCGTCCAAAACCCGTTCAGTGATGTAAACACCGTGTTCTTGTTCATCAAGTGGTTAATATAATTTTCACAACCGAATTACAGATATTGATTATTAATCTGCAAATACAAATTTATGGTAAAAAAAAAATTAGAATAAAAATTGTGTATTGTTACAGAAAAAATTAAATCAAGACTTACATTGGAGCACGAACTAACATTGTCTGCATCGAGATAAAGAAAAATTAATACTCCGATAATCATGAAAAAAAAAACATGAAGAAGGCGTTTGAGCACTAACTAAAACATTATGTAAAACCCTCAAATTTTGCAAAACTTTATTTTTCTTAACATACTTCATTTTTTCGATGAGTAAAAAAAATCGATTTTTTTAACCACCTTAATATATATATATATATATATATATATATATATATTAAGGTGGTTAAAAAAATCGATTTTTTTTACTCAACGAAAAAATGAAGTATGTTAAGAAAAATAAAGTTTTGCAAAATTTGAGGGTTTTACATAATTTTACATAATTATATATATATATATATATGTACACCAAAAAAGTTTGAATGTTTACAAAGGGTCATTGCAACCCACCATACCGATATGATTCAAGAAAAAGACTCCATTTTTCACCGTAAACGTACTTCACCAACTAGTTATCCATTAAGAATCATTTAAAACGAACAATAAGTTTTATTGCACTAATAAAAAGCATTTATTGAAATCGAATCAATTCGTTTAGTTGATCCACTGTTGTTTGAAATAAGTGAAATTTTCGTAAAATCAATGTTTTCTTAATTTGATTCTAATATTGCAGAGATTTATTTAAACGTATTTATTTATTTCAATGAATATCTATTAAATACGGTTGAGCATCGAAATTGAAAAGAAATATATATTTTTTCGTGTAGATTGAATGGGTGTAGGGAGATTTTTCATTCGAATTAACTAGCAAATTCATGGACGCAGTAGTACGATCTGTGGCCGCAGTGTGGCGCAGGGCCCAAGAATTCTCTTCCAAGCCCCTTATACTCTGCACGAGCATACAATCGAGGCCGTGAAACGTATCGATACACCACGAAATTTTGCGCATTCTCACTCGTCGTCAGCCAAGTGTATTCCAAAAAGTGGGAATTACACATTTGGTTGTGATACCTCTTTAAAAAAAACATCCTCCCTTATATACCAAAATGGCACTAATAAAAAAAATTAAAAATAATTTTCCTCCATTCAGGATTGTCAACGATTTGGATAAATATACATCGGATATGATGGTGTTGAAGTTCACATAGTTGGAACACAACGAAAGTTCCTTTTTGCATTTTAATTTTCTCATTTTTGTTCAAATACATGACCTATTTTTGTACATTCATTCAATACATCGCTAAATGAGTATTTTAAATAATAATTGCGGTAATTTTGTACACGAAATATGCCAAAATAAATTGAAGGACTTAGAAATATTAATTTTCATTAACTTCAACCTCATCGTATACGAGGAAGTATAGTCGTTTTGAAATAAAAATACTAGTAATTCAAATACAATTTTCATTCGGTCGAAAAAACATTTTATTTTAATTTTCAACCGATTTACTGCATGGAAATAACGATATTTTTGATAAATATTTACAAGTGGGGCTCCAGCGCTAATCGGCTCCAAGAAATTTTTCACGTGTTCGGGGCTATTCTGCAGTATGAAAATACGTTTTTATATGATGGGGGAGGGGTATTTTATTAGGAAAAAAAAATATTTCCGGAAAATATTCCATTTTTGAAATACGTTTTCTGTATGCTTGCTCTAATTTGTTTGGGCTTGTTTGGGTCAAACCCATGTCATTTGACCCACTTGATGTCACCAAACCCGTTTCCTCCATACCTTTCGAAAAGTAAACAAAATCGTTTGGGGGTTGAAATTGTCTTCCCCTGATTTAAATATTATAAACAAAGTACCTTAAAGCAAATAAGCCAATACATTTGAAGCAAACAGCGTCGCAGTAGGCCGTGAGGCCAAAAAAATTACCAACCTCAAATGAGATCCCAAACAAACCAAAATTCCCATCACGCCCACCAAAAGCGTCCAAAAGTAACGCGCACAGTAACGCGAAATAAGAGCAAGAGAGGTGGAATACTGTGCAAACTCGATAAAAGCCAAAATTACCGATGAACGACGCGCGCCATTACCACCCTCGTCGATCCGCCGCACGGGCAATCAGTTTGGGCTTTCATTGGGAATGGTATAGATGTAGTGGGAGTGAGATGGGCCGCGTTATGTCCGATATCTTTTATACGGCGTATACGTATACGGCTGTGTGCCCGAGTACATTCGTATGCGTTCACTCCCACGCACGCATAATGCTATACCGTATATACAAACGCGTGTACACCGCCATCAGGGTAGCCGCAAAGTTCTCGCATCCCTGCGGACTGGGAAGGTACGGCGTGCCTGTGAGTTTCGCGAAACCCCGAGGGTTGGGCCGGGCTTAATTGACTTGGGGTAATTATTTTATTAAGTGAGAAGATGGCCGACTGAATGCCAAGAGCGAACAAGAGCGAAAGAGGTGGAGCGAGACAACCGTTCTATATTCGCCTTCGCGGATGCTGCTGAGCCTCCGTTATTTCGTTGATAGGAGAGAGGACGAGGAAATTTTAGAGAGGACGAAGGAGCCTAATGCGTCCTCGTTTGGAGAGCAGGCAAGAAACGTGAACAGGAACCGTATAGGGTCACAATATACATGCCTTTCTCGTTCAACCCCTAAGATATGCTCTTCGTCTGCGTAGCGCATTAATATCTCGGTACATATTGATTGCCTGGAACCATAAAGGCCCAAACCCGAGCCCTGTGCTACCGGAATCATCGAGTTTGTCTCCTTACATTTGCCAATGCTGGAAGAACGTATTTTCGGTACTCGGCGTGCACGTAAGTTTGCCGAAAGCCTCCAACGAAAGATGTCGGGTCTCCGAATGCGAGTTCGCCTCGTGCCTGTAATTCTATGCATCGTGCTCATGTTCTTACCAGCGCGTTTTCACCGATCCTCATCTGCATTCGACTTATATATCTATACGGAGCTCTGTACTATTACTAGAGTATGCATGCATAATTACTATGGCCGTGCTAGTGAACGCTCCACTTCTCTTCGTGTCTCTTCGTCTCGCAATTCCTCCTCGCCGTTTTGCGTTAATGCACACACACCCACACACGCACACCTACACACACACCTACACCTACACACACACCTACACCTACACACACACCTACACCCACAAACGCACACCTATATACGCTTAACTACAAGCACACCCACACATGTACACACACCTACATATGCCGAACACACACCTACATTCACATAAACCTATCCACACACACCCGCATATACACGCCTACATAGGCACCCACACCAAACACACATAGCTACATACACATATATTTACTCATGCACACCTAAAAACACACACACACACACGCCTACACCCACAAACGCACACCTATACACGCTTAACTACACACACACACACACCTACCTACACATACACACGCACACCTACATATACACAAACCTACCAACACACACCTACACATGCACACCTACCCACACACACCTACATATACACGCCTACATACGCACCCACACCTACCCACACACATAAATACATACACATATATCTACACATGCACACCTACCCATACACACCTATACCCTTAACTACACACACACACACACACACACCTACACATACCCACTCACCTACCTACACTTGCACACGCACAGCTAGATACACATACATCTACACATGCACACCTACATCCACACACACACACACCAACATATGCACACACACACGTACAACAAACCGACCCACACACACCTACATATACGCGCCCACACATACCACACACACCTTCAAACACACACACCTCCAAACACACACGCCTACAAACACACACACACCTACACATGCACACGTACACCTACGTACACACAAACCCACCCCCACACACACACCTCCCATGCACACCTACATATACACGCTCTCATACGCACACACACCTCCCCCATACACCTGCATACACACACAGCTACATACACATACATCTACACATGCACCCTTACATACACATACACCGACACACACACACACACACACACCTACACACGGACACGTACACCCACACACCCACACCATACGCTTAGATCGTAATGGCCCTGGTGCTCCTCCGGACTCAATTGCAATGACGGGAGTAACTCTGGGTGTAGGTGATCTTATGTGTGCGTGTAAGCGCACCGATGTGCGCGCGCGCCTGTTAACCGCCTCTCTCACTCTCTCCGTCGCGAAGGAAGAACATCTATTACCCGGTACATGGACCGGGCGAGCGCGGTGTGGAGAAATCGGTGCGAAGGGGGCCGAGGGGAAGGATGGTTCGGTGCGGGCAAGAGTAGTCGAGCGGCAAATTGTCCGCCATCTTACCCACCTTATACCTTACCTCACACTCTCATCCCTACTATTGTAGGTGAGTGTACGTACCCGCGCGCGCATATACAGACACACAGATCTGTCGTGTTCAACTGCTTTCGCTATCTCTCTCTCTCTCTCTCTCTCTCTCTCTCTCTCTCTCTCTCTCTCTCTCTCTCTCTCTCTCTCTCTCTCTCTCTCTCTCTCTCTCTCTCTCTCTATCTGTCTGTTCCGTTCTCGTCGGCAGAGGAACGGTGCCGTTTCCATGCTCTCGCACTCCCCCCGTGTCTTGCGTCACGCCGATTTTCTTTCTCGCTCTTTCGTCGTTTTCTCCGACGACTAACCACCCTCCGCCCTTCGCGAACCGTCGAGCGGCGCTTACTTCCTCTTTCACAAGCCGCCCCCCCCCCCTCCTCATCCTCCTCGTGAAGCAACAAACCCTCCTTATGACGACGCCGCCACCACCTCGAAAGCTCTAGATTACCTACCCCTTATAAGCGCTCGTGTTGCCCATTTATTACCACAACTGCGACAACCACGCGCGAGACCACCTTCACTTGCTCTCTTCCTCGCTCCTTCGCGAAGCTTTCACTACATGTTGTATATGTGGTAGGTGTGTGTGTATAGTAAGTTGTACAACCTCGTGGAAAAGGTACCACGGAGATTAGCTTGTCGGTGTTCAGATTAGAGAAACATGGTGAGGAAAATAGCCGAGATCTTGGAGATTTACTTCGTCATCTATGAGCAGTAAAAGTTCAATTCATCAGTTAGACAGTAAGCGGGGACTTCGATGCTTTGGAGATTTGCCTAGATGTTTGTCCTCTCGCCATCAGCGGGCGGTCGGATTCTTACATTTTACCGTATTGTGCTGGTTTGTTGGTTATGTTTTGGGATGCTGAATAAGTTCTCGCTGTTTTTTCGCGAAAATGAATGCTATATTGTAAAAAAATCATTCCTAATGGTTTCAACCGTTTTGAAACTGTTGTTTGATCAACTTTTATTGATTCTGCAGGTTTAGCTAGCGTCTGACACGAGTCTTCATGAATACCTCCAAATCCACACATCAAAATCATTATTTTTGAAACGTCTAAACCAATGTCTTCATGTTGTTTCCGACAGAGCATGGTCGCCGTAAGTCTCAACAAGAATTCTGTGTGCTTCAGCTGCAGATTGTTTTCGAATACAGTAGTGCAGTGAAATTCCCCGGAAATACTCTTTTTTGGTACGAAATTTGACATGCTTAACACTATACTTTGGCGAAATGATATACACTGCATTTAAAGTCTGCTTATAGTCCTTTTTTATACAGGGTGTTGGGAAGCTCGACGCAAAGCCTTAAAGGGGTGATAGGTCACTTCATTAGGAACATATCAAACCTAGGTTACCTTAGTCCAAAGTCTAAGACTTTCGAGTTATCATGGTATGATTTTTGGGAAATGTCCATTACCAAATAGATAAGGTATGAAATAAAGTCACGCCAACCGATTTTCTCAAAAACGTTCCAATTGACCCCGGCCCCCTCTATATCTTCAGACTTTGGACTAAGGTGACCTAGGTTAGATATGTCCCTAACAAGGTGACACATCCCCACCTTAAGGCTTTACCTCGGCCTTCCTAACACCCTGTGGATGCTTTACCATCTTGAACTACACGCACGCAGTTCTGATAACGCCATCTCTTGGAAAACAGCGACAACTTATTCAACGTCCTAATATGAGCGTATGCGACGATTCCTACCACACATATGCATGTATAATGTTTCATAGATTCGCAGAGTAACTTGGAAAAACTTGAACTACTCGGGCGAGGCCTCGGTACAAAACTCGGCACAGGTCTCCAAAACAAGCCGGCAAACTAAAACTCTCCTCTGTACGCTTTTTTTCTCAGCCCTGGGGTTTTCTCGAGCGAGATGTGCTTCACCCACCAGCGTCGTCCGTAACGATATAAAGCTCGGGATGAAGCGAGTGGGCGGGGGGTAACTGGTGAAGGAGGTAGACAAAGACAGGGTGAGGCAGTGAGAAAAAGTGTGCGGAGTACGGTCGATGAAACGTTTCCTCGGGGACCGTTGGTCGGTGCCCCGGCACGGGATGATCCTCCATCCGGAAAAGAGAAAAGTCCGCGCGAAGATGGCGTTCGCTCTTGTAAAGTTTTTCGTACACGAGGGTGGGTCGGATAGCGGGTGAAAAAGGCAGGGGAAGATCACCAGCCGCGGACAAAAAAGTCCTCTCATCCACCCTCCCTTTCCTTTATTTCCGCTCTTTCGGTATCTCTCGCTAGGGGGGGTATGATACGAGAGTTAAACGAAAGAAATGCATGGGAAATAAGGTGGGTTGATCCAAAGTGACCAGGTGGCGGAATGCGAGGAAAGGGCGAGAATAAGGCCGTCGAAGGGATCTTCCTGGCAAAATGCAGACAACGAAAGACAGAGATAAAGAGTGAACAGAGACGGAAACAGGAAGAGTGTCTGCTACGGTTGACGGCTGGTTGCTTCGTCTCTGTTCTCGGTCGTTTGTTTCCAATTTGTAGGTATGGGGGGATGGCGGGTTCGAGCGAAGGGAGGTGAAAAAAAAAACGGATACAAGCGGCGGGATCAGAATGGAGCCGAGGGTAGGCGAAAGGATAAGAGGGAAGGGAAAAGAAGATGAGGCCGTGAGGGAAACAACAGCGAGGGAGAGTCGCGTGAGAGGCAACCACCACCACCACTGCCACACAAGAGATCAAGAGTGAGCATTGTGCCGGGAAGCGAATGGAGCGGGCGGGAAGAGGTGAAGAGTCAGGAGGATACAGCCCGAAGGAGGGTGAAATAATAACAATAATCATATTTCCCGGCAACATGGCCGCTATGAAAAGGATAGTTGGGTTGGCTGAATAGCGAGGTGAAGGCAGAGGGAACAGCGAGGTGGGTGGGTAGGTTGGCTATGATGCGGGATGAGGACGAGTAGAACGATATGGATGGCGTTGCGGGGGGGTTGCGCGAGAGAAATGCAGGATGCCAGGGGTAGTTCAGGACTGCTCTCGCCCCCTTTCCATGACGCGGATGAAGAACGTGCTCTCTGGGCCGCGGGAAAGAGAGGGCGAATCTCTACTCTCGGCGCGTAACGGCGGTGGTGGGGCACGAATGGGTGGGTTATCATAATATTACAAACCACCGCCGCAGGGCCCTATATATACAACACCCGATATACACGTACTAAGTCCGGACGCGCAATTCGCGCGAATTACCACATCCGGCAATTGTCGCGTCGGCTGCTCGTTTCGGTTATACGACCACTGCGGAAATACAAAGAGAGAGAGAGAGAGAGAGAAAGGGGGTGTACAGGGTGAGATGCCTGGAGCCAGAACAAGCAAAAAAGACGGGATAACGGGAGAGCCTCTGTACGTTGCCTTGCACTCTTACGAACTCAGCATACACACGTGTACAGAGTGATACACAATGAAATCGTCACGGGAACACAATTTGACTGTTCCGAAGAGAGACATCCGTAGGTACCAAGTGACGATGGAATTCATCGAAAGGACTGTGAAGGTACGATTTGTAAAAGTCAGCTAGGGGTGGGAATCGGAGATTCGAACGATATTTAGGACTGAAGTTTCGAATTCGGTAATGACGAACGTTCCAATATAGACAGATCAATCTTATGATAGTCTGTCAAATACACTGAGAAAAAAAAATCATTGATTCAATGTCATTGGTGTTATTGAATGAAATTTCGTTGATTCAATTGGAAAATTGTTGGTGTAAATAATCGGATCAGTCCAAACAAAACGCTATTGACTTTAATAACATGATAAAATTTAAAGTTTTTTTTTTCATTCAAAAGATATATTGTTAGCCGAGAACAATTTATTGTTGAAACTATCTGAAAAATGATCGCGAACAAATTATATAGTTTTGAATGCAATTTTTTAAACGAACAAAAAAAGCGTTTCAATTTATAATATTAATATTGTTGATTCGGGTACGCAAGAAAAATTGAATTTCGCTCGTTTGATTCAGATAACATTTCTATTGAGTAAATATGTTATTTTAGTTTTTCACCATATCCGATATTGATTTTCAAGTACATTATTCGTTAAAATATTAATATTTTATTTTGATTGAAAAATATTAAGCAAATGTCTGAATTGGTTGAAATTTTATGCGAAATAAAAATTTTTTTTTGCGCATTTGGTTGAGAAAATTCAACCAAATTATGGCCGAGCGGCTACGAAATTATAGGTGTGAGGAAACCCGTAGTTCTCGGAGTAACCGCTAGAAGCCGCACACGCGCTCGTTTCTCGTAAGCGTAGCGCGAACCGAAAATCTACTTAAACGCCGGAGAAAATAAACAGTATCACTTCTTGGCCTGTGGCTAAGATCAAAGCGTAGTATCTGTTCTTATCAGTTGAATATCTGATTCTTCTCTTGAATATCCGAATATTGTCTCCATGGATATTCCATTGGCTATCTGATATTTTCTCCAGTATTATTGTGGATGATCATTCTAATGCTCATTTTTTATTTAAGATTTAAAACAAATTGAAAAGCTCACGTCCCAAGGCATATTCGTTTCGATGCAGTGAAGAAATAATGAATTCTATTGATTATATTTTTGTACGAAATAAAAAATGTTGTAGCAACCGCTTAATTATTTCATCCATACAACTACGGATTGTGTATAGAATGATTTCAATAGGATATAAATTTTTTTAAAGGATAATATAGATATTCAGGAACAGAAGAGCTTCTTCACATAAAATAATATGTTATTTAAATCAATTACATTTTCCAATATTGTATAATATTGTAACAATCTCATATATCGGTGGCACTCCACAGCAGCACATTTATTTGGATCAAGAAATATATATTTTTGATTCAATTGATTTTTTTTTCTCAGTGTAGTTCATCGAAGTTGTGAATACAAAAACCTCGAAGTTGATTTTTAGCGAAAACAAATATCAGATTCAACAAAATAACGAGAGATATAACATCGATTCGCCTGTATATATACACCAAACAATTCAAGACGTCAAATCGTCGAATTGTAAATATTACGACAGTTTACAATTTCGTATTCATTAAAGCGAAGGACCAAAAAGTCGATCAGTTAAAATAGCGATGGGACAAAATGGCGAATGGCCCGGATAGCGAAAACTTGGGATCGAGCATTCTACTTGCGCTTCAGAATGAAGATGGCAGATGGCGTTAGTGGTCAGTCGGGACAGGCAGCCATGCCATGTTCGCCATTTAGGTATTCGCCATTTCGGACCATCGATCATTTGCGTTTCTACGATCTGCACATTCGGAGTTTGTAGTCTCGATATATGTCTTTTTGCTATAGACGGTATTACGAATATTAGATACTCACTTTTTTCTATTTCGGATATATGAAGTATGACTCAAACTGCAGACTATCTGAATAAATGTTCTTGAATGAATGAGCTCTCGAATAAATAATTCCTTGGTGTAATAGTTATCCGATTTCGTCATCGGTCAAAGGATAAAATTTCGAAGAATTTAAGCTTCGTTATTGTGAGAGTTCATAATTCTGTCGTTTCGAAATTTTAATCGTTCTATATTTGGTCATTCGACGTTTTGACCCCCACCCGTTAGCCAGGTATGTCACGTGGATCCGATTTTGTAAGGGGGGAGGTACTTTTGGGCGAGGAAAAAGTTGCTGATTTTTTCATGATTTTTTTTTTAAGGAAAGATTTCTTGACGATTTTTCGAGACTTAGGGTATGTTTTTTATTACTAGTTTTGGCTGGTACATGGTATTTTTATTGTTTATTAGTCGCTAAAAATGGCGGAGGTATAGCAAGATCTTCTAAACGGGTTGCGGTGGATATTGTCTGACGGCGTGACACGTAGCGTCGGCTGGATTGATGTGAAATGAAACCAACGGAGATTTTTCTTTTGTTAACACTCATACGCAGAATATGAACCAAGAAAATGTGAGGAATGTAGAAAATCGATAAAATGGTACGGTTTAAAACAAAAAGATTGAATTGGCTGGAAAAATGACTACGATTTGCGGTAAAAATACTTAGTTTTTGAATTTTCACAAACATTTAGGGTCTTGTTTTAGACAATAAGGTTAGAACTAATGGTAGAACTAAGGTTAAACTAAAGAATGGTCTATTAAAAAAAAATTCTTCGATAAACCTCAAGAGGTGATTATGCATAAAATTATGAATAAAATTATGCATTATGCATTATGCAATTATCCATAAAATTAAAAAAATTCTTCAATAAACCTCATTCGAGGTAATTATGCATAAAATTATGCATTTTTATGTTTTTGTAAAAAAATTTGTAAAGACTCACGCGTATGATGTACACAAAAAAATATAGGTACTTTTTTAATCTCGGATTGTGACTAACGCTCCAACCTCCTTAAGGTGTTACTATGTGGCTCACCGAAAAATCAGACTTTTTGGGGATTTTTTTTCCAAATACTAAAAAAGCAATTGAAATAAGGCTTGGAGGGTTTGTTCTCCACGTGTTGACGTATACAGAAAAAGAAATTCAATGAGAAAAAAATACAAAGGGTGACTCAGTCGTAGCTACACTAAGAGCGTTTTTTTAGGCTCTCTGCGGGAAGACGCAGTACTTTTACGGCCATCAACCACCAAAGCGGAGATGAGCGGAGCTAGGAAAAAAACAACCAATAGAATGGCCCTGCTCAGCTTCGATGGACATGAATTCAGCGGTTGATTGGATGCTTTTTCCCAGCTCCGCTCATCTCCGCTTTGGTGGATGAGGGCCCTTATGGATTAGCACCCAAAAGAAAAACAATAAAAACTGTCATTTGCATGAGTTTTGCTAACGAAGTACACACAATTATTCAAAAATATGGGATTTTCCCCAAAATTGCATCATTCTCAATTTTAAAAAAATTGCTAAAAAATCGAACTTACTTTAATTATAAAAACGAGAGTTGTTGATGAATCGTAAAAATCGTGTATACTTCTTTAGATAATGTATCACTTAAGTGTCCGCCGTCCATTTTGTTGAAACTCACATGTGTGATAAAGCATCAAAAACTATTAGACATGTTTTTTTTTACCTGCGGAAAAACAGTTTTAAGGGGGAAACCATCCCTCAAAGAAGAAGCTGTCGAGGAGTGGTTTTCAAGTTTTTACCCACAATCAGTCCAAAATTCATCCGATGTAAAGCGATGAAAAATCCACTATAGAAAAATAGAAAAAATGATATTAAGGGGTGACACGCCTTTCTTTGATGGGTCGTTTCGCCCCTTAAAATCGTTTTTCCGCGGATACAAAAAAATACGTGCCTAATAGTTTTCAATGCTTTATAAAATATATGATTTTCAAAAAAATCGGAGGCGGACACTTAAGGGACGTTTCTTGTAAGAAGCTGCAGTCGAAATTTCAAGTCAATCGGATGAAATATGCTCGAATTTTACGTTCTTCCGATTTCAAAAATGTGGTTTCGAGACAAAAGAGCCCTAATGTTTCGATACTGATTTAGGGGCTGTTGTCCACATGAGGGAATTGAAACTCCCGTTTGAACTCATGACGTTGAAGTTTGCATGGTTGGAATGCAACGAAAATTAATTCTCTCCAATCGCCCATTTTTTCGCTGATTTTGGCTGTGAGAATCACTTAAGGGGTCTTCCCACTTTAGACTCCAAGAAGGTTATTTTCATGAACTTTTTTGATAGGTTTATATTATAGATATTTATACAAAAGTTGTTACACTTAATAAATATACTTTCCAAAAACATCGAATTTTTTTTTCTCAATGTATTTATGTAACCCAAACAAACTTTAAACGCGTTTTTCTCGAAACAACATTTTTCGACGGCTTGTTGACAAAATTTTCGAAACTACTAAACCGATCCTTATCGAATGTTAACCACATATATTGCAACTATAGCTATAGCGCATATCAAGGTCTTTTTCAAATTTTGATATTTACTATTTCTTTGCCAAAAACGGTGAAAAACTCGTTTTTTCGAAAAATGTCCGCCATTTTGTTATTTTAGCATACATGAAAAATCGTATGAAATGCGCTACAGCCATTAACATACTGAATCTAAAGCCGCTTGATTTTTTTGTTTCGGATGATCCATCTCCGCGATTTCATCAACAGCGCGGACCTACAATTTTTAAAGACTTTGTTTTAACTACCATTTTCGTCTATAAATAGTGACTTAAATAAATAAATAATTTTTTTATGTATTTCGAAAGTGTATTCATGAAGTGTAACAACTTTTATATCAGGTGCTTGGAAAAATGAGCTCGTAACATTTTTCGAATTTTTCTTTTCGCGTGTAATTCCTTTTGTATTTCGTGATTGTGAAATTTTTACATAATCTAAGCCATAAAAAAACGGTAAAATATTCTTCACTCAGATGTAATTAAGGTTACGGTTTATAAGGTTTTTTTTTACCAATTGAGGTTTTTTTAAAACCAATTTCGATGCAGCACTTCTAATAATCGTAACATATATTTTTTTCAGTTCCAAAACCTCTTCTATTTGCATATGGTGTTTTTTTGGCACTAATTGAAATTTGAGAATCTTCCATCACATGTATCGTCATATGGACTACCAGCTTTCCGCATGCGGCTTCGCTCGCGTAGGCTTGTGTTGAACGCTCCTTAAATGTTTGATTAAGGAACACACAGGATTGTGTTCAAGAGCAGCAATACAAAGTTTCAAGTGAATCAGACCAGATATTTATTTTACCATACAAACTTTATTACCCCCTTTCCCCCTTAAGGATTGAATTTCCAAAAACGCTGAGGTTTAATTAATTGTAACACAAAGTTTCAAGTAAATTTGACCTGATTTTTTTAATTTTCCGTATAAACTTTGCCACCCCCTTTCGTTTAGGGGTTGAATTTCGAAAAACGCTAAAACACGTGTTTTATTAATTGTGTTGAAGAGCTTTAATCCTAAGTTTCAAGTAAATTTCTGACCAGATTCTTTTTATTTCACATACAAACTTTGCCACCCTCTTTCTCCCCTCAGGGGTTGAATTTCTAATAACGACGAAATACGTGTTTCATTAATTGTGTCAAAAAGCAAGAATGCCAAATTTCAAGTAAATCCGAGCAGATTTTTTAAATTTCTGTACAATCTTTGCCACCCCTTTTCTCCCCTTAAGAGTTGAATTTCAAAAAATCCCTTCTTAGGGGGTGCTTACGTCAGAAAAGCTAACTGTCCAAATTTCATGTAATGAGCTTCAGCGGTTTTGGCTCGACGTTGCTGAATCAGACAGGACATGGTCTTTTACATGTATAGATACTTTGAATTTACCTGTATGAATACTTCACGTGCAAGTATAACTGAGCAGGTGAAATACAGTGGTAGAACGGTGCAATATGTGCCAGGTTGATGCAGGGTACAGTAACACGGTTAACTGGCTTTTCTGACAAGCCCTCTCGGTCGTCTCCCATATTATAGTTCTCTCCTTTCTTGTTCTCTCTCTCTCGTTTATACACTATAGTGATTACCTCGGTCTCATATTTCATCCTCGCAATACGCCCCAAACGCAAAATAAACCAGTCTCCGATTTTTCCGAGTTTTATGCACTGCCTATATAATCCCATATCACATTTATATACTCATGTATACCTACGTGTGCATACGGCCACAACTTCACGACGTGCACTCGCACAAGCGAGAAAATTAATTAGCATTAATTTTTTCCAGTGAAATTGGCGACGCTGCAACTACGCATATCTAGACCCGTTTCCCCGCTGCTTCAGTGAAATATAATATTGAAAGAAAATAAGATTTTTATGGCATACAGCAATTACTACATTAGAATAATTACATTTAAATGTAATGGCGACGAAAATGCATTTTTACAAAACGATACCGCAGAAAATATCGTTTGAGTAGCGGAGATTTGTCCCAGCCAGGAAAAAAGATTAGTTCATTCCAAAAGCTGATTATTGAGATAATTAAAAATTGGGTCTGAAACGTCTCGGGGTATTACTCGAATATTATATGGAAAATAAGAGGTTTGATAGTGAGATTGAATTTTGAAAATGTATTACATTCCGAGGGATTTAATATTTCTTACGGTATGATGAAGCCGTAAAACTAGCTGAAAGTATCAAAATTAGTCTGTGCCGGATTTATTTAAGGCCTCATGTACTTGTCGATGGTCGGAAAACAAGGCTTTTTTAGGATTTTTTTCTGTAAATACTAATGAAGCAATAGAAATGAGGTTTGGAGGGTTTTTTTTTACATATATTTAGGTATGCACATCAATTTTTTATTTTTGAAAAAAATACAAAAAGCCCAGAGACCTTTTTTACATTATTATAAAATATTAGTTTTTGAAAACTCGACATCATTTTATAAAAAGACGTCGCTCTCTCGGCAATACAAACGGCCTTAACTTGTTTATAAAATCCGTAATTGTTGATCGATCGTTAAAATCGTGTGTAGTTCGATAGAAAATCTATCTAAGAAGCTACAGTTGAAATTTGGAGTCAATTGGTTGAAAATTGTAGGAGCTACGAAGCTGCCCGATTTTGAAAACATCGTTTCCAGAAAAACGCGTTTAAACCTTTAAGGGGTTACCCCCACTTGCGATTTTGAAAAAATCGATTTTTTTTGTTGCATTTTTTTTAAGTATAAGGATCTGAGAATATGTCCTGAAAATTTCAAGTCGATCCGAACAAAATTGACTGAGATATGAGCGTTGAAAGAGAAGAATCCGCGTTGAAAGAGCGTTGAAAGAGAAACTTTAAACGCGTTTTTCTCAAAATGGCATTTCTGAAGTCGGTGACCAAGATTACTCGAACACTAATGAACCGATCTTCTTGAAATTTTGCAGGCTTACTTAATAGATAAAAATGTAGTCTTTAATCGTTCGATTTTTTTTTTTCGAAAAAAATGGCCGTTTTATAGCCAAAAAACGGCCGTTTTTTTCGTTAAAATCGAACCATTAACTTTAACTGTCCGCCATTTTGTGAAAAATGAATATTTTTTAAAATCCTTCGATTAAAGACTAGTTTATACTTATATTTGACTAAATCCATCCGCATTTTTTTCTCCAAATGATCCACTTCGCCGCAATGTTGGTCACCGCAAACCGTGTATATAAAAACATTATTTCATTGACGGCCATTTGCCACTAAACAATGTAATATTTTTCAATAAAAAAATTACTGAAAGTTCTTCACGATGTGTTCTTTAAGATGGTATATTGATCGATTAAAAAAGTTTTGTAGTTTTCTTTAAAAAAATTCATGAAAAAGGCCTGTTTTTGCGCTACAAGTGGGGATAACGCCTTAAAACCATGTTTCTTTGACCATATAATTCTTGGAATGTTTATACATAATTTAAGCCAATATAAAAGAGCGATACACTTTTTTCGAAGGTACCTACATAAGGTCTTGATTGGTAGTACATACTGGCAAGAGGTATTGTTTGAACGAAAGATTTTATATGAAATACCTTTTTTCTCAAATGTAATACATTTGTGAAGGGCGTGGGCAGATATATTCCTCTCTCCTATCACTTTTTAATGGAAGTTCTTATTCAATTATTAAGCATAATTCATATCAAAAACAAAAATGAAAAGTAATTTGTTTTATCGCTTAAAAATGTGTCGATTCTACTGGTGGAAATAATAGGAATACAGAATGAGTTTTAAAAGATGATTATTAAAATCCATGGCATTGAAGATTGCAACGTTGAAATGCAACGAAAGTCCTTTTTTATTTTTTTCATTTCTTCATTTTGATCATAATCAATCCGTTTTTTTAATCCATAAAGTCATTGAGCTCTAATGAGGATAAAAAGAAAGCCGTTTCGGTCAAGGCCCTACCAATCATTCGAACAGGGCTAGCTCGTATAGTTTCATTAAGAATTCCCATTTTTTATTTACTCCACCGAGTTGACATCTCCGAAATAATTCCTCCATTACTTTACATGCGTGGATAGATTCAAAATAAAAACAAACAACAAAACAAAGCTACTGAATTTCGGCACGTGTGATGCGACCAAGGACCAAACTTTTTCCGACTCGATTGACGGCGTATCTCAAGGATGAGTTTTTTTCTCCGAGTCAAATTCACAGCCACGAAAGCTGATTCTCTGTTTGTCGAATGGCTCCCTAATATTCTCCAGATGTCAAAGAGACCACACTCCCGCCACCCACATAGAGCCTAACATTCTTCTCTCTCTTGTCTCGCTCCCAGCATCAACCCCCAACTCCGTAAAACGAACCAGAAGAAAAACAACCAAACGTGTCTAAAAGTCAGGAGAAATCATCGCGAAGCAACAAACGCATCAGCAAGCTACTGAATCGTTCCTACATGCATCTTCGAAAGATCCCAGATTCCCAGATTTGGTGAAATCTTTTCTCGAACGGATGAAAATGTAAAATGATGTAAAATCCAAGTCGACTTTCGAGCGAAACACCAACACCGCAAACGTTATCAAGCAACACACACTCAAGCCGAAAGGAAAGTAAAATGTAGCATCACAAAAACACCTGAGCAAAACCTCCAACAATCTGATATGCTATCTCGGGCTAGCCGAATCCTCGCATCTATTGAGTGGGATTGCAGCAAAGAGCAGGAAATTGAGTGCGAAAGAAGCAGACCGAGAACAGCCTCCCCGCTCGATAAAAATGTGTGTGTGTGTCCCTCTGTGTGCATATATCGGTTGGGAGAGAGTAGTGAGCAGAGAAAAGGGAAAGGAGGTAGAGAAAAAGCCTATACATGGACAAACGTACAGTAAGTAGGGAATGCCCGAAGTGACACCGCGAGCACATCGGTAGTTTGAAAAAGAGAGAGAGAGAGAGAGAGAGAGAGAGAGAGAGAGAGGGGGGGGGGGGGGAGTCCTCTACTTCGAGCGAGAAATCGGGGATCGGCTTCCCCGCGAAGGGGTCGCATCCGAATGAAGCACTTAAAGAATTATCCGAATTCGCAAGCGCACGAGGGCGCAATGTGAAGATGTATGTCTATGTGTGGGTGTGTGTGTACGTACAGAAAGGCTGAACGGGCCAGTGATGATGCTGATGCTCGTGTTGGATGCCTCCAACGCCAGGGAGGCACGTGCATTCATTCCCAGGCCAACACCTAAAACCTACTAATACCGTGCCCGTGTATCTATCTACCCTTTTACCGCTCGACGCGAGTCCTACTAGCCGGGACCACGGAAAGAGTAAGTAGGGTCGGGTTGTAGTATACACGCTACTCACTCCTATCCCCACACCGTTGTACCTTTATTTTATGCCATAGACCTTATTGTTTTCTAGGTTTTCTCTCTCCCTCTCTCTCTCTCTCTTTCTCTCTCATACCCACTCTTTCTGTGGAGTATATACTTCAAGTGAGGCTCCGGAGTGAAAGAGTCGAAAAAAGATAGAAAAAGAGCAGCAAAGTCGAGAATAGATTTACCAAATATCTATAGGGCTTATACGAGACGAGAGATCGCAAAGTGGCGTTGGATTTCATTCGCGAATAAATACGTCGAAAGACGAGGCCGTAAGATCGTGGGAAGTCATACGGATTATGTACACTCGGATAAGCTTTTTACTGCCAGTGTAGTTCATCGGGAGCACGTCAGACGAAAGAAAGTTACTCAACTCACACATGACGACTGATGATGTTTGGAGTTTGATGCGCGACAAGTTTCACTCAAGAAAATTACGGAAAAAAGCTTACTCAATGTACAAATATTTGATGAGCCTTAAAGTTTTTAATCCGAAGAAACCAACGAAGGTTTTTCGTTACCGCTCATACGCAGAATATGAACCAAGAAAAAGTGAGAGATTTTGAAAATCGATGTAATGGTACGCTTTGGAACAAAAAGATTGCATTTTCCGAAAAAATGGCTACGGTTTGTAATAAAAAAAAAACCTTTTTTTTATTTTCAAAAACATTTAGGGTGATTTTTTAGACAGCAAGATTAGAAATATCGCAACCGAATTTTATCAGAATTGGTCAATTAGTTTTTAAGAGATTAATACATCTAAAAATACCATGCAGCAGCTACAAAAGTAATAAAACATACCCCAAGTCTCAAAACGGTGAAGAAATCTCTTCTTTGATAAAAAATCATGAAAATTAGCGAACTTTCTCGCCTAAAGAAACTTTTCCCTCAAGTGTTAAAATAGAATCAGCATAGACATAAGATTTGGGAAAAAAAATACTGTTTTGAGACACCAAATCGGCTAGTCGGCCCTATCATCAATGATTGTGGTAGAATATCCATAAGTCGAATTTCCATAACCGAATAAGTACGAATATCCATAAGTCGAATATCCATAAGTGCTAATATCCATCAGTCGAATGTCTATAGGTGCTAATATCCATCGGTCGAATATCCATAAGCACGAATATCCATAAGTGAGTATAGAATAGAAATAAGTGCCAGAAATGGCGAGAGGTAGAGGAAAAGTGTGTACAGAGGGAACCCAAACAAACTCACTTATCTCTACCTCCCGCCATTTCTGGCCCTCATTTCTACTCGATGCTCACTTGTGGATATTCGTCTTACGGATGTTCATACTTATGGATATTCGTACTTATGGATATTCGACTTATGGATATTCATATTTATGGATATTCATACTTATGGATAATCGACTTATAGATATTCGCACTTATGTATATTCCACTTTTAGATGTTCATACTTATGGATATTCGCACTTATGGACATTCGTACTTATGGATATTCACTAACCCAAATAAACTTACTTATCTCTACCTCCCGCCATTTCTGGCACTCATTTCTACTCTATACTCACTTATGGATATTCCACTTATGGATATTCATATTTATGGATATTCGCACTTATGGATGTTCCACTTATGGATATTCATACTTATGGATGTTCCACTTATGGATATTCATACTTATGGATATTCGCACTTATGGAAATTTGTACTTATGGATATTCGACTTATGAATATTCACTAACCCAAATAAACTTACTTATCTCTACCTCCCGCCATTTCTGGCACTCATTTCTACTCTATACTCACTTATGGATATTCGACTTATGGATATTCGACTTATGCATATCCGACTTATGGATATCCGTACTTATGGATATTCGACTTATGGATATTCACTAACCCAAACAAACTAACTTATCTCTACCTCTCGCCATTTCTGGCACTCATTTCTACTCTAGACTCACTTATGGATATTCGACTTATGGATATTCATACTTATGGCTATTCGATTTATGGATATTCGACATGGATATTTACTTATGGATATTCGACGACAGTGGTCATCAATCGGCCTACCGTGGATGAGACGAAATTAGCAATAAATTCTAATCGATCATCTCCATCCATCATTAATATCCCAATTTATTTAACGAGCATCCTAAACTACCCTATCCCAGAATATCCATCTCCTAAGCTCCGCAATTTATTCTAAACCGCTAAACTATTAACTATCTGTCGGACAGTCCGTAGATGCGCTCACGAACGGCGCCAGCCAATTCGCGACTCCGACAAACTAATTACCCGGCAAAACTCTCGTTATGCGAACGCACGCCATGCCACGAGTAAAATGAACCAGTGTGCACGAATGTGTAAACTAATTAACGAAAATTCCGTCGACGAGTTAGCGTGAACGTTATCCGGTATAATTCTCCGTTTCGCGCGTCATGCACTGGACAACATCACTTATTTTCTCACATCATTGCCGAGGAATGTTGGTGAGGGCGGCCTAGCAGCGATTGACGAGGGTACGTTTTCATGATCCGTCATTTCGGACGAAGGGACGGTTCGACAATCAGGAAGTCGGAATTGCCGAAGAGACTCGCCTCGAGCCAACGTATCCGTGACACTGGGGAGGCCCTTAATAAGTTCTCTCGTTTCGTCTCATCAACATGGAGGCGCTTTTGCCAGACTGCTTGGAGCATCCGAAGGGTGTGAGGTCCGGCCAGACTGCGAGTCTCGAGACCCTTAACACCGTTGGGTATATATTATATTCTCCTTCGTTGCTTCTTCGAAACACGAGCCCCGTTCCACGCATGATTCTTCGGGTTACTCTTCTTCCGAATGGGGGGCTGCTTCTTTCGAGCTGCGTCATGTTACCGAGAACAAGAGCCACCGCTCGTGGAATCAAGAAACTCTTCCGCAACGACTCTTTGCTCGCCTTCCATTGCCCGTCTCATTCGTTGATCTCAGCTCGCGAAAGTCAGCTGGCTGAGGATGATGAGGGGTCATCCCATGTGACAGCTATTTTGTTCCCTTTTTTTGGAAACTTTTTTATTTTATTTTTATATAACTTTATTTGAGAACTTTATATTTAATATTCAAATAACACATTTTTCGGTAAAGAATTGTTAAAGATACCGAAAACCATATTCTTCGATCTAAAACCAAAATCGAAAACCTGCTTACGTTTTGCCAGAAAAAAGTCACGAAAATTCCTTTTCTTCCGGATACGAGCTGGGTGTAACCCGTTTAAGGAGGTTGGAGCGTTAGCCACAATCCAAGGTTAAGTTTAATTAAAAAAATACACGTTATTGTTCACACTGTACTGAGTCTTTGCGAATTTTTTCAACTTTTTTCACCACCAAACACCAGAGATAAAAAATAGTTTAACGTATGTAATTTAACGTGCTGATGGGCAAGACTTTCACACTAAAGGTTATGTAATTTTTATTGTTATTTAGCACCAAGATAAACCATTTCTCACGACGGATTAACGCAAACCGAACCTTTGTAAACATTTAGAAAAAAAAATCCTCATCTTGCCCATCGTAAACCATGGGCCAATAATCTCGTGACGTAAATATGAATAGGCATAATTATAAATTACTCAAAATTTCATCGTGAATTGTATAAAACATTCGTTGTCGTAGTTTTTTCATAATAATCATCGATAATGTTATGCTCTTTCAAGTTGGTAGTAACACATAAGTTTTTCTACTTTACGTAATAAAAATATTAAAATGCATAATTTTTCCCTTCAATTATATATTTTAAAAAATTAGCATATACAGAATAAATCTGTACCTCGTATTCATTTTTTTGAGGTTCATTGAAAAAAAATATGAATAAACCGTCTTTCGACTCAAATTAATCGCTCCAACCTCCTTAAGGGGCCAGTCCACTTTGAAAATTTCAAAAAATCGAAAGCAAGCAAGACTTGTAGAAATCGACGATGATGAGCAATCAGAAGGGATTTTGTACGGTGCAGGAATTACCGATTGAGTTTATGTAAGAGCTTTTCGTAGTGTAAACTTCAAACGCGTTTTTCCCGAAACAACGTTTTCAAAATCTAGCTCCATCGTATCTCTAAAACTAAAAACCGATTCTCTTGAAATTTCAACCACATATTGTAAACATGATTCGCAACAAGATGACCCTCGATGGTTTTAACATTTTTATTTTTACTCTTTTTTTGGCGAAAAACTGCGAAAAAACGCGTTCTTATTACTTTTTTCGTTTTTCATCTGATATTTTATTATTTTTTGATAAAACTTTATATCCGAGGGTCATTTTGTAGCTGGTGGCATAGTGAATCTAATGAACTTTGATTTTTTTTGTTTCAGACAAGCCGTCATATATATATATATATATATATATATATATATATATATATATATATATATATATATATATATATATATATATATATATATAGAGAGAGAGAGAGAGAGAGAGAGAGAGAGAGAGAGAGAAGATCGAGAACGAGAAAGACAGAGAGCATGGGCCTGTGTTGCACGTGTTTCTACAAAACGCATTCCCCGACAAATTGACTTCAGACCTTGACGCTCGAACCCCATGACGTCCTGCGTGCGGCCTTTCCTCTTTTTTGTCACGTTGAGCATTTATATGTGTATATATAATAGATATATATTTGGGTGTACTACAGTTTTGAGCCAGTTTGACGAAGTTCTTCGTTATTTCCTCTCTATATCTATCTCTCTTTCGCTTCCTCATCCACACTCCTTCGATTCTTCTACCGCCCCCCCTCGCTCTCGTGCCTTCTGTGGTGACTGCTATTCTCTCTCCGGTTACCACCACCGCCAACGTCGTCAACGTCGACGACGAATCCGACGACGCCTTTATTATTAGCCGCTCTCTCGCACACCGCAAGGTAGTTAGCCGAGTTAGTTAAGTGAGAATTATTATTTAGCTCGTCGGATGTTCTCGTCCCGCGAGTCCCGTCGTCGACATCCCCTGATGCTTCCGACCCTCTCCACACGACCTCCCACCTATGTCTTTTGCAGAGAGTGTGTGTGTGTGTGTGAGAGAGAGAGAGAGAGAGAGAGAGAGAGAGAGAGAGAGAGAGAATCACTGACATTCCCAGCACAGAGAAATCCCTAGAACGCTCGACTGCGCCACGGGAATCGCTCGCTGTCAAGACTCCATCGCGCTCGTTCTCTTTCGACCTCTTATTTGTCCAGGACCGCTGAGGTGTCGAGCACTTTACGATTTCCGACCGTTGAATTTTGTTTTTCTCTCCTCTCCTATACACACATAGGTAAGGAACAAAATTTGGAATTGTACACGACGCGTCCGTCGTTCATTTCTCTCTCTCTCTCTCTCTCTCTCTCTCTCTCTCTTTCTCTCTCTCTCCCTCTCTCTCTCTCTCTCTCTCTCTCTCTCTCTCCTTCCTTCCCTCTCTCTCTCTCTCTCTCTCTCTCTCTCTCTCTCGCTCTCTCTCTTTAGAGAGACTCACCCTCTTTCTCTTCCTCCCCAGAACGACATTTTTAATGTCAGCATCCAACTCTGCTCTTTAAGTTAATGACGCTCGTCCAACGACTAAATAAAACAGAAATGAATTATAAAGAGGAGCTCGAAGGCTATAAAACGAAAAAAAAGGAAGAAGGGTGTTATAGGGAAAAATATAAATAAGACGAAAGTCGTGGACGCGTGCGTACGATCCGGCGACTTGCCTGCGCGAAATCCCAATGACCCTGTGTCGAGATTTTTCGATTCGATGATTTTTTTACCGCTGCCATGATCATCAATCACCACCGACTGTTATTATTATGTAGCACGTGCGTGACGAATGTCGCCGCTTTCGCTGGAGTGCATTAAAATATCTTTGCTACATATAAATATAGATTGTTCGGCGAAATGAGCAGTTGCGGTTAACGCGCAGGCATCATTATCCGGCAGGTCAGCTTAATTATACCTAATGGTCTGCTCGATGTATTGTGATTAATTATACACGAAGCAGCTTGTATATTTGTTCGCGTGTAATAGAAATAGGTGTACGTATGCGTGCAAAACAGTTCGCGTATCGATGTTTGCAGTGCGAAATCGCATGCCCCTTTGGCCAGTTTGCTAAACCCCGAGGGATGATACCGAAGAACATAATTTCGAGCGTGTTAAATTTAAATCAAGACCGTCTTCTTTGCTGGGACTTGGAGGATGTCTCCCATTTCCAGGCATACGGATTTAGGGGATGAAAATGCTTTTCGCTTCATGCTTTTTTTATGTTCATGTACGGGCCGCTATTCGATGAACGAATTTCAAGCCGTATGGTTTATGTGCTTGGAGAAAATTTCTCTTACAAGATTATCCGGTTCCCACATCGCATTTGCTCATTTTTGTTAGATGAAAAAGAAAGATTTTACGAGCTCGTAATCGCCATGATTTTTGGTGTTAAAAAAAGGTGTAGAACGTTTTCTCGTAAGATTACCGTAAAAAATCTTTTTGAAAACAAGCTCTTATTTATTAACTATCGAACTAAAAAGTAAAAAATAATATTTGGTACATGAAGTTAAATAGTAAAGCTACAGAAGCACCCCATCTTGGCCACTACAAAGGCGCAGGCAGTACATACTTAATAAAACTTACACAAACATAGAATTAAAAAAAAATGAATTATTTCCTTAAAAGCTTGTGGAGTGAAACGTCAATACACTTGAAGTAAAGCCTCAAGCATTTGAGAAAATATTTAATCTTTTCAAGTTCTATGTTTATGTAAGTTTTATCAAGTATGTACTGCCTGCGCCTTTGATCAGTGACCAAAGATGGGGTTCTTCTGTAGCTTTACTATTTAACTTCATACACTAAATATTATTTTTTACTTTTTAGTTCAATGGTTTATAAATAAAAGCATCTTTTTAAAAAGATTTTTCACGCGAATTTTATTTTATACTTTGTAGTATTACAATTTGTTTATTTATTTGTCATATCAGACCCCCATGCCATTCAGACATCGGCGTAATAAAAAACCTTGCGTGAGGTTATAAAGTTTTCGCGAGAAACTTTATAGTAGTGTAATTTTAAATAATGCTCAAGTCAACAAAGTTTATGAGCCCAAATTCGATTGTCCTACCACCCGAGCAGAAATATTGTCAGGCTGGCCTGATAATTGATCCAGGCCTGATCACGTTGTAGCACGGAGGCCTTACTTACGGCTGGTGTCAGGCCATAGTCAGGCAACTGAATTTCCCTGGGTCTCCTCCAGTTGCCTGATCCGGCTAGCTTCGAGCTGTGGTCAAGTAACTGGATTTACGGCTCAAGTCAATTCGCCTGACCCGGCTGACGAAAATAGCCGACTACTCGATACTTCTCGAAACAGCTTTTTTCCAATTGGCGCACAGTGGTTCCAAACGCCGAAAAGCTGGCCAACAATCGAAATCATCGAAAAAACGGATGGTGGTGGGCATATATAGGTTTTGGGGGTCGCTGAATCCGAATCTAATGTTAGTTTTTCGAAAAAAATGAGTAAAAAAGTCAAAAACAAGATGGCGGACCAAAACAAATTTTATATCAACTTTAAACAATAAAAAATGATGTTATAAGGAGTTTTTGAGGTTGCTAAATCGAAATTTGACATCAGTTTCATAAAAAAATGCAAAACAAAGTCAAAAACAAGATGGCGGACCAAAAAAAATGATTATAATTGTAAATGATAAAACCTGTTGATTAAGGGGTTTTCGACGTCGCTGAATCAGAATTTGACATTTAATCAACTTGGAAAAACTGTTTAATTAAGTTTTTTGAAAAAAATAATTTATTGTTTATAACAAATTCATTGTTTATAATGTCAAAATCATTGGTAGTATGTATACTCAACATTAAATAACTTAAACACATTTTTTTTTACGATATTGAGCTTCATATAACGTAAAAATCATATTTTTAGCCAGTTTTTAAGTAAATTTTCAAATTGCATTTTCTCAATTTCGGGCAAATTCGGGCAAAAGTTATTGGCGTCATAATTTAGTGCTATGATGCCCTTACCATATGCAATTAATTTCAGCCCGGGATCTAGCGGGACTTTCGGGAAAATGAGAAAGTAAAAGTGGCATAAAAATGACGAAATTTTGTGATTTACAAACAATAATATATAAACAATGTACAAGCACTTAAAATTTCAAACAAAACGTATTTTACTAACCTCAGATATCCCTCTCTTCGAAACAATTCACTTCATCATGAATAATTAACACTAACTTGTCTAAATTAAATGTTTAAGTCAGAAAACACGTGACATTCACGAAATTTAACCTTAACTTCACGACGCCACGCTGCCAACAAGTGTGTATTATTGGCATTGGTAATGCTGCGTTCTTAAAGTACAGGTACCAACCTAACATATGGCACACAAAAAAGTTCTATATTTAGTAACGCGATTTTCCCTACTTTTTGCCAGCTTTCCGGCGTTTGGAACCACTGTGTGGCGTGACAAATCACCCCAACATTTTTCACTCGATTTACTTCAACTTTAAAAGTTATGTTCCTAATTGCATTTCGCAGAGAAGTCCGTACGGAATTTCTGATTAATCGAAAACTTTTCATTTTATGAGCAGCGTATGAGCAGTTACAACGAAATTTTGCACCGAAAATTCATTTCTTAAGTCCAAATACCTACAACTTTTGAATAAAACAATATTTTTCAAATTCCGTACGTACTTCTCTAGGTATTCTAATGTAGATTGACGAGAATTTTTGTTTTTTTTTCTAGGTAAAAAATTGTAAAATAAAATATTAGTAGTCGGCCATTTTGTACATAAAAAAAAAGAATTTCTAACAGCTTGATATTTATACTAAATAGATGTGTATATAACTTTATCAGTGAATCGCTTATTCATACGAAAAAAATTGTTAAATTCGGACATGATTGTACACCCGTTACTGTGGCCTAAGGCCTTAAGAGATATTCCTTGTGAGTGACAAATATCGTTGACGGAAAATCAAACGACCATTTCCCGGGACCATTGTCCTGGCCTGATGCCTTCACGGTGGTCCAGAGTAAAATCCATCCCTACAACGACGCCTTTCTTATTCGAGGCACGTACCTGGAATACCTTTCGCCCGCTCCTATTAGTAAATATCGAGGATCGACGTTATCATTTCAGTCGAGGGCGGCTCTGCGGTAAGGGTTGGTTGGAGGAAGGGTAGCAAGAGCGTTGGTACGCGGAGCAACATCACGCGTATGGGGGATGATGATGCTGCGGGTATTTCGCGGGTGCTCGGAGTCGAGTTGGGAGTAGGTGGCGAGAGCTCCCGAGGAGGGCACAAGGGCGGGGAGAGTCGCGAACAACACCACCACCAGAGGGCGCGCGGCGGTCGTCGAGGTGAAAACCCGCGGGAAGGGAATAGAGATTCCATTATTTAACCGAGGTAGTTTAGGTGAGTATTAGGGGTTGGAGTTTATGACACCCCTCGGTTGCCCGGATTGCCTATTAATACGATATGAGCTTCGGCTCTCTCGGCTTGCCCACCGCCTTGTGAGCCGCGCATTCAGCTGGAGAGGGAAACGTATAAGTATGCATACGTAGGCTGCATGCACAGATATGAATCGGGCTTGGTTGTTGTGGAGAGCTCTGATGGTTTCCACCATACTATTGCACCCTGTTTCTTCGGAGCTCCACTCCCACGCAATTTCACCCTCACCGTCGTTCTCTTTCGTTTTGCCAAAGCACTCCTCGTTTTTTGCAATACTTGGAATATTTTCTTTTTTTCCGCGCTACCCACTCAGCCAAGCGGAGCCAACCCCGCTACGTTTTGATATGGGTGTCGGTGGTGGTGGTGGTGGTGATGGCGGTGGTGGTTTGCGCGGACGAACCCCCTTCGCAACCCTCCCTCGTTCGGCAACCTTCCGCACTCCACTCCTCCTCTTGGAATATCGTTATAAATACAGATTCACGCGAATATACAAAGATACACAGATATGCGCAACATAACGAAACCACCCCCCAGCCAATATTCTTCCTGCGGGCTCCACGGGAGCGTCGCGGCAAAATCGGAGCAGTAAGAGACAAATGTATTTTTCGTATCAACTCGTATCTGGACAATTTTATGCTCGCGATGTTATTGCGCTCGGAGACGTGTATGTCTAGCGTTGTCAATTTTTTCTAATTGGATGAAGCAAAGGAAAATATTGGTTGTTCTTACGATGCTGTATAGGATCACTCTTGGAAAAAATGGCTGATTTTCGGGATTTCTGTTTTTTAAGGGAAGATTTGTTTGCCTTTTTGAGACTCAGGGGATGTTTTGTTACTTCTTTCGGTTGGTACGTGGTATTTTTTATTCGCCTTTAAAAATGGCGGAGATATGGCACGGTCTTTTAAACGGGTTGCGGCGGATGAGGTCAGACGGCGTGACACGTAGCGTCGGCGGGATCAATTTGAACGAAAACCAACGACGATTTTTCTTTTATTAACACTCGTACGCAGAATATGAACCAAGGAAAAATGAGAAATATTGGAAATTGATGAAATGGTACGCTTTGAAACAATGAACAATGATGAAAGGGGATGGGGGTGGATTAATGCCAAACTACAACCCCTATGACGTCGGCGCCGTGATACAAAATGTGCAGAAAAATCCGGGCTTTAGGTTTGTCGACAGCGCCGAAGACATGGAAGTTCATTTTAGAGGTGAAAAAGTGGGGTGAAATTTCGAAAAATCAGTTTTAATTCAATAACTCTTTAGAAAAAAATCGTACACTTTTTGTTCAAATGGGAACGTTGTAGCCCTTGAAAAGACGCGTCGATTGAGTATTTGATCATCACTCTCTCATTATATCTTCACCGAAAAAAAATGGTTGAAATAAAAAAATATGGTTTATTGCATAACTCAAAAACAATCCATTTTTCGGGTATGGTTAAAATGTACGAAATGTAGAGAATAATTTTCTCTATATTTTCGTTTCTATAGATCACCCTTGAATTTTGATTTTTCAACCCCTCTCGGGGGTTGAAAATTCAACATAAAATTCTGGGAAACTATTGACCGCACGAACTCGCCGCCGTGGAAGAATTTGTAGCTAGAACCCTCAGCTACATTTTTGTCCCCGGTGCCAAACTCGTATCTCTTCACTTTCGTTCAATAGTTTTCCCAGAATTTCATTTTGAATTTTCAACCCCTGAGAGGGGTTCGAAAAAGCTAAATTCAAGGGTGGTCCATAGGAACGAAAATATAGAGAAAATTATTTTCTACATTTCGTACATTCAAACCATCCCCGAAAAATCGATTGTTTTTAAGTTATTCAAAAACCAATTTTTTAAAATACTTCAACAATTCTTTTGGGGGTGAATATATTATTGGAGGGATGATCAAATACTCCATCGACGCGTCTTTTCAAGGGCTACAACGTTCCCATTAGAATAAAAATTGTATGAATTTTTTCTAAAGAGTTATTGAATTACAACTGATTGTTCAAAATTTCACCCCACTTTTTCACCTCTAAAATGAACTCCCATGACTTCGGCGCTGTGGACAAAACTAAAGCCCGGGTTTTTCTCCACATTTTGTCGCACGGCGCCGACCTCGTAGGGATTGTAGTTTGGCATTAATCCACCCCCATCCCCTTTCTTCCCCTAAAAAAACCCTACATCACGATTTTTACGCAAACTTGGATTTAGCACCCGCGGCACCTACAAAATCTCCTGTCGAAAAACTAGCCTAGTTTTATTAATAAATTAAAATGCCAGGTATCGAGGCACACTTTATTAACCTCCATTATTCCTTAGCCACCTAGCAACTTTCTCCATGGTTACCTACATACGATGCTCTGCAATATTTGAAGTATCGCGAATGCATACATGCATGACGTTATAGAGGAATCGAATACCCCTTTGGAACACACGAGCTCGCTTTCCCGTTCAGACTCCATGCCCATCTCCGAATCCCTTAACGTTTTCAAACTCACTGCGAAACGCCACAAGGGGATGAAGCGAAGGACCGAGATTCCCTTTGGCGCAGAGCTCACCGCCGAGTCGTTTGTCGATCGTTTTCTAATTTGGCGAGCAAACACTCGAACGAGAGCCCTGATTCTATCCACCCCCCCCCCCCCCCCCCACCCTTGCACTTCGTCGTTCTCGCGGTCCGTCAGTCCGTTCTCAATTGCACCCCCAAAAATCCTCGCGAACCTTATGTACACCTACGAGCCTATGCGGCATTGACGTAAACGGGCATACTGTACAAACGCTTGGGCCGATCCACTACCGTATACTTGGTCCGTATGTAGAATAGATTTGTACGTTGGTGAAAAACTATTTCGCTGCTCCGACGTAGGATAGATCAAGCTGGCGTTCCGAGGGTAAACGGTTGAGCCTCTACAACGGATGACGTCTGTCACGTTTGCACGAGTACATGTAGTCTGTTTGATCGGTACACCGCGAACAGGGGATTTCTGATAACTCGAACCCTTCGGCACCCTTCGATCGCCCTCTTAAGGAGTTTCGGGACAATTGGCGAAATCTTACCGTTTGTAGAAATTTATACAGTAAACTCTTTGTCAGATGATGAATGAATCCTCCAACTTTTTAATCGAGGGAATCGATAGAAAATTTACAATGGAAAAAAAACACTTTTTGACATAGGGCCTACGCTCATCGCTAAATGGCAGTTTGAGGGGCTATACCAGTGTGAACGCTGAAAATTTTGGTGATTTTCGGGAATGTTTTTAAAGAAAAGTACTCCATTAAGGGAAGGGTTTCAGCGTGAAAAAAAATACTTTTTTGCGAATTTTTTTCATCTACATGGATAGAGTACATTTATTGAAACCTTTTGTACATTGTTAGGTGTCATTTCAAGAACATTCCGTGAAATTTGTAGGCGAAAATCAAGAAATCAAGTACCATTAAAATTTAGTCAAAGTATAATCAAATCCTCCCCCCAACGGTCTTTGATAATTTTTTTTTTCATTTCTAAATTTTTGGTGGTCATGTAAAGTGAAAAGTGCTATTTTTCGCGAAAAATTCCGCCATTTTGGAGGTGGAAAATCCCCTCAATGTAAAAAAATCTCAAACTAACCGTTGGGGGGAGGCATTTTATATGTAGAAAGTGTGTACCAAGTTTGTAATAAATCGGTCATGTAGTTTTCAAATGGCAGTGAACACGGACTTTGAAAAAGTGGTTTCGAGAAAAACGCGTTTGAAGTTTAGAGAAGTCGGAGCTACAGTGTTAGAGGAGCGGGACTAAATAGTCAATAACTTCGAGAGTTTTGCTCTGATTGACTTGAAATTTTGGGATTATATTCTTGAAATGTTTAACTATAAAAAAAGACAGAAAAATAGATTTTTCAAAAGTGCGAACCCCTACCCTCCCCTCAAATGTTTCGGAAAATTAAGAATATATTTGGCTATATTTGACCTATATTACAGAATTTTTTCATAGAAAAATGTTGAGATCCAAGCGACTTATGCGCTGCCTTAGGAGGCGCCAAAAAAAGTTCCTCCACTGCTGACATGATTCCGGCCGATTGAGTAGCTGAAACCCAAAAAGGAAAAAATGTCGTTAAACTGGAAGGTCTTTCCTGTACAATGACGCAGGATTTTTGAGAAATATTAAAATCTAACACGATGACATAGCTATGAAAAAAGTCTGTTTTATTGCCTATAAAATGGTCGTTTTTTTCAATGCCAAATCGTCAATTTTCGTCGAATCAAAAATATTCTACGTTATTGTAGAGTAATTATATTCAAGAGTACTCTCAGTTGAAATTTCAAGTCAATCGGATGATTGCTTTTTGAGTTACAATGTCAGCAAATTTGAAAAATCTTATGTCGAGAAAAACGCGTTTAAAGATTTAAGGGGTTACCCCCACTTGCGATTTTGAAAAAATCGATTTTTTTTATTGCATTTTTTTGAAGTATAAGTATCTGAGAATATGTCCTGAAAATTTCAAGTCGATCCGAACAAAATTGACAGAGATATGAGCGTTGAAAGAGAAGAATCCGCGTTGAAAGAGCGTTGAAAGAGAAACTTTAAACGCGTTTTTCTCAAAATGGCAGTTCTGAAGTCGGTGACCAAGATTACTCGAACACTAATGAACCGATCTTCAGTAATGCTTTTTGCAAAAGTGAACCAGTTCCGAAATATTATTATTTTTATTATTGTTTATTGAAGTGAGGAGCAGGCAACTTTAAAAATCAATTTAAAAAAACTGTTCTATGGAATGAAACTTTTTGCTTATTTGTAGTTAGAGGACACAGTACAAAAGAAGAATTATCAACAATCGACTAAGAATAAACATTTTTGAAATAGGGGGTCAAAAGTCTGCAAGTCAAATAATAATTCTTGTTCTATTGTGGGTAATCCTTTGTCACTGTGCCTCCAAAGTATAAATAATAAAAAACATTGATTCCATACAGCGCTTTTGTCAAATCAATGTTTAAAGTTGCCTCCCCCTAACAAAAAAATAGCGAAAAATAATAATATCTCGGAAGTGGTTCACTTTTGCACAAAGAATTACTGGGTTATTTGATAGCGGTAAACATGTTCTACTAACCCTTTCAGTTCGAACCAGAACTATCATTATTATCACCATAATTATCACGGAATTAGATTATAATATCAAATAGTACAAAAAAGTAAGAAAAAAACGCTTAAGGGGGGCGATCCCTCCAGGCAAGAAAAAAATTGCTGTTCTTCGTGATTTTTTTCAGGCGGATAGTTTTCTTCGCCATTTTTTAGACTTAGGGTATGTTTTATTACTACTTTTGGCCGTTACATGGTATTTTTCCTTTCTACTAATCTTAAAAAATGGCTCAGGTATGGCACGGTCTTCTAAGCTGCATTTTCAAAACTGGCGTGACGTATAGCTAAAAAACTAATGCGCCAATACTGATGAAATTTGGTACAAATGTTTCTAACCTTATTGTCTAAAACATGACCCTAAATGTTTTGGAAAATTCCCTTCAAAAAAGTATTTTTTTGTTGCAACATATAGATATGTTTTCGGTAAATTCAATTTTTTAGTTTCAACGCGCACCATTTCATCTATTTTCAACATTTCTCACTTTTTCTTGGTTCATATTTTGCGTATGAGTGTTAATGAAAGGAAAATCTTCGTTGGATTTTTTTCCGATTAATCCCGCCGACGCTACGTGTCACGCCGTCTGCCAAAATCAGCCGCAACCCGTTTAGAGGACCGTGTCATACCATCCCCATTTTTAGAGATTAATAAAAAAGTACTTTCCTTTAAAAAAATCATGAAAGTCAGCAATTTTGCCCTCGCCTAAAGGTATCTCCCTCAAATGAACTGTATACGAAACTCGCTACAAAATTGAAATTCATTTAGAAATCCTCCGTAGTGACTTGAAATATAGGTTGGTTCTCGCCAGTAGTCACTTGACAAAAAAAACCGGATTTTTTCGGCACCCAGTAACTTTTCTTTTTATTTGTTGTCTCGTAAAATACATGCATTTAAGGGGCCAGTCCACTTTGGAGCCTCGAAAAAAGGCTATTTTCGCCATTGTTTTTTGAGGATTTTATAAAAAATATGAATATAAAAGTTGTTGGGCTTGATGAATAAAGTCTTGAAATACATTAAAAAATTGTAATTCATTTTTATTCATTTTTAAGTACAAAAACTATAGTTCAACGTAACGCCTCAAAAAAAGGTGGGCTAGGTAGCTCCATCACAACTCGACAACGGCTTGTCTGAAACAAAAAAATCAAAGTCCATTAGATTCAGTATCACACCAGCTACAAAATGACCCTCGAATATAAAGTTTTGTCAAAAAATAAAAAAAATGGCTGATGAAAAACGAAAAAGTAAAAAAAAACGCGTTTTTTTCCGCAGTTTTTCGCTAAAAAAAGAGTAAAAATAAATATTTTAAACCATCGAGATTTTCTGGTTGCTCATCATCGTCGATTTCTTCAAGCCTTGCTCGCTTTCCATTTTTTGAAATTTTCAAAGTGGACTGGCCCCTTAAAGTTCCACCGAAGCGAAATATAGCCAAATGAAGGTAAACTTTGAAACATCAGTCTCGTTTGTATTTGTTGCAACAAAGGCACGAGTGCGAATATCTGTGCTGGTACATCGCACATCGAAACGATTTTCCGAGTCCCTTATTATTTCACCCCCATGAGTATTTTACTATAACTGACATTAGAGACGCTTCGAGCTATTGATGATGGTAATGGTGCCAGTACTGACGTGTCGACGTAGATACATGCGCATACATGGATAAATTCTGTCGACTACTCGTATGTGAGTTCGCGCAAAGTGGTCGCGTGTATCGCCCCACTGCACGCGGCCAACAGAAGGCAGATCTCTCCCGGGAGACTCGACGCTTGTTTGCGCTGCTTATCATCAGTTCCCATTAATATTAAACCGCATTCAACGAACGAACGAGCCAGCCATCCAGCCGGTGTAGCTACCCCCTGATGGCTAAAAGAGAGAGAGGGTGACGGCAAGAGAGGGGGTGGAGGGGGGAGGGTGAAGAGAGAAACGAAGACTCAACCCAAAGTACAGCCCCTATTCAGCTCTGTGTCTCCCCTAACACACACCCCCCAACAATACTCACATGCGTACACCAAAAGTCTATGTGTATGAAACATTGATGAATGTACACATCGATACACGTGAAAACATAATAAAAGTGTATTTAATTTATACACCCAACGGTTGGCAAAATGCACACGTGCGACGTAACCTTCATACATTGAATTCAAGTCGTTCAATTATACACCTGCGTCATCAGATGTTGATCGATCCGCAAATTCGACTGCAGAGTCGAGGATTTTCGTTTTACTGAGATTATCGAGCATCATCTGCTTATTGTGAATTGAAAATTCTTCGCGTTGATTTTTGGGGAAATTAGGAGTGTATGGTCGAGCTTAAGATATTAAGGGGGGAGATACTTTTAGGTGAGGTAAAAATGATGTTTTTCTGAGAGAAAAGATTTCTTCGCGATTTTTGTGACTTAGGATATGTTTTATTACTACTTTTTGCTGTTACTTGGTATTTTTTATTGGTCTTTAAAAATGGTGGAGATTTGGTACTGTCTTCTAAACGGGTCGCGGCGGATGTTGTCAGACGGCGTGACACATAGCATCGACGGGATTGATCTGAAAAGAAACCGACGAAGGTTTTTCTTTCGTTAACACTCATACGCAGAATATGAACCAAGAAAATATGAGGAATGTTGAAAATCGATGAAATGGTACGCTTTGAAACAACAGGATTGAATTTTCCGAGAAAAAATTCCTACATTTCAAAATTGAAGAAGAGTTCTTTTTTATTTTCGGGAAAATGTTGGTTCATATTTTAGACAATAAGGTTAGAAAGATGTATACCAAATTTCATCAGTATTGGTCGATTCGTTTTTTAGCTATACGTCACGCCAGTTTTGAAAATTCAGTTTAAGAGACCCTGTCATTCTTGCGCCATTTTTAACGATAAATAAATGAATAAAATACCATGTAACAGCTGAAAGTAACACAACATTTCATAAGTCTTAAAAATGGTGAAGAAATCTTCCTGATATTCATGATTTTTTTTTCAAAGGAAAGATTTCTTTATCATTTTTGAGACTTAGGATATGTTTTATTACGACTTTTCGCTGTTACCGGGTATTTTTTTATTGGGCTTTAAAAATGGTGGAGATATGGCACGGTCTTCTAAACAGGTTGCGGCGGACGTTGCCAGACGGCGTGACAACATAGCGTCGGCGAGATTAATCTGGAAAAAAACCAACAAAGGTTTCTCTTCCATTAATACTCATACGCAGAATATGAACCAAGAAACAGTAAAAAATGTTGAAAATCGATGAAATGATACGCGTTGATACAAAAATATTGAATTTTCCGAAAAAAAATCCCTACATTTTGCAATAAAAAGATTTTTTTTTATTTAGGTTCATGTTTTAGACAATAATGTTAGAAAGATTTATACCAAATTTCATTACAATCGGTCGATTAGTTTTTTAGCTATACGTCACGCCAGTTTTGAAAATGCAGTTTAAGAGACCCTGCCATTCTTGTGCCATTTTAGAAGATTAATAAATAAATAAAATACCACGTAACAGCCAAAAGTAGTTACAAAACATTTCCTGAGTCTCAAAAATGGTGGAGAAATCTTTCCTTTGAAAAAAAAATCGTGTAAATCAGCAATTTTTTTTCTCGCCTAAAGGTGTCTTCTCCTTAATCGATGATAATACTATTCAAAAATATAATTCTAGAGTTACAGAACAAAATTTGAAGTATATTGTTAATATTAAACTAACCCGATGTTGTGAAACAATTCCAATTTATGGAGATCTATCGAGTGATGATCTTTCGACAGGATCCTTGGACACCCAAAATTCGAACGACAGCTTTGACTGCACTGCGTGGTGTCTAACTCCCAAACATTTGGAGGCAGGCTTGCAAAGAACTGCAAGTGCCGTCTTTATTGCTGCGAGTGTGTTCAATGAAGGATAAACATCAATACTACGAATAATCGACGACTTGAGCATTCAAATTGGGCCACAAGCGAAATATTTCGCCAATGCGTACGATGAGCAGCGTATTGCGAGGCAGAGCCGCCGCAGCTTAAGCAGCTCAAAGGAGGCTCGTTCAGTCTGCCGAATGGGGATATTGCAGCAAAAGCAATTCCACGAGGAATTAGGCTTGCTCTATGGGCCCGGTATTGCAGATTATTGCCTTTGACTGCTGTAAGTACTGAAAAAGCTACAGATTTCGTAACCGTAAATTTTAACGGGTTACACCTATCTCGTGGCCGAAAAAGACGCATTTTCTTGATTTTTTTTCTGGGTAAACGTGAGCCGATATTCAATTTATTTTTCTTTTACATTGAAGAGTATGGTACCATAAAAAATTTGCTATTGAGAAACATTTATAAATTTGGAAGGTACAATGGACACAAAAAATCTTCCGAAATGAAAAAATCAAAGGGATTTAATTTCTGCATGAAGTTATCTAGTGCATGGACGGAGGATTTAATGAAATATTAATTGTAGAAAAAATAGCGGCACTTTAACATGAAAGTAGAGATTTTCGAAAACAAACGCTCTATTTTTGATGATGAAAAAAAACTATGCAACGAAAAAATGCCTTCGTTGAAACATTGTTTATTGATATGTAAAAGAAGCTCGTAAGATTTGCAGTTGTTCAGTCATTTTGAGGCAAACGCGTTTAAGGGGTTACCCCCACTTGTGATTTTGGAAAAATCGATTTTTTTTATTGCATTTTTTCGAAGTATAAGTATCTGAGAATATGTCCTGAAAATTTCAAGTCGATCCGAACAAAATTGACTGAGATATGAGCGTTGAAAGAGAAGAATCCGCGTTGAAAGAGCGTTGAAAGAGAAACTTTAAACGCGTTTTTCTCAAAATGGCATTTCTGAAGTCGGTGACCAAGATTACTCGAACACTAATGAACCGATCTTCTTGAAATTTTGCAGGCTTATTTAATACATAAAAATGTAGTCTTTAATCGTTCGATTTTTTTTTTCGAAAAAAAATGGCCGTTTTATAGCCAAAAAACGGCCGCTTTTTTTTCGTTAAAATCGAACCATTAACTTTGACTGTCCGCCATTTTGTGAAAAATGAATATTTTTTAAAATCCTTCGATTAAAGACTACTTTATACTTATATTTGACTAAATCCATCCGCATTTTTTTTTCAGATGATCCACTTCGCCGCAATGTTGGTCACCGCAAACCGTGTATATAAAAACATTATTTCATTGACGGCCATTTGCCACTAAACAATGTAATATTTTTCAATAAAAAAATTACTGAAAGTTCTTCAAGATGTGTTCTTCAAGATGGTATATTGATCGATTAAAAAAGTTTTGTAGTTTTCATTAAAAAAATTCATGAAAAAGGCCTTTTTGCGCTACAAGTGGGGGTAACGCCTTAAAGGCCGACGGTGTGCCAAACCTCCCTATAAACGCCCATAACTCCCGCAATTTTGTTCGGGTCGACTTAACATTTTCAGAGAATATCTTTTAAATGTTATATTCTGAGAATCCGTCGAAAGAAAATCGGTATTTTCAAAACCTTTAATTAGGTGTAAGTCCTTAAGGTGTTCCTTGCGCGGAGGGCTGTATTTTGTGGGCCGATAATCAGGGCCCTTTCGAATCAGTCGTAAATAACAGTGGCGCTTAATGTAAATAAGTTGCAATCAATTATTATGCCCAACGATAAACTGGAATAAAAAAATTCGCACAAATTTAGTAGATTAAAACATTGTTACAGTTTCTCTGAAAAATCGCAGCTACGAAAATTCGTCTGCTAGTCACATTTTTCTAAGTTTTATCATTAATATTTTCTTTAATCATTCGGTGACCCCCTCTTTTTCTTGTCGTTACGGAATGTTTAGAATTTTTCACTCGCGTGGAGCAGTTTCTATGAGGCAGCTCGAATTATTTAGTATATCAAGTATTAGATAGAAATGTGGCCAGCGTGTCATCTCCCCAATGTGCCGTATAAATGAGATGATTTATAGAGTCGTAATTTTTCGTCAAATTTTCAGGGGGAGGGGGTAAGGTTAATTCGCTATAAAAGAAGCATATTTACGATAATTTTTTTTTGACGACACAGTTAATATATATGTATTTATGTCATTAGTAAATACTAAAAGGACATTTGAAGAATATTCTGTAAAATTTTAATTAATAATTATGCAGAAATGAGCCATTGACAGCAAATCTTCGCAGATGCCTAAAAACAAAGTTACATTGCGGTGAACCGCATACCTCATCACTGGATCATCTGTAATAAAAAAAAAACCAAAATGATTTCATTAGTTGATAAGTTCCTTAAAGCAACGCTGTCGGGTTTTTTTCTATTGATTTTCTAATTTTTGGTTTCTTTGATTACTTGTTTGGTGTTGAGAAGGTTGGTTGGTAATTTTTGGTTACTATTTTTGGTGTTAAGAAGACAAAATACCGATTTTTCATTTTAAAAACCGGAACTTTTGTTATTGTAAAACAAATTAAAATTATAAGAAATTAAAAAAAAACCGACGGCGTTAGCTCGTAATTTATGTGTGGAAAGAGTGTGCAAAATATCAATAGAATCGGTGCATTAGATTTTGAGCTAGAGAGTTTACCGACTTTGAAAATGCTAAGCGTAAGAAAAACGCGTTCAAAAGTTTCAAAGATTTCTACACTAGAAAATCGAAAATTAAACATTAATAAACAAGTGTTTTTTCATTAACATAAACAGAATCATCGATGCCAGGCCCTTTAAGCATTCATATAGAAAAATTAAAAAAATACCTCCCCCCCTTAAGGAATCATCACGGTGAATGGGTCGAAAAAGCTGACCATCGCGATTTTTTTTCGATGGTTGAAATTCCGAACTTTGAATCATCTCTTTGAAAACTCCGAAAATCTGAACACTGTGAAAATAATTCGGCTATGAAAGTTTTAAAAGTTTCAATATTTTCAATAAATCGATGAATTATTTCAAGAATTTTTTTTTACTAAAAAGTGATTTTACGTAAATTTTGAAATTTGTCTACATAATGTTATACGTTCCACATCATTTACGGTCAACTTTGTACACTTTCGCTGGCATAATCTTGACGAACCTTGTAATTTCGGAACATTAAAATTAGGAATTTTAAACCGTCGGCGCATTCAAAGTTCGGAATTTCAACCCGGCCCTCGTGTCAAGATCATGCCAGCGAAAGTCTACACAGTTGACTGTAAATTATATAAAACGCATAACATTGTCAAGACAATTTTCAAAATTGACGCAAAATCACTTCTTGATAAAAAAAAATCTTGAATTAATTCGTCGATTTATTGACAATGTTGAAACTATAAAAACTTCCATAGTCGAATTGTGTTGACGTTGTTAGGATTTTCGGAGTTTTGGTCTTTCGTCTGATTGTGAAATGCTTTCGGAGTTTTGATCTTTCGGGGTACTATCCTTTTCGAGTTTTGAGCGTCCTGACCATTCAAAGTTCGGAATTTCGACCCAGCCCCATCTTGAATTGCGGAACATTAAAATTTGGAATTTTAAACCGTCGGAGCATTTAAAGTTCGACATTTCAACCCGGCCCCCAAAAAAAGTATCGAATTTAGCCTATTTTTTTGATCGTTTTTCCTTAAAAAAATATGAAGATTTCAAAAAAACTTCCATAGCAAGATAACAAATGACGTGAAGAATGTTGCGTCAAAATTTGAGACGGATAGCTTGAAAGCTCTTCCTTTGGGGGGTGTACACCGTTTTGAAAAACGACATTTTGAGAAAAATGCGTCTGTCCGCGCCAAGTCTCACGCAGCTGGTCGAATCCCTTTTTCTGAGAAAGGCCGCAGCAACCGAAATAATTCGAATTCCGCCCCAAAAATTGAACAGCATCTTTATAACCGTCTATACTATCGGATAATGCAAAAAAAATCGAACTTTTGGAAACTTTACTCTCTGATGATCCCTCAACAATTTGGTAACTAAGCTTGAAATTTTACCGGTATACTGGGATGTATTTTTACTTGATTATAGACGAAAATCAGTTACTTGTTAAGGCGTTACCCCCACTCGTAGCGCAAAAAAAGGCCTTGTTCATGAATTTTTTTAAAGAAAACTACAAAACTTTTTTAATCGATCAATATACCATCTTAAAGAACACATCTTGAAGAACTTTCAGTAATTTTTTTATTGAAAAATATTACATTGTTTAGTGGCAAATGGCCGTCAATGAAATAATGTTTTTATATACACGGTTTGCGGTGACCAACATTGCGGCGAAGTGGATCATCTGGAAAAAAAATGCGGATGGATTTAGTCAAATATAAGTATAAACTAGTCTTTAATCGAAGGATTTTAAAAAATATTCATTTTTCACAAAATGGCGGACAGTCAAAGTTAATGGTTCGATTTTAACGAAAAAAAACGGCCGTTTTTTGGCTATAAAACGGCCATTTTTTTCGAAAAAAAAAAATCGAACGATTAAAGACTACATTTTTATGTATTAAATAAGCCTGCAAAATTTCAAGAAGATCGGTTCATTAGTGTTCGAGTAATCTTGGTCACCGACTTCAGAAATGCCATTTTGAGAAAAACGCGTTTAAAGTTTCTCTTTCAACGCTCTTTCAACGCGGATTCTTCTCTTTCAACGCTCATATCTCAGTCAATTTTGTTCGGATCGACTTGAAATTTTCAGGACATATTCTCAGATACTTATACTTCAAAAAAATGCAATAAAAAAAATCGATTTTTTCAAAATCCCAAGTGGGATACCCCTTAAGTATTCGTGTTCGTGGAAGGAATACCTTAAGGTTCAAAATGCCCTACCCGATGATACAAACATTTGAAAAATGTATCGCCATGAAATTATGTTTAGTAGTTATCGGTAGCAGCCACCACGAAACGGAAGGACAGACACGAAATTATAAAGGTTCCTCAGTGGCCACGAAACATTGGAGAGAAAAAAAACTTACATTATTTCACACTGCGTTTGCACAAAGTATTTTTTGGTTGACTCCAATTGGTCGTTGACTTCACGAATAAAGAAAAAAAATCCTTTTGCCTATTCATCATTCAGGGGCACTTCCCTCTAGCTCTCGGTTGTTTGTAGTTTTTCGAAGGAAACAATCCGGGCACGCTGGCAAAGTAAAGCCCAAAGCGAATAGCGAGGGTGCTTAATTTTCACCCTTTGTTTAATTACCGCCTGGAGTCGACTACTTAATTTAATACCCGCGCGTGTGTGCGCGAGAGCCACTTGGTCGGTTTTGCGGGTAAGGAGACTTATAGCCACCGTTTATCTTCTTCGGATTTATAACTTGTTTTTCAGAGTTCAGTCAACGACGATGAGATACAAACATTTTTTTTTCAACTACGATTTTCCTACGTGCTGTAATTAATATAATCAATCTGTAGAAAAGGTTTATGAAAATTAAAAAATCACAGACAAATCGCCCAATGCAGATTTCATTATATGCAGAGATAAGCAGATATGAAAGCTTTTCGATATCAGCCATCTGTCACAGCGTTGGAAATAATCAACATACATCCATTTATTAGTTCATTAGAACTTGTGGTTCGGTGAGTTTAATTAATTGAAAAAAAATAATAATAACAATCTATATATCACCAATTGAAGCTAATTAATACACTGATCGTGTATTCTGCTTGCTAATTAATCATAAAAAGCACTCAACTTTGCAAACAAATTCAAAACAGTATTTTTAAATCGGTTGAAAATAAAAAATATGGCGGCTCCCAGTGGGAATCTTGTAAATGTACATTTTAAGCATTCGCGGGAGGGGATGAATGCGCTGAAATAAGAAACTAGACTATCGCGTTGGGCTATGCGTTGAGGTATATTATTGCCATCGATCTGAGTACCATCTAGGGGCATAATAAGAACAAGTCAGTAACTCACGCACAGCTTTTATAAGTAAATATGAAATTCAGTTTTCAGATCGTCAATATCATAAGTACTTTTTTCTTTTTTTTTGTCCTCCTCATAAAGGGTGCTTGATCTAAAAAAAGAGCAAACTTAATCATATGGTCAGCTTTGGGACCGTAGTAAATTCATCAGGAAGCATCAAGCAAGTTTCTGGCTTGTACAATTTTATTTTGGATAATAACACTTAAGGGGCTATACCAGTGTGACACTTAAAAAAAATCGATTTTTTTGCCTTTTTCGACAGTTTATACTTTCAAGAATATCCTGTAAAAATTTCAAGGCCGCATCTCTAATCATTTGAACTTGCAAAAATCGATAGTTAAATCTTTAAACGCGTTTTTCTCGAAATGAAATTTTTCAAACTTGCTGACATTGTAACTCAAAGAGCAATTATCCGATTGACTTGAAATTTCAACTGAATACCCTTGAATACATTTACTCTACAATGGCGTAGGATATTTTTGATTGGATGAAAATTGACGATTTGGCATTGAAAAAGCGACCATTTTATAGAGAAGAAAACATACTTTTTTCATAACTACGCCATTTTGTTAGATTTTGATATTTTTCGAAAATCCTACGTCATTGTACAGGAAATACTTTCCAGTTTAACGACATTTTTTCCTTTTTCGGTTTCAGCTACTCAATCGGCCGGAATCATGTCAGCAGTGGAGGAATTTTTTTTGCACCTCCAAAAGCAGCGCATAAGTCGCTTGCATCTTAATATTTTTCTATGAAAAAATTATGTAATATAGGTAAAATATAGCCAAATATATCCTTAATTTTCCAAAATATTTAATTGAGTAATTTTCTTTAAAAAAATCCCGAAAATCACCCAAATTTTCAGCGATCACACTGGTATAGCCCCCTTAACAGAATTAATTCCTTTGGAATCATTTTATGATTATTGTTGCTTTTTATTTGACATTATTGAAACAAAATTCAAGTACTTTTAAAATTATTCTGACAAGGAAATCGTTTTCCAATTAGTCCAATTAGTAATATGTCGAAATGTACTGTTCTTATGGGTGGAAAAACGGTTTTGCAACAGCAACACACTCAGAATGTAGCCCTTTGCACCAATTCGGGGAATACGAAATCACTATATTCTACTTAGACACACTATATTACACTACCTCATATTTAAACAAATTTTCGAAGTTTTTTTTATAGGATCGAGATTCCACAATGTTTTCGGAAAATCATAATTTTTCGAATTTTTTGTAGGTAAACTTCCCTATGGGGAACAAATTTATTCCTTTAAACAAAGAAGATAAATCCACATAAAAAACAGCTTAAATGCTGCGTAACAAGTGACAAGTGTATTTACATGGGCTGTATTCGTCTTACAAAAAGTTCTAACATCGTTCAAAGCCTGTCAAAGCTCCTATTAAATATGTGAAACTTTTGCATGTGATCAATGGAAAAAGAGTTCGAAGCGGTACTTGGAGATTTTTTGTTGTTGCTAAATGCATGAATATTTTACACTAAATGCAATGTTCGGATTTTCTAAACTCCATTTTATTCATTTAACTTTTTTTCCACGGATCACGTGAGCAAACTTCATATACAGGGTGTCCCAGAACTGAATGCGTTCCCTGAAATGGGGGGTTGGGGGTAAAATTCGGAGTCGATTGATATAAGCATGTGTGGGTCTCAGATTAACCCCTGAATTGTTATCAATTTTTAAAGGCGGGCGCACCTGATTGGCCCGCCTTTAAAAATTAATAACAATTCAGGGGTTGATCTGAGACCCACACATGCTTATATCAATCGACTCAGAATTCCACCCCCAACCCCCCATTTCAGGGAACGCATTCAGTTCCGGGACACCCTGTATACGGTGCCTCACAGCATTCATGCTATTTTTATTCATTTTATTTATTTACTTATTTGCCTCCCTGCACGTAGACTATGAAAGATTTCAATACGTCAATTAGCAACGAGTTTTTAATTAATTTCCACGGAGAAGCGCGCTGCGTTGATTTTTGAACGTATTCGCAAAACTTCGAGAGCTGTCCGCATTCATGCTGTTCAACGAATTGCATTTAGTCCAGTTTGATTAGCAATGAACATTACCATTCAGCACTGCTCATTCTACGTTTAAAGGACTCAACGTTTAATCATTGAATTTTCACCTAAAAATGGTATCTTCTTTGCATAAAAAACGCGTCCATTGAATCATTAGACCATACCTAAGCTCTCGATTAATCCACAAATGAAGCGTTCACATGGAAGGCTATGGATGTCCCAACTTGACAGACGGAAAATATCCGATATTGTCAAGTGATCCGATTCCGTTAATTAACAAAGTCGCGCGATGCATTGTGCGTATTTACGTTCGCCTATATCATACGATCACCCGTATTGTCATTTTCATCGAAGTTAATATCAGCACGAGTTCAATATATACGTTGCGGTAATCATACGGTAATTACGCGTGTGCAGAGACTGAGTAATTACAGTAATCGGGTAAGCAGGGTACGAAGAGGGAAAGAGACAGACAGAGAGGGCGAAACCGAACGAAAGAGGGATGGACAAACTATGCTAGTTGACAAAACGAGAGTACGCTAGTTACATTTTCAGAGATTACCGAGTGGCTCGATCATTCAATTATTTATTAATTTAAAAAAAGACCGGTAGCTGGATCAACATCGAAAAATATTATGCATACTCGTTATTAAAATTTGATTTTGTTTTTTTTCTTCATGCTTCGAATATATTAAAGACGTTAAATAACAAAGTCATTGTTTAGGTTAAGCGAAATAAAAATAAATGCGGCGTCGTATAAATCTCAAACTCCTATCGCTATATTGTTATACAGGGTGTCCCAAAACTGATGGTAGTCCCCAAAATGAGGGGTTGGGGGTGAAATTCTGAGTCGATTGATATAAGCATGTATGGGTCTCAGACCAACCCCTGAATTATTATCAATTTTTAACGGCGGGCCAATCAGGTGCGCCCGATGAGCCAGCGTACGACGGTGAGCGAGACGGGCGTGTAGTGGTGACTGGCGGGAGTACCGCACCTACCGGCACCACTACACGCGCGTATCGCTCACTGACGTACGCTGACTCGTCGGGCGCACCTGATTGGCCCGCCTTTAAAAATTAATAATAATTCAGGGGTTGATCTGAGACCCATGCATGCTTATATCAATCGACTCAGAATTTTACCCCCAACCTCCCATTTCAGGGACTACCATCAGTTCTGGGACACCCTGTATAGAGAGTTTGTTAACTCAAGACCCATATCTCTATACTACAAACTACAGGCTCACATTTCTATACAGGGCGTCCTGTAATGAATGGATAATCCTCCAGCTGTCGATGGGTCAGATCATGTCCTACTACATGCTGGAATTTCAGTTGAGTAAAAATCCCACGGTTTTCGAGATTAAAATCATCTGCTTTTGGCTTTTCACATGCCATTTCTACAAATCATAACTTTTTCTGACCCGGTTTTTAAAAAAATACTCTTGGTTATTTGTTTTATTTAGGAAAGTATTCTTCTTAACCTTAAATGTGAAGTAAACTGTATGAAAAAAGATCTTATGCAGAATTTTCATACAAACCAATTCCTTGAAAAAGTTGTTTAGTTATTGTCGATTCATATCATTTGTAGAAGTGGCATGCGAAAAACCAAAACCAGATGGCTTTTTCAAAAAAATAACATAAAGCCCAAAATCTCGAAAATGGTGGGACTTTTACTAAACTGAAATGTCAGCATATAGTAGGACATGATCTGACCTATCGACAGTCGCAGGATGATTTATTCATAACAGGACACCCTGTATAACAATATCACGTTGGATTGCCAGGAAACGAAATCCAGCCAGGCTACTGGCTGGATTTCGTACGTATGCTCGTACACATGTATATATGTGCAATAGTTCCAGACTAGCGGATGACTGGTAGCGGTGGGTGAAGAGGCGATCGGTTAAAGAGGCCAAAGGACCATTCAATTAGGATCGATCGGCGTAATCCGCCTTCGCTATTCTGATCGTTTTCTCTGAACTAGTATACGGGGTGCACCATTTTGAGTGTTCACTCGAAACGAATCGCATGAAAAATGTCATTTACATAACACTTACGGAGTCAAGGGGAACCTATTGAGGCGATTAAAAAACGTAATTTGCCCACCCTTTTGAAAGTCCCAGTATCAGGTTTCGTGGTTCTAAAATGAGTATAACAAAAATAATAACCTTGCAAATGGAAAATACCGAAAATTGTGGCATTTTTATGTTGGCGAACCACCTGGTATGATGTTGACTAGGCTTTATCACTTGGTGGCTTTGAACGATAAGAGAATATCCACAGATTGAAAATACAGAGTCTGCCATCATTCCAACACAAGACACGAGAATAACTGATTCTGGGCGATTTTAATTGCGAATACGCGCCACAAGTATTCCTTTGACAGAACGACCACATCATAGAGAAATAGGAGAGTGTGACATCTGCAGGCTAAAGATTTCCGACCGACTAGCATCACCAAACTTGAGGATCTTGAGGGTCACCAACTTGAAGATCACCAAACTTGAGGATCACCAACTTGAGGATCACCAAACTTGAGGATCACCAACTTGAGGATCACCAAACTTGAGGGTCACCAACTTGAGGATCACCAAACTTGAGGATCACCAACTTGAGGATCACCAAACTTGAGGATCACCAACTTGAGGATCACCAAACTTGAGAATCACCAACTTGAGGATCACCAAACTTGAGGATCACCAACTTGAGGATCTTGAGGATCACCAACTTGAGGATCACCAATCTTGAGGATCACCAACTTGAGGATCACCAAACTTGAGGGTCACCAACTTGAGGATCACCAAACTTGAGGATCACCAACTTGAGGATCACCAAACTTGAGGATCACCAACTTGAGGATCACCAAACTTGAGAATCACCAACTTCAGGATCACCAAACTTGAGGATCACCAACTTGAGGATCTTGAGGATCACCAACTTGAGGATCACCAATCTTGAGGATCACCAACTTGAGGATCACCAAACTTGAGGATCACCAACTTGAGGATCTTGAGGATCACCAACTTGAGGATCACCAAACTTGAGCATCACCAACTTGAGGATCACCAAACTTGAGGATCACCAAACATCACCAAACTTGAGGATCATGCTATTTCGTTTCTTTCATTGATATTCCAGTTTGACAGGGCAGTTGTAACACTAGGACAGAAGGACATATCTGATCAGGACCCTCAATTTATAGGCAGCAGATTATTTCATCGGTGGCTGCATCATCGATAAAGCGACATCAATGAAAAAATACGCCAATGAGGAAATTGCTGTAACCTCCGTGTTTTTAATGCTAGAGAGAAGATTTTTCGTTGAATTAATTGAGAAACCCATTACGTTTAAACAAAATAAAACCTATATACTCCAGTTTTAAAATAATGATTTTGTTCGAGAATCTCCGCCTGTTTCCTGCGACATTTTTACGTCTCATTTCGTACAAGTCCATTTTAAGTGGACACCCTTTGCATACAGATCCTATCTGCACATGCTTTAGCAGAGTCGAAGCGACTCAACTATGTACACCCCATGTGGGCGGACGTACATATACGTGGATGTAGTCAACTGTGAATCTCATCGTATACCGAGTCTGAAGTACTTTAGTTCAATCAATGTACACATCGGCTTCAAGCCGAAATAATCGATCACAATAATTAGGAGTATACGCGATAATTGTGCCAATAGGACAAGCTGCGACGATATTTTTATTCAAGCCAAACATGTGACCATCTCATGCGAACTATTCAAGATTAATCTGGAAAAAACTTTATGTCGAATCAAGATAAAGGTAAGGAGTGTGGAGAGCATGCGGTCCATTTAATGCTGAAAGGGCAAATTCAGGAAAATCATTACAGTAATAATAGCAACGGTATATACTGTTGCTGGGAGTAATAAAAACGAAGAACATTTGCGCGCGTTACCGCGCCCTAGTATTCCGATCCCTCCGTTCACTCCTGCTTGATGGACTCTCTTCATCTTATGGCCAACAGACACACATTGACTAGTCTAAGAGGCAGAGAGAGAGAGAGAGAGAGAGAGAGAGAGAGAGAGAGAGAGAGAGAGAGAGAGAGAGAGAATCGTAGTCATTCTTCCACCAACGGGGCTAGGGTGACATCTCATTAGTGAGATAAATTGCTCCACCTTCCACATCTTCTCCACACACCTTATCGCTACAGTCTTCCCGCGGTACTTTTAGCGTGTGTGTTTTCGGCCGCCAGTGTTGGTACATATGGGGTGTCTCAAAATTACCTGACATTTTAGTTTATTAATAAAACGTGTTATTTATTTGAACAGTACGAATATTTTTTTTCTAAACTAAAGTACAAACGTGCACTGAGAAAAAAAAATCATTGATCCAATATCATTGGTGTTATTGAATGAAATTTCGTTGATTCAATTGTAAAATTGTTGGCGTGAATAATCGGATTTATTCGTCCAAACAAAACGCTATTGACTTTAATAACATGATAAAATTAAAAGTTTTGTTTTCGTTCAAAAGATATATTGTTAGCCGAGAACAATATATTATTGAGACTATCTCAAAAAATTATCGCGAACGAATTGTATAGTTTTGAATGCATTTTCTGCAACGAAAAAAAGGGTTTCAATTGATAACATGAATATTGTTGATTCGAGTACACGAGCAAAAATTGAATTTCTTTCGTTTGATTCAGATAAAATTTCTGTTGAGTGAATATCTTATTTTATTTTTTCACCATATCCGATATTAATTTTCAAGTACATTATTCGTTAAAATATTAATATTTTCTTTTGATTGAAAAATATTAAGCAAATGTCTGAATTGGTTAAAAAATTATGAGGAAATAAAATTTGTTTCTTACGCATTTGGATGAAAAATTCGACCAAATCATGGCCGAGCGCCACCGAAACTATAGGTGTGAGGAAACCCGTAGTTCTCGGAGGAACCGCTAGAAGCCGCACGCGCGCTCGTTTCTCGTAAGCGTAGCGCTAACGGAAAATTCACTTAAGGCGTTACCCCCACTTGTAGCGCAAAAAAGGCCTTTTTCATGATTTTTTTTAAAGAGAACTACAAAACTTTTTCAATCGATCAATATACCATCTTAGAGAACACATCTTGAAGAACTTTCAGTAATTTTTTTATTGAAAAATATTACATTGTTTAGTGGCAAATGGCCGTCAATGAAATAATGTTTTTATATACACGGTTTGCGGTGACCAACATTGCGGCGAAGTGGATCATCTGAAGAAAAAAATGCGGATGGATTTAGTCAAATATAAGTATAAACTAGTCTTTAATCGAAGGATTTTAAAAAATATTCATCTTTCACAAAATGGCGGACAGTCAAAGTCAATGGTTCGATTTTAACGAAAAAAACGGCCGTTTTTTGGCTATAAAACGGCCATTTTTTTTCGAAAAAAAAATCGAACGATTAAAGACTACATTTTTATGTATTAAATACGCCTGCAAAATTTCAAGAAGGTCGGTTCATTAGTGTTCGAGTAATCTTGGTCACCGACTTCAGAAATGCCATTTTGAGAAAAACGCGTTTAAAGTCTCTCTTTCAACGCGGATTCTTCTCTTTCAACGCTCATATCTCAGTCAATTTTGTTCGGATCGCCCTGAAATTTTCAGGACATATTCTCAGATACTTATACTTCAAAAAAATGCAATAAAAAAATCGATTTTTTCAAACTCGCAAGTGGGGGTAACCCCTTAAACGGCGGAGAAGAGTATCGCTTCTTTGTCTGTGGCTAAGATCAAAATGTAGTATCTGTTCTTATCCGTTGAATATCTGATATTCTCTCCATGGATGTTTCATTGGATATCTGATATTCTCTCCACTATTATCGTGGGTGATCATTATAATGCTCATTTTTTATTTAAGATTCAAAACAAATTGAAAAACTTACGTCTCATGGCATATTTGTTTCGATGCAGTAAAGAAATAGTTCATTCTATTGATTATATTTTTGTACGAAATGAAAAATGTTGTAGCAACCGCTTAATTATTTCATCCATACATCTACGGATTGTATATAGAATGATTCCAATAGAATATAATTTTGTTTGAAGGACAATGGAGATATTCAGAGAACAGAAGAGATTTTGAAATGAAATAAAAGGTTATCTGAATCAATCACATTTTCCAATGTTTTATAGTAATGTAACAATCTCATATATCGGTGGCACCCCGCGATCAGACATTTATTTGAATCAACCAATATATTTTTTTGATGCAATTGGTTTTTTTTTCTCAGTGTCGAGGTTATGTGTGGAACACAATATCCGATAAATGGCCGCCTGGTCCCTGTTTGCGAACGTTCACTCTTTTGACGAAATGTTCGTCAAAATTGCGGACTCATTTCATTAAGGGGAGGGTAGGGGTTTCAGCGTGAAAAAAAAAAACACTTTTTTGCGATTTTTTTTCATCTATATGGATAGAATAAATTTATTGAAACCTTTTGTATATTGTTAAGTGTCATTTCAAGAACATTCCGTGAAATTTGTACGCGAGAATATCCACAAACCAGCCGGTGACAAAGCTTTTCCAAGAACGCCTTTGAAAAACCACGATTTGCGGTGTTCACTGTATCTCAGCTAGAAATTATCTGAAATCAAGTACCATTAAAATTTAGTCAAAGTATCATCAAATCCCCCCCCCCAACGGTCTTTGATCATTTTTTTTTTCATTTCTAAATTTTTGGTCGTCATGTAAAGTGAAAAGTGCTATTTTTCACGAAAAATTCCGCCATTTTGGGGGTGGAAAACCCCTTCAATGTAAAAAAAAATCTCAAACTAACCGTTGGGGGGAGGTATTTCATATGTAGAAAGTGTGTACCAAGTTTGAAATAAATCGGTCATGTAGTTTTCCCAGGCAGTGAACACGGACTTCGAAAAAGTGGTTTCGAGAAAAACGCGGCACCGGCTTGTTTGTGGATATTTTCTCGTACAAATTTCACAGAATATTCTTGAAATGACACTTAACAATGTACCCAAGGTTTCAATATATTTACTCTATCCATATAGACGAAAAAAAATCGCAAAAAAGTGTTTTTTTTCACGCTGAAACCCCTACCCTCCCGTTGATGGTGCGTCCAATTGCTTCCTTCAGCTTCGGAATGGTCTGTGGATCATTGACATACACTTTTTCTTTCAGAAAAGCCCAAAGAAAGAAGTGTGGCATGTTGCGCCATCTTGTTGAAAGAATATGTTTTCCAAGTTCATGCCGTTCATGCGATTTATCGGATATTGTCTTCCACACATAACCTCCATGGTTGTATCTCATATTAAAATGAAAATATTCGTACTTTTCCAATAAATAATACGTTTTATTGATAAATAAAAATGTTAGGTCGTTTTGAGACACCCTTTAGCACTATAGGCATCTATATGAACGTCTTTTTGGATACGCGTGGGTGCGCATGTGCGTGTGGATGGGTGAGTGTACATTGCAACACCATCTTACACATATGTGCTACGGGGTATATATAGGTCGTTTCACGTTTCATATCAAGACACAATAGCTAAAATTTATCGTGAACATGCGATACTGTTGTAAAAAGAGCCTGACGGTGGACTTTTTTGCAAATTTTGGAAAAAATTCGGAGATTGTAGTTACCATTCGATGAATTGTAAATTACTAACTGTTGCACAGAAATCATGGACATTTCAAGACCGTTGGGCTCTCGACAGTGAAAAAATAACATTTTTTGAGCGCTGTTTCAACTGATTTTATTTTCAAAAAATGGGAAAAAAATTGGGTTTTAGATTTGTTTGAATAAAAGTTCCAAAATTGTACCATAGAAGCTTAAAATATTATCGACAACGCTGAAAATTTAGTGCATCAGTTTTCCGACTGGCGGCGATCACGCATGGTAGCGTGCAACGATTATTGTGAATCTATAAAATTAAAAAAAAAAATTGTACCTTAAATCTCCGATTTCTGCGCCATATGGTAATCCTTGCCAGCGAAGTTGTCACCCCTCTTTGGAAACTCTAGTGCACGCTTGTTAGCCGTTTGTATTCACCTTGCGTCGATGTGGCACTTTGCATGGGCGTCAGGTCTATGCAAAGGCCATTATACCATCATGACAAGAATCATCATAACTCAGTCAACTTTCTGAAGTTTTGTGGTAAATTAAAGTCAAGATCGTAGGCTACAAAACTCTGCAATAAACGAAAACGTATTTTTGGAATTTCAGGCTTATGCGGATCCCTTAAAATGACCTAAAAAGTGGACTATTTTTATTTTGCCTGAAAACATGATGCAATTTTTTTTTTAGACCAAAAGTACCCTTGCAACGTATACAATAGACTGGCCCAAAAAAAAAATTCAATTGAACAATTGAATTGAAAAATGTTGTCGAGAATAACAAAAAATTAGTGCTGACCAAATTTTAGGCCTTTATATCAATATTTAGAGGTACCTCATCGCGATTCACTAATTCCCATTCATTTAACATGGTAATATACTTTTATAGGAAATTAAACGCTCTACAAAAAAGGTCCTAAGCTTTCATACGATAAATCCACTCGTTCGAATTTGATTCAACGTCAAAGTTGAATCTATGATAAATTTCATGATTTTGTGAGATTTTAGCACTTTTACATCGAAATTAATGATTTTTTTTTTGTTTTTTCCCTGATTCATTTTAAAAAGTATTATATCGTGTTCAAATTATTCCCTAGACAGTTTCTAAAATTCCTAATAGATTTAAATTTATTGTTATTTAAAAGTACATTAGTACAATAATCTATTCTTAAACCGAATTCAATTCCCATAGCATGATAAATAAATATCTCGGGAATAATCTAAAAAGGATACAATACTTTTCAAGATGAATCACAAAAAAAAAACAAAAAAAAACCAATCATTTTGTCACAAAAGTCCAAAAATCTCACAAAATCATGAAATTTATCATCAATTCAACTTTACTGTTGAATAAGATTTGAACGAGTGAATTTATCGTATGAAGGCTAAGGACCTTTTTTGTAGAACGTTAAATTTTCTATGAACAATATTTTTAGGCGTTTCCGTGTGTTTACCCGTAGGCGAGTTATAAAGCTCAGAAGCGGCAAACAAAACTTTTACCATGGTAAATGAATGGGAAATAGAAAATCGCGATGAAGGACTTCTAAATATTAATATAAAGGGATCAAATTTGATCAGCACTCATTTTTTGTCACTCTCAACAACATTTTCAACAAAAATTAAAAAAAATAAAATTGTTCACGCTGTAATTCACGTTGTCAGTGGCGTGGCATGTATAGGTTACAATGTTGGAGTGACAACTCGTGCATATGAAATGCATAATTTCATGATTGTTCGGGTTTTCTTGGGTTATCAGACCGGACACCATGTGGCTGTCATGAGTGTCATGAATCGCATTGGCACACCCGCAAAAGCATTCCTAAAAGAATTCTTCTCAATGCGGTAGGATTTGAAAAGGCACCTCATATCCGTTGCACTAGGTACGTGTATTAAGGGGCTAGGCCACTCTAGAGGCCGAAAAAATAGGCTTTTTGGCGATTTTTATTTTCAGAAAAACTACAAAATAAATCGAGATTACAAAAAAGCGTGTTTATCATACATATCAGTCACTCTATACAATAATTTTTTTGATGCGATTAATTTCAAAATGGCGGCTGTGCAGCGTTTATCTTAAAACTGCATTTTTTAAGTTGGCCGGAAACATAACTCAGACAATTTTCAACCGATTCACTTGAAATGTTGAAAATATCTTGAAAAATACATTGTCTATGGAAGTACGTAGGACTATTTTTTACATTCCATAGTTCATTTGTTATTAACAATTATCTGACGATTTTTTAGGCAAATTTTTCACTTTCCAAAAATTTCCCTAAAAAATCGTCAGATAATTGTTAATAACAAATGAACTATGCAATATAAAAAAAAATCCTACGTACTTTCATAGAAAATGTATTTTTCATGATATATTCAACATTTCAAGTCAATCGGTTGAAAATTGTCTGTTATGTTTCCGGCCAACTTAAAAAAATGCCGTTTTGAGATAAACGCTGCACAGCCGCCACTTTGAAATTAATCGCTTCAAAAAAAAATATTGTATGCAGTCACCGATATGTATGATAAACACCCTTTTTTGTAATCTCGATTTATTTCGTAGTTTTTCTGAAAAAAAATCCTCAATAAGCCAATTTTTTCGGCCGCTAGAGTGGCCGAAGCCCTTAAGTGCAGAGCAACAATTTCAAAAAAAATTTCACATGAGTTGAGTTCTTTCATTCTCATCTGCACGCATTGAGGGATAGTGTTGAAGGTTGAGGCAAAATGATACTGCAAATGTGGTGAGCAACAAGTCACTGGTATTTTATTTTTCATCTGACTGGTTGTCAAACGGACAACTATCATGAGTCATAAAACAGCATAGACGTATGGCACGGTCTTCTAAACTGCATTTTCTACACTGGCATGACGTATAGCTCACAAACTAATCGACCGATCCTGATGAAATTTGGCATTAATCTTTTTAACCGTATCATCCAAAACATAAACCCAAATGTTTAAAAAAATACAAAAACTAACCGTTGGGGGGAGGTATTTTATATGAAGAAAGTGTGAACCAAGTTTGAAATAAATCGATCGTGTAGTTTTCAAATGGCAGTGAACACGGACTTTGAAAAAGTGGTTTCCCGAAAAACGCGGCACCGGCTTGTTTGTGGATATTTTCGCGTACAAATTTCACGGAATGTTCTTGAAATTACACTCAAGGCGTTACCCCCACTTGTAGCGCAAAAAAGGCCTTTTTCATGAATTTTTTTAAAGAAAACTACAAAACTTTTTTAATCGATCAATATACCATCTTAAAGAACACATCTTGAAGAACTTTCAGTAATTTTTTTATTGAAAAATATTACATT
>OY723396.1:27756364-27841001 GCA_963210295.1 Ophion ellenae | reverse complement strand
CAGACGGCATCTGAAGTTTCGTCTTTCAGAGACGACCTTACCTTATTGCAGGTGTAAGCCGCGGAAAAAATGGCCACTGCTGATTCCACACTCGTGAATAGATACATTCACCCTTCGGAAATATTTAATGTAGGTGATAATATTTTAAGGCTGTTAAACGTGTAACAAAAACAAATAAAAGTAACTCAAATGAAAATAATGACATTAAAATCATATTTTTCTACTCTGATATCGAAATATCGGTATTATTCGAGTCCAATATCGGTTTTTCAATATCGGACCGAAAAACCGGTATCCATGCTCTAATATGAACTAGCGGAAAGTTTCTCTCATTGAGCGCTCACCCCGCTGTTGTTTATTCGGGACCAACTGGATGGAATGTGGCGGAACAACGTGTTCAAATCGTTTTTCTATTTACAAGCGGTAATAAAACGTCATATATATATATATATATATATATATATATATATATATATATATATATATATATATATATATATATATATATATATATATATATATATATATATATATGAAAGCCACGAGAGATTGACTACGTTCGGAAAACTGTTAGCGCCAGTAGGCGGGGCAAACATTTTTTGCTCTATAGGATATTGGGAGAAAGAGGCGGAGGGAGAAGGAGAAAAGATAATCCGATATACCCTATACATATGGAGGCACGTTGCATAGCTGTATGCATACGCGATCGACGGAGTGCAACAATATGGGCGACCAATCGCAGGATGAAATGTAGTGGAACTCGAATTAGAGAATTGTATTTTTTTCACACAATTCCGCCGTGTTATGAATTGCCAATCTCCATTGTACGCTATTTTCAAGTCCCAATATTTCAATTCGCCTTCTATTAAGCGGAAGTCAATACGGGTGGAAAAAGAAACGATTATTCGTATGTTTCGAATAATGCGCGTACAATCGACACAATAGATAATAGCCCCGGAAGTTAAATCTAAAATTCAATTATTTTTCTTAATTGTTTATTTTAAGGCCTTATATGCCATTGAAAAAATGTAGGGTTTTTTTGTTGACCTAAGGCGGGAGCCTGAACTAGAAGGTCCAAAAAGCGTTTTTTCGGGAATTTTTTTCAGAAGGGAAAGGAACAAGTGAAATATTGAGGTATCTTTTCAGGGATATTTGAATGGTATCAAAAAAATGTTCAACATGAAACAATAAATGAGTGCAGATTTGTCAACCTATTCGTTGTGCGTCTTGCCACTAGTCCCCAATCGGCGGAAAGATGCAGCTCGGAATTCTCGACTGAAACAAAAAAACCAATCAAATTTTCAATTGTCATATATTTTTCTTCTCGGTGAATTGAGTAAAAGCTGGAAAAATCATAAAATTATAACTTTTTTCAGGTTTGAAAAAAAATGTGTTAAAAAAATACTTTAACGTGCTATGAAAATGATTTAAAAGGACTTTTTCGACGACTTTTTAAATTCACTTCGAAGAGATAGATTCGAGATTCTTCATACAGAAGAAAATAAACTTTGTATATTTTATTAAAGAAAAATAAAGAAATTTAAGAAAATTTTTTTAAAAATTAAAGAAAATAAACTTAAAAATTAAAGAAAATAAAAAAATTAAAGAAAATAAAAAATTAAAGAAAATAAACTTAAAAATAAGATTCTTCATACTGAAGGAAATAAACTTTGGTTTGATTCAATTGGTGGTTGAGGTTTTTTGCTATCACGCCCGCTAATTTGCAAAAATCGTGAAAATGAAAACTCGAGAAAACGCGCTTCAAAGTTTTCAATAGGAGGAAATATCAATATCAAATGTCAAGCGCTTCTCTGCTTTTGGCCTTGTGTCTTCGGAAATATTAAAAATAGGTTTCTGTAACTTTGTAAATATATTCTTGGATAGTTTATCTATCGATTTAAGCAATTAAAAAAACAACATTTTTTCGGACCTTTTAATTCAGGCCCTGGCCTTAAGGGGGGAGATACCTTTAGGCGAAGAAAAAATTTGCTGATTTCCATGATTATTTTTTTAACGGAAAGATTTCTTCACCATTTTTTAGGCTTAGGGTATATTTTGTTACTACTTTTGGCTGTTACATGATATTTTTTATATTGATTAATCTTTCAAAATGGTGGAGGTATGTCATGGTCTTTTAAACTGCATTTTGAAAACTGGCGTAACGTAGAGCTAAAGTACTAATCGACCGATTCTGATGAAATTTAGTATAAATATTTCTAACCTTTTTATTCAAAACCGCCCGTAACGATTTTTTTAAAATAAAAAATAAAATTATGTTTTTATTGCAAAATGCAGCCGTTTTTTCGGAATATTTAATTGTATTTTTTACCGTGTACCATTTTATGAATTTTCAACATTTCTTACTTTTTCTTGGTTCATATTCTGCGTATGAGTCTCAATGGAAGAAAAATCTTCGTTGGTTTTTTTTTCAGATTAATCCCGCCGACGCTACGTATCCCGCCGTCTGACAACGTTCGCCGCAATTCGTTTAGAAGACCGTGCCATATCCCCGCCATTTTTAAAGATTAATAAAAAATAAAAAATTCCATGTAACAGCCAATAGTAGTAATAAAACATACCCTACGTTTCAAAAATGGTGAAGAAATCAACGCTTAAAAAGATCATGAAAATCAGCTATTTTTTCCTCACCTAAAGGTATCGCCCCCTTCAATGATGTATGAACATCCCAAGAATGGTTTTTTTATTGGCTTAAATTATGTATAAATATCCCAGTATTTTGTAATTATCGCGTGTACTTCGCTGGCAAAAATCATGTAAATTACGAAAAAAAAAATTCTTTTTTCTTCTAGGTGCTCATGCGCATCTCCAACGAGTCCGACCGTGAAGGGCTCCAGATTAAACCGTTCTCTTTCTACCGGCCCCTGAGCCGCCATTTTGTATTTTTTGGAAAATAAAAAATTGATTTAAGTACCTCCAGATACGTCGAATCAACCCTCCAATCTTTATTTTGATTGCTCTAGTAGTATTTTCAAAAAAAAATCCCAAAAAGCCTTGTTTTTCGACCATCCACAGGTATATAAAGCCCTCAATGCAACAAATTCTTTTGTATTGAGAGCACCGTGAAAAAAAAAACATACAGGCTTATTACTTTGCGAGATAAAATATTTTTGGATTATTTCGGAACTCAAATAAATTGGGTATTAGATCCATCCCATCGCTCACCCTACGGCACTCCTCGCTTATGCTCTCGTCAAGAGGCAAGAATTATGGGAGACGTTTACGACGATGAGATTAACGTCTTCAGCTTAGCATGCCATATGCCCGAACAGTGCCCATGGCACGTTGACGAACCTAATTTTCTCTGGTCATGGCTAATTGATACCAATTTCTCAAACAAAAAATGTCCACCCTCAAATTTTTTTTCCGTCGCACGGTTTCAATTCTTCGCGACATTAAGCCTCATACATTTTATGGCCTTTCACGAAAGGCTCGACTGTTCTTATGGTCGTAAACACGTTTCCTCAAACCCATATTTTCCTATTTTCAGCAGCTGTAATTGGAAATAAAATATATTGGTTCGGCGGAACCACATTAGAGTTATCAGCCAAGTATGTTAACTTTAATTGCATCGATTTTCAAATCAATGGCGAACTGGTTGACTGACAAGGAAAGGTTGCGAGGTTGATCTCTCCGATTTCGATGAAACTTGGCATGCTTGTAGAATGGGCAATAATAAGCGACACGTATTTTTTTATATCTGCGAAACCCGATTTTTAAGGGTTGAAACGCACCCTCGAAAATTGGGGTGTTTTTTCGTTTTTCGTCGATGACTGAAAAACTAATCGACCGATTCTGTTGAGATCTTGTATACATCTTTCTAACCTTATTGTCTGAAACATGACCCTTAACGTTTTGGAAAATAAAAAAATGTAAAATGTGGCCATTTTTTCGGATAATTCAATCTTTTTGTTCCGAAGTGTACCATTTAATTGATTTTGAAAATTTGTCACTTTTTCTTGGTTCATATTCAGCGTATGAGTGTTAAGGGAGAAGAAGAGGAGGGATGCCTCTATGGACCAGGCATTGCCGATTAGCGGTAATTATAAACACATTTGTGTAAACGCATTACAAAACTTTAAACGCGTTTTTCTCGAAAACACGTTTTTAAAAATGGCTGACATTCTCCTGACCGCTGTAATTAACATATCGACCTGAAATTTGGAGAACATACTCAGAAAATATGTCTTCACGGAATGACGGATCGTTTTTTCGATAGATACATTTTTGCATTTATTATTTATCTTTTTATGCGAAAAAAAACGCGAAAATTCGATTTTTTTTAAATTGCCGCCATTTTCCGAAATTTGTAGTAAACGAAAAACCCATCCGTCATTCCATGACCAAAGGGTCACAGATTGATAATATGCTTTGAATTTGTGTTTCAGATCAACAAAGAGGGGGCAGTGATGTCAGCCGTTTACCTCCCGCGATTTGAGGACCTGTTTTCGCGGAGCTGCAACGGCCGCCATTTTGGTTTTTTTTTCAAACAAATTTTTTTTACCGTTCTGTATATCATGAATAAAATCAAGAAAAAAACCGCACTCAAAAAGCTTTACTCGTTTCCTTTTAAAAAAATAAAATGTAAACACCTGAAATATGGCACTCCAAGGACAAAGTCTCCCTTAATGAAAGACAAATCTTTGTTGGTATTTTTCAGATTAATCCCACCGACGCTACGTGTCCCGCCGTCTGACAACAGCCGCGGCAGCCCGTTTAGAAGACCGTCCCATACCTCCGCCATATTTAAAGATTAAGGGGAGGTATACACCTAGATGGTCGAGGTCGAGGATTTAGAAGCCATGAACATTCCGTCGACCGTAGGAGACCTAGACTATGGGCCTGGTATCGATGATTCCATGTAAGTTGACAAATTTCATGATTTATTCATTCCCAAATTTTCAAACGCGTTTTTCTCAAAACCACGTTTTTTCAAATCGGTACCCAAAATTTCTCGAAAACCAATGAACCGAGTGCCTTGAGGTTTTTTGTGATTAGCCTACACACCATTATCTAGTACTTGTCATAGGATTTTCTTCCCCTTCTTAGTTTTTGTTTTATAGGCAAAATAATAACTAATTTTTGGCCCAAAAATCACTATTTATGTTCAAACGTCCGCCATTTTGTCATAAATCAGTATTTTCAAAATCGGTCATGATAAGTACTAGATTATAGTATCTATTTAATAATCTTTTTGGTTTTTTTTTCAGATGATTTTTGAAGAAACACCAGTGGGTACGCCATATACGCAGATTTTTTTACGACGCTCCAAGGGTCATACAATATACTTGTATATTTTTGATACTTTTAAATAAAGAAAATTAAACATATTTTTGAATGTATATACTTTTAGATAATTCAAACCCCAATCCGAAATTTCACATAGTTTTCCTTGAAACAATTCACAAAAATGACCTTTTTCCGTCTCTGAGGTGCATATCTGCCCTTAATAAAAGAAAAATACCATGTAACAGCCAAAAGTAGCAACCAAAGCCCTAAGTCTCAAAAACCGTGAAGAAATATTTCCTCTTAAGGGGCACCACTGGTGACACTTTAAAAAAAATTCAATTTGGCATACAAAAAACCATCAGATTTTGAAGCCGAATTTGCATCGTTTTTTTTTTTCAAAATTCCCCCATTTTGTTGGATTTTAATTTTTTTTCACTATCGTGCGTCATTGTACAGGCAATATCTTCTAGTTTAGGACAAAAACGATTTTATAATCTTCTCGGTCTGTTTGATGAAAGGGCCCGGTCTGGCCAGGGCCATGTCAGAATTTTGCACGGGTTGTAGCTTTCGAGTTCAGATTCCAACTCGGTGAACCAAAAAGCTCCAGGATACAAATTTAATACAGATCCACCGAAATTGATCGAAGTTATTCAAAGAGCTCGAATCCGTCATTCTCGTTTTTACACGAAAATGTTCAGCGCCTACATGTATCATTAGCAGCTAGCTGGTTAGTATACCGTCTGGTAACCATGTTCTATATCAAATGTCTACTTGGATGCATAGAATTTCCCGTAGCAACGTGATCGAAATAGCCGATTTGGGGTCTATAACGATGAGGAAAGAGGCGAAAGGGACGGCGGGGAAGGGGGAGATAGGAGAGGGACCGACGGCTTTTTCATCTCTCATACGAAACGGAACAGGAGTGGGGGATCGTTATACGTATCTGTGTACATACGCATTAATATCCATACATAGAATTCGGATATGGAAAATCGGTTCCGATTTGGGTTACGACATAAAAAAGAAGCTCAAATATGTATTTTTTCCTTTTATCGACCTATATATATGGTTCCATGTCACCTGATCACACGACAAAACCAACCCAAACAAACAAACAAACCCACTCCCGCGTGGGGAGAATAATCGGATTGTGATATTTTATGGTCGTGATGTTTTGTCGTGTGATATTACGACATGCTACCATATCATGCAAAATATCTCTATATGCTACCATACCATGCTACCATACCATGCAAAATATCTCTATATTTATAATACCAATATATATATTTTTAAGAACATTTTAAGGAACATGATCTCATTAAAACGAAAACTCTGTGTATATACATATTTGTATGTATGTATGTATATATATATATATATATATATATATATATATATATATATATATATATATATATATATATATATATATATATATATATATATATATATATATATATATATATATATATATATATATATATATATATATATATATACATATATACACATACATACATACATATATGTATATACACAGAGTTTTCGTTTTAATGAGATCATGTTCCTTAAAATGTTCTTAAAAATATATATATTGGTATTATAAATATAGAGATATTTTTTCAAGAAAGAATGGTTTGAATTAGAGCAATTTTTGCAAGTAATAAACAATTAGAGCATAATGTATATTATTATGTCGTTGTATCAAGGTATCGGGTGTCTATCCGAAGTTATATCGAGGTTCGCCTGTATATGTATATAAATGTTTATATGTCTATAAATGTTTATATATATATATATATAGTGCGAATGAAAAACGATGGGAAAGGTCGCAAGACTGTTTGTATTTATTAATGTATCATTATTATTATATCGTCTTATTATAGAGCGTTTGAGAGAATCCATTAAAAAAAAACTGACGTAAAATACTCCAAAATCCGTCCATTATTCTTTTTCTCGAAAGCCACAAAATTATATATATATATATATATATATATATATATATATATATATATATATATATATATATATATATATATATATATATATATAGTGCGAATGAAAAACGATGGGAAAGGTCGCAATACTGTTTGTATTTATTAATGTATCATTATTATTATATCGTCGTATTATAGAGCGTTTGAGAGAATCCATTAAAAAAAAACTGACGTAAAATACTAAAAAATCCGTCCATTATTCTTTTTCTCAAAAGCCACAAAATTCTTCCAGTTGCGAAATCCAAATACATCAAGTGGTTGTATCTTTCTCATTCCCCCATCGTTAAGAATGGAAAAACCATTCTTAACATTTTTTCTAATGTAAACTTTCACTTCAACCTAAACTTTCATGTATATGCATTTACCGTATTTAAGTGTGAGGGAGCAATTTAGTTAGATGTCGAGGTCGGGAGAACTCGTTTGGAATAATAATCAAATTGATTTGTACAAATTGATAATCTCCTGCTAATGACGTAAGTCTATGGGGCACATTTACAACTCGAAAATCGAATTACGAGAAGTAATCTGTGAATGGATACATATTTAATCCCTCGACTGCACCTTCCGCCGCTGTTTTGAAGGTGCTTTTGAGAATGGAATAACTATCGAGCGGTCTCAATTTTCATTCGGAGTTTTTTTACCCGTGTTTATTCATCTTTCAGGAATATGTAGAAATTATATTTAAAAATGTGAGCATTATGTATTTGTGTACGTTTATTCACAACGGTGCGCGGAAAACGCTCCTAATTGAAAACAAAAAACGTATACTCAATCTATATGACTGTTGGGAAGTTTGGTACTAGCATAACCATAAAAATGGACAAAATGACAGCATGCTTTGATGATCATTTTTCCTATTTTTCCAATTATTCCACGAGTTATAAAAAAAAACGGTTTCGACTCAATTCTGCTACCAACGTTGGAAAACAGTCTACTGAAAGTACATGCCAAATCTGAGCTCAATCAGCCAAATAGTTATCGAAACGAGGTTGGCGATTTGAAAAACGTATTTAAAATTTATAGTTTCTACAACTCGGCTAATGTCATGAGTATGATTTGAGGGGCTATACCAGTGTGAACGCTGAAAATTTGGGTGATTTTCGGGAATTTTTTGGAAGAAAAGTACTCAATTAAATATTTCGAAACATTAAGAATATATTTGGCTATATTTGACCTATATTACGTTTTTTTTTCATAGAAAAATATTGAGATCCAAGCGACTGATGCGCTGCCTTCGGACGAAAATTAATATACAAGTGTAGGAAGTTTTTATGCGGATACCGCTTATGAAATTTCAGATACGATTTTGAAAATTCCAAACAGGTTATTTTAAAAATCAAAATGTAGTTCCGTAATATTAATATACTTGTGCGTTTGAAAAATAATGCACGTGTAAAGAAATAATCACATCCAAGTATACTGAAATCAAGAACCATTTGCGGATATCAATATACAAGTGTATATTAAATTCAAGAACCATTTGCTAATATTAATATACGGGTGTGTATTAAAATTACTCATCCTAAGTATTAAGTTTATTTCAGAAATTGATAATTGCAATACGTTTTTATGTAAAAATTATCAAATTAAGACCACTCAATTCATATACTGTATGATGCTTTCGTGATACTTGTGTATATGATTTTTTCGCAGCTTCATCCCATAATTAATATTGAATACTTAAATAATAAAATGTAAATGCAGTGAAATCACTGCACGTATGTATTTTTTTTCTTTATATATGTATTCCTCAGAGGCACGGGGCCTTCTCCTTTTATCATCCTCTCCTTTATTCCTTCCATCATCACAATCCTTCCAGAGTCCCTACATTCCTTCCAGCGCCCCCCCCCTCCCTAGAGTATTGACCGCATCCACTCTTTCCTAATGCACTACTGTATCGCATTTGCACGAAGGCCCAGGGAAACTGCGGAAAACCTGGGCCGATACAGGCGGCCATATTCGGTTGAGTTTCAGTTGTATTGCCATCAATCAGAAACTCAGACAAACTGTTTCCCACTCAGAGGTTGACGCGCAAACCAGTGCACGGGCAAACGGTCACCGCTCCAAGTATTGGCCGCGCCCAATGCTGCTCAACTTCAGTGACCGGCGAGCCCGCACACCGACCGCGCGCCCATCTCTGTCCACTGCACGCATGTATTTGAAATTCATGTGACTTTGAGATATCGTCCGGGTCAACAATTATGAAAATCATAAAATGTTTCTTCAATATTAATATACGAACACATTAAATTCAACTTACCTTTGATTTGTTTTTGACAAACAATTGTTAATCTCAGTGGCTTTTGTCTTGGACATTTCTGAATCGAATCACAGTATTCATGTACTGGATGGTATTATTCCGAGAAGTATATCATCGATATTCCTAAAGATTTGTCTTATATTTAACTCAGCGTCGATGAGAAATAATATCAGATAGGGGTACAATCGAGATACTTTCCATTTCCAATTCAGTTCCACATGTATTATATTTTTCAGGCAGCCGTAAATAAATTTCAAACTTGTTTTGTATTTTCAATACTCTGTTTTTTATAGTTGATTTATTATACATCTGTAGTAATTTTCAATTGAAGACACGGGTTAATACAATACATTTCCCACAAATTTACAAACTTGTCTTTGAAATTCCATGTTGCATCTATTAAATTCTATATCCACGTTAGAGTTTCATGTTCCTGTTTTAAATTTACGGTACAAGTGTTTTAAAGTTAATTTCATCTACTGAGTTCGTAAAATTCAATTCCTTTCTATCTTAAATGTATAGTAAATTTCATATCATTTTTTACAGTGTACGTTGAGAATAGACCCCCTTCACTAATTGTGAAATATACCGGAAACTATTCATCGGATTGACTCGAAATTTTCAGGGAATATTTTCGAAACATCATACTTCAAGAAAATGTTTTTAAAAAATTGATTTTTTGAAAATTCTGCCTGCATCTCACCCCTTAATGTATCCTGGAGATTCCAGTGTCGATGCCCCCCCCCCCCCCCCCTATCCTCAACAGTCTTGAACCATGCTAGGATCCCAACATGGAAGACATCTAGCCTGTGGTGGTTCCAGTGAGGTCCATTTGACGTGAAATGCCCGGTGTACATCATTCCGTCGCTTGAAAATACGTGGGCGAACCGCTGTGCCGACGATATCGTATAATTATCGGATGGCAAGTAACTCGAGCGAGTACCTGGTCTCTCTCTCTCTGTCTTTCTGTTGCGATCGCTATCCCGCAATACCATCCCCCTCGTCGATCGGCGAGCGTTTTAATTGGCCAATTATCGTGGGTACCGAATACGTGTGCCAGTCCAGATAGGCGTGAAACTTCAGGGGATGATATCCTGTCGGGATGGCTGACTGGCTACCCCCTGCCGGCCGATGCTACTCTTCCCAATGCGCAAAGTCGCATATGTATATACGATACCGCGAAAAGTTGTCGGATGGAGCATTCACAACACTCACGCTTGGTGACAAATATCTTTTGGTTCGGCGAAGAGAGCAGCGATAGAAACAAAGTAAATGGCGAGATATTACAATGGGGGATGAAGTTACAACAGGAGCAAAATATAGGGTGCCTTGTACACCACAGAGATATTTGTATGCGCGATGGAAAAAAGGTGGAAATTTCAATGCTGCATGTGTAGGGGCAGATGCATATTTTACAAGGTGTTTGTTTTAACGTACACTGAGAAAAAAATCATTGATCCAATATCAATGGGGTTATTGAATGAAATTTCGTTGATTCAATTGTGAAATTGTTGGTGTAAATAATCGGATTTATTACTCCAAACAACACGCTATTAACTTTAATAACATGATAAAATTAAAAGTTTTTTTTTTTCATTCAAAAGATATATTGTTAGCCGAGAACAATATATTAATGAAACTGTGTAAAAAATTATCGCGAACAAATTATATAGTTTCGAACGCATTTTCTGCAACGAACAAAAAAAGCGTTTCAATTCATAACATGAATATTGTTGATTCGAGTACACAAGAAAAATTGAATTTCGCTCGTTTGATTCAGATGAAATTTCTATTAAGTGAATATGTTACTTAATTTTTTTCACCATATCCGATATTGATTTCCGAGTACATTATTCGTTAAAATTTTAATATTTTATTTCGATTGAAAAATATTAAGGGAGACTTTGTCCTTGAAATGCAGCGGGAGATGTTAGCGGCTCAACATGAGCAGCTAGAAGAAGAGGAGGGATGCCTCTATGGACCAGGCATTGCCGATTAGCGGTAATTATAAACACATTTGTGTAAACACATTACAAAACTTTAAACGCGTTTTTCTCGAAAACACGTTTTTAAAAATGGCTGACGTTCTCCTGACCGCTGTAATTAACATATCGACCTGAAATTTGGAGAGCATACTCAGAAAATATGTCTTCACGGAATGACGGATCGTTTTTTCGATAGATACATTTTTGCATTTATTATTTATCTTTTTATGCGAAAAAAAACGCGAAAATTCGATTTTTTTTAATCGCCGCCATTTTCCGAAATTTGTACTAAACGAAAAACCCATCCGTCATTCCATGACCAAAGGGTCACAGATTGATAATATGCTTTGAATTTGTGTTTCAGATCAACAAAGAGGGGGCAGTGATGTCAGCCGTTTACTTCCCGCGATTTAAGGACCTGTTTTCGCGGAGCTGCAACGGCCGCCATTTTGGTTTTTGTTTTAAAAAAAAAAATTTTTTAACGTTCTGTATATCATGAATAAAAGCAAGAAAAAACCGCACTCAAAAAGCTTCACTCGTTTCCGTTAAAAAAAATAAAATGTAAACACCTGAAATATGGCACTCCAAGGACAAAGTCTCCCTTAAGCAAGTGTCTGAATTGGTTAAAAAATTATGCGAAAATAACATTTGTTTCTTGCCCATTTGGTTGAAAAAAATCAACCAAAGCATGGCCGAGCGCCACCGAAATTATAGGTGTGAGGAAACCCGTAGTTCTCGGAGTAACCGCTAGAAGCCGCACGCGCGCTCGATTCTCGTAAGCGTAACGCGAACCGAAAATCAACTTAAACGCCGGAGAAACTCTAAAGAGTATCGCTTCTTGGCCTGTGGCTAAGGTCAAAGTGTAGTATCTGTTCTTATCAGTTGAATATCTGATATTCTCTCCACTATTATCGTGGATGATCATTCTAATGCTCACTTTTTATTTAAGATTTCAAACAAATTGGAAAACTCACGTCCCATGCAAATTCGTTTCGATGTAGTAAAGAAATAATTTATTCTATTGATACTATTTTTGTACGAAATGAAAAATGTTGTAGCAACCGCTTAATTATTTCATCCACACATCTATGGTCTGCATATAGAATCATTTCCATAGAATATAATTTTATTTGAAGGATAATGTAGATATTCAGAGAACAGAAGAGCTTTTTCAAATAAAATAATATGTTATTTTAATCAATCACATTTTCCAATATTTTATAGTATTGTAACAAACTTATATATCGGTGGCACTCCGCAGCAGCACATTTATTTGGATCAACCAATGTGATTTTTTGATTCAATTGTTTTTTTTCTCAGTGTATATGCTGGTGTGCTGCTTGCCTTTGTGTTTAATTGATGCTGTAATCATTTTATCCAACACAATTTTGATTAATTAATGTAGATGACAGTTCCTAGCAAGCGAACTGGAGCAGTTCGTAGCGGGTAATAGTCAAATAGTAATCATAAGATGGGATGTAGTGAATACACCACAATATGTAAGCTGCTGTTCAGCCCAGTGTCCGTTTGATCATGTTGTCATTATGCAAAGAGGAGTTTAGGATACGTATATTTTGCGATTAATATGCCCGATAATTCCTTATTTATTCGGGGAAAAGCGCACTTAGTAATGCACTCATAGGGCTGAACGGTCTGAACCACATATGGATCATCCATCAGGTACTCCCCAGCTAACTTTCCTGAAACCCAAGAGGGAGAACGAAAAATCACACGAGTACGTAGCAAACGATTTTAAAGCAATCACAACGCGATATTCACACGAATATTGTGAGCTTGTACGATTTCTGGTCAACAAAAGAGAAAATAATAGTTTCGAATGATAACGGGAAGATGAGTTCCTGATGATGTACTGCAGAAAGAGCATGTTCTTGAACTTCATCTTGAATGCATTTTGATTCCCTCGTATTCATACTAATTGTAGGTGAAACTTTATCATAGCTGATTCGGGTTCAGAATATGTTTGTTCGTGTATTGTGTTTACGTGGGTGCGTGTGTCAATGTCATTCCCCCTAGGGTCTCTAATGGACTGATTATCACATAGAATATTTCCATTTTTGGGTTTCACTTGATCTTGATGTTATGCTATTCGGTTTACAGATAGTAGTTGACTGTGAAGTTCATTGGTAATAGCTGATTGTGAGCTACTTTTGTGACTCACGCGAAATTCCACAATGGTTCGTCTACCTATGATACTTGATCCAGGACTGGAATGTTCCTTCGGGGAATGGTGCAAGTTGATATCGGAAAACCAGTCATCCTCTTCTTTGGTATCCTTTTTCCGGAAACCTTTGACTCCGTACGTGCATTCTCAGCTCATCCACTCTACTGATAAAAGGATCTGGCTGTTGCTTTGGAAAATACATTCACCGAGGGTCTAATCAAAGGGTCTAATCAACCGAGGGTACAATCAAACAAATTTTGCACCGGAACTCAAAAAGCTTCCATTTGATTCACAGTAGAGGAACTGATGAATAATTTCCACTGAGGTAATCTCCTCCATTGAAGGTCATGGCCCTACTCGTCCCTCTTACCAATTGATCCTTTTCCTTCGGACATGACTGTCGACAAGGCGATTTTGCGAACAATGTATTTTCTTGAGATCTTTACTCTTGCAATGCAGGCCACTACCCAGGCTTATGATCGCTAGAGTTTATATAGCGAATTTTAGGGAAGTAGGGTACAGTTGAGGGTACATTGTACAAGAGCTCTGAAGCGGGAGCGTACCAACGGGCGCAAATTGGTCATGGCTGGTCGTCGTCGTCGCTCGTTCTCTCTCTCTCTCTCGCTCTCTCTATCTTTATCTCTTTCATCCTCGACGGGGCTCGTAATGCATCAGCCGCGAACTATTAGGGCACGCCACCCTCTTGCTTGGCAACTCTCGACAAATCCCATCCGTTGGCTCACTGTGTGGACCACGAAGCGCACACGTGTGTGCACGTATTCATGTGTATGCACCGACCCGTCAGCATCATGCTGCTAGCAGGTAGATAATCTACTCGACCAAGACTCAGCACCTGCGTGCACGTGAGGCGGAACTCTGCCTCTGATGTACTATGGATACTTGATTCCGGAAGGGTGGATAATTGTTAACTCTGAGAGGGGTTGATCCGTATGGATCCAATTGATACGAAAATTATGCTCAATATACAGCACGTAGATAAACACAGAGTTGGCACCTATGTGATGTGAAATACTAAAAAAGAAGTGGCTCATTTTCATCGGAGACTTTCTTCTTTTGAATATGAATGAGCGTACTATATAAATATAAAAAAAGTGTGTGTGTGCGTAGGTGTGTGTGTGTGTGTGTGTGTGTGTGGGTGTGTAGGCGCATGTGCAGGTGCGTATAGGTAGGTAGGTAGGTGTGTGTGTGTGTGGGTGTGTAGGCGCATGTATAGGTGCGTGTAGGTAGGTAGGTAGGTGTGTGTGTGGGTGTGTAGGCGCATGTGTGTGTGTGTGTGTGTGTGTGTGTGTGTGTGTGTGTGTGTGTGTGTGTGTGTGTGTGTGTGTGTGTGTGTGTGTGGGTGTGTGTGTGTGTGTGTGTGTGTAGGTGTGTGTGTGTGTGTGTGTGTGTGTGTGTGTGTGTGTGTGTGTGTGTGTGTGTGTGTGTGTGTGTGTGTGTGTGTGTGTGTGTGTGTGTGTGTGTGTGTGTGTGTGTGTAGGTGTGTGTGTGTGTGTGTGTGTGTGTGTGTGTGTGTGTGTGTGTGTGTCGGACGGGCATAATTGCTGTTAAGCATTAATTCCAAAACACGTATTATGTACCGAACGAATAGGTTTCCGAGGCTCATTTTCATCGGAGACGTTCTTTTGAATATGGATGAGCGTACTATATAAATATAAAAAAAGTGTGCGTGCGTGTGTGTGTGTCTGTGCGTGTGTGTGTGTGTGTGTGTGTGTGTGTGTGTGTGTGTGTGTGTGTGTGTGTGTGTGTGTGTGTGTGTGTGTGTGTGTCGGACGGGCATAATTGCTGTTAAGCATTAATTCCAAAACACGTATCATGTACCGAACGAATAGGTTTTCGCAATTGAAAGCTTAAAATTTCAAGAACCGAGGAAACCTGTACTTGCTCTCCCTTCAGTCAATACAATATCGCGGACACTGTGTGAAAACACGCAGTGTGGTTTTCATTCAATCACATGTGGCAAGAATAGATTGCCCGACGCGATTACAGAAAGAGGGAAGGATCACTTAAATGAAGGTTATGGCAAAACTGAAGTCATCCCAAATGGGGAATCAGCCAGTTTTCCATGGAAGGACGATGTAATGGGGCGCAAGTTACAATGCACGAAAGAGGTAACGAATTCCCGCGGAAGCCTTGAAGAGAAAGGGGAGAGTACTAGGGTGGTAGGATAAGAGCAAAAGGGATCTAGACAGGAAGACAAAAAGCCGGAGAAAAGACGACTCAGCGATTTTCCAAGCAGCTGTCTGAGCTTCATCGTCTCGATTGTACCGGTATAATTACATACTGTCCTCATTAGGAAGCACTTTCGGCGTGGCATAGAACCTTGCACTTCATCCACGGTTTATCAAGCCCGTGTACATCCACTCCAGTCATATGTGCACATGAGTGTACATGTACATTATCCATGCTACTATCTCGTAATTAGAGTAGAATTCTAATTGTCGTGGCCACGTAAGAGTTCACGTGCATAATTTTACCGTACTTTCAAATAATTCGTACTCCGTACTCAACATTTTAATGACGAAGCTATTTAAATGTCTGTCTTGTCGATGTAATTACGAATTCAATTGTAGAGGGTTTTACTGAGGAATTGCGACCACGGCTCCATGAAGCAGTTCCAAGCGATGATCTCGAGAGGTGATTTTAGGGAGTGAACAATTACTCCTGAAATCGCGGCGCCAAAGAATTGGTGAATCAATCGTGATGTATATCATGTATCAAGGCTGTGTTGTCGTGCAGAAATTTGAAAAAGTATTTTTTAATTCAATTTTATTATTTTTCAGACGTTTCTGATATCTCGATAACCAATTGGCCGGTTGACATTAGATTTGGAACACACCTTCAGTAGAGTGTTTTTCAACGTTGCTAGCAGAATTGAGAAGGATTTTTTTTATATATATAAACAATAGATCCGTAGAATTGTCAGAAGAAAAGAAAAAATTGACAATCAAAGTTTAACATGCCTCCATTTGGTAAACTCTTTTCTGCTCAATCCGGTACCAAAAGTCACAATGCTCATGCAGATTGAGAATATGTTTGGTTTTTTTTTCGGAAGGACAACACTCTATTTTTCATTTCTCTATTCTCAGACACTCTTTTCTCAAATATGTCCATTCTGGAGTAGGTTTAATGAGAACTATCACTATTCCAAAATATCTCATGTCTAAAACATGTCTCTGTCGAAACAACTCTATCCGTAAAGATCACAATTCCACAATAATTCACGTCTGAAGTATTTCTGCTCTTAAATATGTGTATTCCACAATATTTCGTATCCGAAATATCTCTATTCCAAGAGCCTCTGCGTTGCACTTTTGCACCGCCATTTTGTTTCAAAATAATGAAGAAAAAAATTCTTTTACTTTAACACTTGTAAAAACATGTATAAAAAACCGAATTTAAAAATATTGTTTTGTTTTTCTTAAACAAATTGATAAAAATGACCCTTGATTTTGCCCTCACAAAGGTATATTCCCCCTTAAGATTCAATCCCGATCTTCGATTTGTAATAGATTTTCGAACGTTATATTAAATTGTGCTCGGGGGAATAACGGAATTGCGAAGAACGTGCCTACTCCCAAATAAACGACTTCAAGATCGCAGATTATCGCCAGCACCTTAAGACATAGCTTAAAACATATACTACCTTAGAACGTAGCTACCACCTTAAAACATAGCTACGACCTTAATACATAGCTACCACCTTGAAACATAGCTACCACCTTAATACATAGCTACCACCTTAATACATAGCTACCGTCTTAAAACATAGCTACCACCTTAAAACATAGCTACCACCTTAAAAAATAACTACCACCTTAAAAAATAGCTACCACCATAATACATAGCTACCACCTTAATACATAGCTACCACCTTAAAACATAGCTGCCACCTTAAAAAATAACTACCACCTTAAAAAATAGCTACAACCTTAATACATAGCTACCACCTTAATACATAGCTACCACCTTAAAACATAGCTACCACCTTAAACCATAGCTACCACCTTAAACCATAGCTACCACCTTAAAACATAGCTACCACCTTAAAACATAGCTACCACCTTAATAGATAGTTACCACCTTAATAGATAGCTGCCACCTTAAAACATAGCTACCACCTTAAAACATAGCTACCACCTTAAAAAATAACTACCACCTTAAAAATTAGCTACCACCATAATACATAGCTACCACCTTAATACATAGCTACCACCTTAAAACATAGCTGCCACCTTAAAAAATAACTACCACCTTAATACATAGCTACCACCTAAATACATAGCTACCACCTTAAAACATAGCTACCACCTTAAAACATAGTTACCACCTTAAAAAATAACTACCACCTTCAAAAATAGCTACCACCTTAATACATAGCTACCACCTTAATACATAGCTACCACCTTAATACATAGCTGCCACCTTGAAACATAGCTACCACCTTAAAAAATAGCTACCACCTTAAAAAATAGTTACCACCTAAAAAAATAGCCACCACTGTCGTTTTTCTTTTAAAATTCAGTCCTTACTGCGTAATCTCGAGTTATCCTTCCACATATGTAAACGGCCTCGGCCGAATCTCTGCCGCATTAGTTGAGCTTGATAACCCTCGACTTCGAGTGAAATTTGGCACTTACGGTATAGCAGGATCAGTGTCATCGGCTGATCGAGCAGATAGCTGTTTATACGTTCGATTGGTAAGCAAGAGATCGAGAGACAGAGAAAACAGAGTGATGGAAGCGAGCAAAGCAAGCAGAGCATAGATATAGGGGAGCGGTGAGGGGAGGGTAGCTCATGGAGCTAGAGCGGTTGCCCAGCAATTACCTAAATGGTCGCGTAAACAATATCCCCATGCGCCGGAGTTAAGAGCATACCGCCGACGGTAGCTGCATGCTACAGCACACTGTGTACGCCGCGGCTCTCCTCCACGTCCGGGTATTGGTTCCTCGACGTTATAACCATCTCCCCATCCGTGCTTTCCACCCTCAAAGCACTAGCGTTGCGCCAGGAGCCTTATATATGTATATTCAATAGCACATATACCAGACCAAGTATATAGGCATATATATAAAGTTGAGAATTGGAGGGTATGTGTGCGTGTGTCAATTGCTACGAACGTAAAATGACTGGGCGTTTTTAAGGCTCAACTCAACAAATACTCACTAGTATTGTTGTATTTGTTATCTGCGGCAACTTTGTCCGAATCATATTTACTGCACTAGCAAATAGTTGCTTTTGGAGCATTGGAAAAAGGGATTCGAAGTCTGGCTGTCCTGAAACAAATATTCCCTGACAAGATGTTTGAATTGAATAGTGGATTAGACATCTAGCTACATAATCCCGAAAAACAAAACTCCACTGAGGAAAAATACCAATTGAATCAAAAAAATATATTGGTTGATTCAAATAACATATTATTTTGCTTGAAAATCTCTTCTGTTCTCTGAATATCTACATTATCCTTCAAAAAAAATAATATTCTATTAAAATCATTCTATATACAATCCCTATATGTATGGACGAAATAATTAAGCGGTTGCTACACCATTTTTTACTTCGTACAAAAATATAATCAATAGAATTTATTATTTCTTTACTACATCGAAACGAATATGCCATGCGACGTAAGTTTTTCAATTTGTTTAAGGGGATACCCCCACTTGCGATTTTGAAAAAATCGAGATTTTTTTAATTGCATTTTTTTGAAGTATAAGTATCTGAGAATATGTCCTGAAAATTTCAAGTCGATCCGAACAAAATTGACTGAGATATGAGCGTTAAAAGAGAAGAATCCGCGTTGAAAGAGCGTTGAAAGAGAAACTTTAAACGCGTTTTTCTCAAAATGACATTTCTGAAGTCGGTGACCAAGATTACTCGAACACTAATGAACCGATCTTCTTGAAATTTTGCAGGCTTATTTAATACATAAAAATATACTCTTTAATCGTTCGATTTTTTTTTTTCGAAAAAAATTGCCGTTTTACAGCCAAAAAACGGCCGTTTTTTTTTCGTTAAAATCGAACCATTAACTTTGACTGTCCGCCATTTTGTGAAAAATGAATATTTTTTAAAATCCTTCGATCAAAGACTAGTTTATACTTATATTTGACTAAATCCATCCGCATTTTTTTCTTCAGATGATCCACTTCGCCGCAATGTTGGTCACCGCAAACCGTGTATATAAAAACATTATTTCATTGACGGCCATTTGCCACTAAACAATGTAATATTTTTCAATAAAAAAATTACTGAAAGTTCTTCAAGATGTGTTCTTTAAGATGGTATATTGATCGATTAAAAAAGTTTTGTAGTTTTCTTTAAAAAAATTCATGAAAAAGGCCTTTTTTTGCGCTACAAGTGGGGGTAACGCCTTAAAATCTCAAATAAAAAGTGAGCATCAGTATGATCATCCACGATAATAGTGGAGAGAATATCAGATATCCAATGAAATATCCATGGAGAAAATATCAGATATTCAGTTGATAAGAACAGATACTACACTTTGATCTTAGCCACAGGCCAAGAAGCGATGCTCAATAGAGTTTCTCCGGCGTTTAAGCAGATTTTCGGTTCGCGCTACGCCTACGAGAAACGAGAGCGCGTGCGGCTTCTAACGGTTACTTCTAGAATTACCTCACACTTCTCATTTCGATGGCGCTCGGCCATGATTTGGTTGAATTTTTTCAACCAAATGCGCAAGAAACAAATTTTATTTTCGCATAATTTTTTGACCAATTCAGACATTTGCTTAATATTTTCCAATCAAAATAAAATATTAATATTTTGACGAATAATGTACTTGAAAATCATATTTATCAATATGATTTTATTTATAAATATAATCATATTTATAAATATAATTTATAAATATAATATAATATAAATTTATAAATATAATCATATTTATAAATCAAATCATTTACCATCGGATATGGTAAAAAAAAATAACATATTTACTCAATAGAAATTTTATCGGAATCAAACGAGCGAAATTCAATTTTTCTTTTGTACTCGAATCAACAATATTCATGTTATGAATTGGAACGCTTTTTTTGTTCGTTGCAGAAAATGCATTCAAAACTATATAATTTGTTCGCGATAATTTTTTAGATAGTTTCAATAATATATTGTTCTCGGCTAACAAAATATCTTTTGAATAGAAAAAAAAGGTGTAATTTTATGATGATATTAAAGTCAATAACATTTTGTTTGGACTAATAAATCCGATTATTTTCACCAACAATTTTACAATTGAATCAACGAAATTTCATTCAACAACACCAATGATATTGCATCAATGCTTTTTTTTCTCAGTGTCGAACCGCTTGGCTTATTGCGTTAGGGTGTCGAATTGAGTTTTTGTTAGGAAACAATTTTTCAAGTGATTAATCGTCACGTTGCAAACATCAGGAATATGCAGTCTCGCGGCGTTGTACGTATTCTAGACTGGTTGTCATCGATTGATGCGTGATATAGGTTGTTTTAGGAAGACCTGGTAGTGGCTGAGTCTCCAGTGGATAACTGAAATTTGCAGACATTCCGAGTTGTTCAGCGATCGAAAGACTCGAACATCAATGAATATATTGATGCGGCAAACTTCGATGTCATCAAGACAAAGTAAGCACAGTACAATCCCTGCATTTTACGACATGGCGTTCTAGCTCGTGAAATTGGCGATATCAAGGAATTCTCTGGAATCGATGAAGGTTCTCCCAGAGGATGAGCATCGAGGTATAAATGTCCGTTCGGTACGTGTGTATCGTCGGTAACCACCTATAACACGTACCATCCAAAGTACTGTCCGCCACATAGACCCCGCCAATTTCAGCGGATCAAGTGGAGCTGGAAGTGGAAATGGCGGTGATGGTATCCCAGTAGAATCTCCCGAGCTGGAAGTGGAAAATGTGGCGATGGTATACCCCGGTGCTAGCTAAATCAAAGACAAACCACTTTAGCCAGTCGGATTGCACGCTCCGTGGGGTAGCATCGCTCGGTAGTTGTGTGTACGTAGCCGTTTGGGTATCCGGCGGAAATACACGTACGAATCATCGAGGGACCAACGAGTACGAAGATTCGTTGGATCATGAGATCGAGAGAAAACATCCGAATCAGTTCCAATGAGTTCGAGGGCGTTGGAAACTGTTGTACGTCGATTCAGCGGCTCCTTTCCCTGATGAATGCGGGTGGTTGTGACATCTTTGTCTTCCTGCACAGTTACCTTCTCCAATACTCATCAACGTTCTCACACGACACAACGCCATTGGCATTCGATCCGGCAAATCCTCATGCGTAAGATCACACGTCATAGTACAGTTGTTGCGAAGCATGATCGAGTAGAGTATGCAAGTTCGCAAACTGCAGGTGTGTGTCTGGGTAAGGCTTGCGAGTCTGCAGAAGTCGCCGCGCACATCGAAACGTCACGGCGCCTGGCGCTTTTCGTTCAAGAAGTGTAAGCAAAAGCTTCAGTATGTAGTGTAACGCGGTGCTAGCGCGAGCACACACGTGAACATCATGCGAAGACCCAAGAAACGATACAACAGCCGCAAATGCTGGTGGTGCTGCTGGTGCTGGTGGTGCTGCTACTGCAGCTGCTACTGCTCCTGCTGTGGTGATGGTATTAGTCGACGGAGAAGGCAGAAACGTGTGCTCGGATGGTTATAGTGTTGGTGCGGGGGCGACGCCGCACAAGCAACCCCTCGCCGTTACCACCAGCCAGGTTGCTCCCTGACGACTTGGGCGCGTTTCGTGATTGGCTCGGTAGTCGATGCTTTTCGTTAACCGGGAGCTCCTATAACTCCGCCCATCCGATGCGGGGAACAACCCCCAGTTCGCAACCCAGCATCCGAGCACACTTCTCACTCCTCCTCTTAACTATTCACCGCTGTGTCTCACTTTGACTCGCGTATCACGGCCTAATAATCCGCCTCTATATACCATCCAATTCGCCACCATGGCTGTGCAGTGAAACTACGAAGCGCGACTTTACACGAACAAGGATACGCGCAACGAGGTTGCCCACCTTGCCTAAGCGACCGCGACGCCGACGACGACGACGTTACGACCCCGACGACGACGACAACGACGAGATACAGTGACGCTTTCACCGAGCTGCAACGAATCAAGGGATGGATACTCAACGCTACGTTGCTGCAATGAGAACAAGTCGTCTGGAAACGGATTAAGGAGGGTGCTTCGAAATCTAACTTTCCGGTGGAACAGGACCCAGAGTTGTGGGACCGAGTTGAACAGTGATGGTTTAAGTTATAAAAACGTTCACGCGGATCTTATTATCCGTTGTTGCTGATGACCGCTTGACAAATAGTGATGCGTGGTCGCGTGTTTGTGGAACGTTTGGAAAACAAAGTGAAACGCGGTAGTGGTGACGTCGAGGACAACCTGCTAGATCACAATTCTTCGCAGATTTTGGAGTTTTCCGAGTCAGCGAGTTCATGACAGTTTATAACGTTCAACTGCGAAGTACGAATCTGCAGCCCTGTTATCAATGTCTTCTACGTGTGCGGAAGTGAATGTTTCTCTTGATTGATGGATTATGGTTGATTCGGTGACTAACAGCTTGTTGGTTTCAAACGAAAGTCGTCCAGCAAACCGTTGTCCTTTCTTTATTCGCTACTAAGAAACTGTTTAACTCCTAACCTACAAACCTAACTTGGTGATAACGCGTCTTTGGAGACTCGTTTTGGTGCTAATTCTCGGTGATCCACGACTTTGGCATACAGATCAGCAATTAAGTCTGAGTCCGCGTCATTGCAGAACGCGGGTAGAGTTCGTGGCACATGGAACGAACGTTTTCATGATTATCAAGTGAACAAGTGGTAGTAATTGGGTCGTGATTGTTTTTTGTTTAATTCTTGGTGCATCAGCGTGTCGGTAAAAAACGGAAGCAAGAGATCACGATGTGGAGGATGCAGGAGGGCAGGACATTGTCTCCTCTAGGAGAGATCGGTCCGGTCTCGTGTCTAACCGGTAGTGTAGGGGATGAAGGTAATCTCCGGGTTCTCGTGCCTCATCAGGAGCGAGGAAGAGTATTGTTACGAGTGCGAACGGGGGAAACGTTTGTCGGCTTTCACGACCACCATAGTTTGAGGCAAATTTCCGCCAGTACAAGTCCGTCGCCCATTTCTGAGGCCGTCAGCGCCATGGAATCCGAGGAACAGGAAGAGGTCGTTCAAACTTGCAATCGGAATAAAGCGAGTCTGCTCCAGCATAGGGGACAATCGAAAGTTTGCCACGAAGAAGATGCCGTCGATCAAACGATGCCTAGCGAGCACGAAAATCCCGAAGAGGACATGGACGAGGAGGCGGAAATTGAATCGAACGAGTGTTCGGAAAATGATACTGCCGGCAGAGGCGGCCACGGGAAAAGTCCCGATGACGATGAAGAAGACGACGAGGAGCTCGACGAGGACTCGAATGTCAATATCGCCGTCGGTAATCACGAGGAATCGAGAAACGGCAATTACCCGGAGGATGAGGACGTCGAAGTTGATGTTTGCCGTGAAGACATCGACGAGAGCAATCCAAGTAGTCCGGTTGATCTTACCGCCTCGTCACGTTGTTCCGGCAATGAACAATTCTTACATCCCTTTTTGGGTAATCGTGGAGGCAGCTATCCGCTTAGTTGTCTTTCGGGTAGCGTCGTTGGTGCGGCTGGCGTACATTGTGTTAATACGTCGCAAATAGGACTTACCACGGACAATACGTATCTGGGTGGTGTTACGATCGGCCATCTACATCCAGGAACAACCTCGAACAATTCCGTGGTGACAACCGTCTGCGCCAAAAACGGCGGCAACAGCTTCCACGGTAGAGCCAATGACTCCAGCAATGGAATCACAACTACAACTGCCGCTAGCGTACAGACGAATAAAAGAGGTTTAGCATTTTCCGTCGAAAATATCCTCGATCCACATAAATTCACCGGCGGACGGATAATTCACGAGAAAATATCTCACAGGCGTCGCCAACGGACTGGTAGTGTTCATGAAGGTAAAATCGTACTTTCCGTTGTTGGAAATGATCGCGATTTATTAATGAGGAGCTGGCGAACAAAATCGAACTTGTCCACACTACGTCAAATTACATTTTATTTATTTTTGTACCTAAAAACTGCCCTTTCGCTCCAAAAGGCCGTCTTCAACAAATTCGAGGTGTTGAGAGCCGGATTTGATTGAAAATATTTCGGGAGCTAATCAAGGTGTGTTCAATGGGTCTTCTCACATTCGACGCAAAAAAGGCTATTTTCATGATTTTTTTATTGGTTTATATTATAGATACCGATATAAAAATTGTTACACTTAATCAATACACTTTCGAAATAGATTTGAAAAAATGTTTTTGATGTATTTATGGAACCGAAACAAACTTTAAACGCGTTTTTCTCGAAACAACGCTTTTTGGCGGCTTGTTTGAAATCTTCGAAACTACTGAACCGATCTTTATGAAATTTTAACCACACATTCATTATAATTATAGTTATAGCGCAGATCAAGGATTTTTTAAATTTCGACATTTACTTTTTTTGCCAAAAACGGTGAAAAACACGATTTTTTTTGTTTTTTCGAAAAATGTCCAGCATTTTGTTGTTTTTGCATATATAAAAAATCGTACGATACGCGCTATAGCCATTAACATACTGAATCTAAAACCGTTGGATTTTTTGTTTCGGACGATCCGTCTCCGAAATTTCATCAACAGCGCAGACCTACAATTTTTTTAGGACATTTTTTAATTCATTTTCGTCTATAAATAGTGACTTGAATAAATAATTTTTATTTAAATGTATTTCGAAAGTGTATTTATTAAGTGTAACAATTTGTATATCAATATCTATAATATAAGCGTATCAAAAGAATTCATGAAAATAGCCTTTTTAGCGTCTAAAGTGAGAAGACCCCTTAAAAAACACGAAAAATTCCAAAAAAAATGACGTAGTGTGGAATAAATCGAGTTTTGGTCACCAGCTTCTCAAATGTGGAATGAAAATTTCATCGTGTCTACGGAAAATAATTATATCCAACTAACTACTAGTTAATTGGAAAATTTCATCGTGTCTACGGAAAATAATTGTTCGTAACTTTCGAACAATCGTTCGAAAGTTACGAACCATTATTTTCTAGTTGATTGGATATAATTATATCCAATTAACTAGTTGCAATGATGAGGCATTTAATTATATTTTCGGTTGACGTAACGGAACATGTACCCGAAGGTCCCCCTTCCCCTTTTTCGCTTTTCCAACGAATATAATTTTGCAATTGACGTTCCCAGCGTCTCTGTGCCGATTTATATTGCAATAATTCTCTTACGGCGAACGTTCATTAATTTTTCGCCGTCAAGATTTTGTCGCGTGTCAAAGTGTCAAGTGTTCGCTCGCTAATTATTTTGGGCTCATCTGTCCGTTCTTTCGTTTCTCTTTTTCTATTTTCTCTTTAATTTCTTATATTTGCGGCGCTCTTCGAATGCATGTGGCAATCACACACGTATGACCACACGAGCACCCGTCGGCGCGCTCCAAATTTAGATACAGCCTGTATGAAAGGGAAGCTTTTTTTTCCTCGGCCCGAGAGGGGCGAGAATCCGCGTGCGTGCGAGCGAGCGATGGCTCTAAGCAGCGTGTAACTATTCACGTCAACTTCCAAGCCGTGAAAGTGGTGGGCTGGGGATTTTGCGTACGGGGCAACTCCGATAAACCGACAGGGGTGTCACGAGCTCCATTAAAATGCGATAAATCGATCGCAGCGAGGGTTGCCTCCAGTAAGAATTTAACGTTGCATTGAGACAACGAATCTTATTCCACTGGATGCTTCGTATCGCACGACAATTTCGAGTAACCAAATTGTTAAGAAGGATGGAAACGAGTAATACTAAACTGGAGTATCAAAAATGGATCATTTTAAGGAGCTTCGTGAGATTGACGAAATGTTATCATTTGATTCAAATTTATACAAGATATTCTTTGTCATGTATTGAATCCACCCCCCAAGCTTTAAAACGATCGTCTACGCGGTTTCTATGTAATTTACAATTGAAAAGAAATAACACTTTTAACTTAGGGAGATCATCTGCAAAAGCCAATATTCTTTGTCCAATCCAACCACCCCCCCCCCCCCCCTCCTATGATTCAACTGTAAATACCTACTTCCTTTCACCCACCCAATCATTAGAATTAAGTAAAAAAAATGTAACTGCAAGTCAAAAATGGAACCCGATATAAACATTTAAAAAAAATTACTTGTATCCCATGAATGCATAGAGACCCCAGGGCAATGATTTCCAAAATATGTAAATATAACCTAAACGTGAATAAATAACTATTAACTCGAAAGAAAAAAAAACATCGGGAGGTGCCTACGCCCATCGCTAAATGGCAGTTTTACGTACGAAATAGTGTGGAAAAAGTATTTAAAATGTTATGTAAAACTGTCAAATCAATCAGTAGAGTATGATACTGATTAGCAAATGTTCATAATGGACTGAGTGATTTGACAATTTTCATGGTACCATCTCCCTATGGTACAAAGTGCTTTTTTAATTGTATATTTTATAGAAACGGTGTAGACGATCGATTAAAAATTTGGAGAGTGCATTCAGTATATGACAAAGAATGTACTGTATAAATTTGAATCAAACGATAACATTTCGTCAATTGTCCCGCAACTCCTTAAAAAACAACTGACCCTGTATGTTTTCTTTTACAAAACGCGTGCCAGCTAAACCCGAACAAAATAGGAGATTGTTTGAAACAATTTTTTGTTTGAAAAAAAATAGTGAAAAAGCGTAAAAAATGTAGTTTCATTGTGGGATTTTTACTGCATTCCCTTTCCGCCGCGATCATTGCCTTGATTTTTCATCTGAAGTGTGAGCATGTGCTGCCCAGTAGCTCTTTGTCCAGATCCACGAATGCTGCTTCAATAATGGCTTGGAGGGATGCTCCGTTGGGGTGCCTGAAATTATCAGATACCTTTTTGACAAAATTTGAACGTAATGATCTAGGAGGTTTAAATCTGGACTAGGAGGCCAGAATTCTTGAGGCCAAAATATACTGATGTCTCGGTGGCCAAGGGTTATGGCCTTGGCAACCAAAATGGCTGTCAATTTCCTAGTTGCCATTCCTTTCCGAATAACCTCTTCTGCTCTTTGCCCAACAGCCAGGTTTCTCGCTGTCCTTTTTTCTGATCGACTTCGCCCTACCAGCAGAGCCGTCTTCGGTCTTCACTGCGATTGCTTATTTTTGCGCGATTTCGTAGTCGACCTCTAGTACCCTTCGGTACCTTCACGATTATATTGTACACTCAATCACACAAACTCGGCCATTTTGAGGTTATTTACGCCACATACGTACACCTGAAGCGCAAATACCAAATTTCAAATAAATCCGACCACACTTTTTTATTTCCATAGAAATTTTGCCTCCCCTTTTCTCCCCTTAAGGGTTGAATTTTGAAAAATCCCTTCCTAGTGGGTGCTTACGTTACAAAAGAAACCTAATGTCCACATTTCATGTAATTAGGTTCAGTTGATAATTGAGATTATCAACAGACACTTGAAAATTTTCGCGATATTCATTCTTACACATAATTAATATTTTGCTACAATAAATGGCACTGATGGCGTCAAACAATGTATTATCATAGAAACTTCGTTTCTCCCCCCACCCTTGAAAAATGCTTCAAACAACCTTAAGTTTACACTGTCACATATTTTTATTGCTCCGAATAGAAAATATTTGTCTCGAATATTCATGATTCTCAATTATTTCCTCCAAAATGGAGTTAAAATAGCTTTAGCTGTTGAATGGGGAGTTGAAATTAAAAAGCATTAAACAAACATTTTGCAGTCAATGAAGCCTCCCAAGTAATCGATCAGAGTCAATCGACTTCTCGACAAACTCATTCCACGTCGTGAAAACTCTTGGCAAAGTATTCCCTTAATTTGCTTGTATCTCCGACGTAAATCCCGACACGAAAGGAAAATGAATGATATGAAGGTACTGCGAAACGTTGGCTCCAAAAATGGGAATGCCGAGAGCTACAGAGCCCGAGAGGGTGAAATCTGTATACAGAGATGGGGGTGAACTGTCGGAGCGTGACAAATTGCTCCGCTAATCTGCGTTAACCAGTCTTTGAGCCCCGTCATCATCGACGCGATTCGCCCTTCCCGTCTTCATCGTTATTCCGGTATGGGACGCCGAGAGTACTCGAAATATCAAGTACAACAGCGAATTAAATCCTCTAAGCCCCACCCAATGACATTCCACTTAAAACTCACAGAAAGTGTTCGAAATTATTGTCTGTTGGTATTTGATTTGATTTCCTGACTTTCAGCGTATACCCTGCAGGCTTTTTACGTATTATCATTCTCAATTGAAGTTTTTCTTATCATTATCCACCCGTACTTCTCCAGCTACCGTTCTACCGCATTTGCCGAGGTCACGGGGAAACTGACAAAAACCCGTGCCGGTATAAGCGACCCCGTATTCGTCTGATTTTCTGGTGCACAGACTTCTACTCGAGTTGCAGAAGCACCCATGCAGTAATTTGTAGGGGAGTCTCAACATCTTACCATATAGGCTTCCCTCTATAGGGATGCAATAGGGATGTGGTACGTAGACAGTCCACATTGGAATCCAAGTTGATTCCGTAGTATTTCCCGATTAACGTTTGCGAATTTTTTATTTGAAATTTTCAACCGATGATTGCTGGATCTCCAAAAAAACATCCTTTCGTGATCCCATGTACAAATTTGTTGGGGAGAACTAACAAGGAACATCACTTTGGTGTCCTCCGATTTTGTTGCAACTTTTTAATATCGAAGAGTATCAAAAACCAAGAGACACGTTTTTTCGACGGAAAAACGGTTTTAAGGGGTGAAACGCACCCTCGAAAATAGGGGTGTTTTTCGTCGAAAACGTTATCGTTCTCATCTCCATTGTATAGTACACAAAAAAATAGTTGCGAATAGAAATTTTTTGATATCTCGTACCGTTAAAACCTTATCGACGAAAAACCAAAAACATCCCCATTTTTGAGGGTGCGTTTCACCCCTTGAAACCGTTTTTCCGCCGATAAAAAAAAATGTGTGGCTTAGTTTTTTATACTCTTCCACATAAAAAAAGTTTCAACAAAATCGGAGGATGACACCAAAGTGATGTTCCTTGTAAGATGCACCCACATCTCTGCAGTCCTGGATTTGCCGATAGGCGGCATAGGCAGCTGCGTAGGGGCGGCAGAATTGAGTGGCACCTAAAAAGGCCTAGGTAAATACAAGTGATTAAAATAGGAGGGGTGGCATAAAGTTAAGTGGCTTATACTTAAGGCCTTCGGCCACAGTAACGGGTATAAAGTCATGTGCGAATTTAACCATTTTTTTCGTATGAAAAAGTGATTCACTCGTAAAGCTAATTACACATCTATTTAGTATGAATATCAAGCTGTTAGAAAATATATTTTTCTTTTCGATGTACAAAATGGCCCACTACTAATATTTTATTTTGTTATCTTTTTTTAGACGCACCGCGGCGTGACATTTAGCATCCACAATTCTTTGCCTAGAACAAAAAACAAAAATTCTCGTCAATCTACATTAGAATACCTAGAGAAGCACGTACGGAATTAAACGAATATTGTTTTATTCAAAAGTTGTAGGTATTTGAACTTAAGAAATGAATTTTTCAGTGAAAAATTTCGTTAGAACTGCTCATTAACTGCTCATAAAATGAAAAGTTTTCGATTAATCAGAAATTCCGTACGTACTTCTCTGCGAAATGCAATTAGGAACATAACTTTTAAATTTGAAGTGAATCGAATGAAAATTGTTGAAGTTATTTGTCACGCCAATTGGAAAAAAGCTGTTTCGGAAAGTTTTAAATAGTTGGCCATTTTGGACATCGAAAAAAAAAATTCTATCAGCGTGACGTTCATACTAAATAGATGTGTAATTAATTTTATGAGTTAATCACTTTTTCATACGAAAAAAAAATAGTTAAATTCGCACATGATTTTATACCCGGGCCCAAGGCCTTAAGAAAAGTATAAATCCAGCCTTGCATCTCTATAGGGATGCGATAGGGATGTCGCACGTAGACAGTCCACATTCCGAGTTGGACTGTCTTGAATCCACTTGGATCCAAGTGGATTCCGTGATATTTTCCGATTGACGTTTGAGAATTTTTAATTTGAAATTTCCAACCGATAGTTGTTGGATCTCCCAAAAAAATATCCTTTCGTGATCTCGTGCACAAAGTTATTGGGTAATCCGAACATGCAGCCCACATCTCCATAGGGATTTGTCAGGGACTCCGCATATAGGCAGTCCTCATGGGGATTCAGTTGGATTCTGCACTGTTCCCCGACGAACGCCGTTTGCGATCTCTTATCACGTTCGAATCGAAAATATGTGAAAAACTCACGAGAAAGAATTCGGTGTGTTGGAAGATAACCTGCACGCTTCGTGAGCGCGTACGTGGGTGGTGAATTTATGTCAGAGTTAAGTGAAAAAAATAACAAACAATAACTACAGTGGATTTTCAGTGATGTGATTCAAATGGATGTTTAAAAAATATACTTTTCAAAGAATTTTGGGATAATTGACGAAATGTTACCATTTGATTCTAATTTACGCAGAACATTTTTTGCACCCTTCAAATTTTAAATCGATCGTCTACATCGTTTCTATTAAAATTACAATTGGCAAAACCATTTTTAACACAGAGAGATGCCTACGCTCATTGTTGAATGGCAAATTCACGCATGTAAGATTGTGAAAAAATGTTGAAAATGTTATGAAAAAATGTCAAATCACTTGGTACATTATGAAAATTACGTCATCAGTGGCATAATGTACCCCCTATGTTATCTCATTATATGCATCTCCCAATGTTAAAAGGTGTTTCTTCAATTGTAAATGTTATGGAAACGGTGTGGACGATGGATTTTAAATTTGTAGGGTGCATTCAGTACATAACGAAGAATCCACTGAATAAATTTGAATGAAATGGTAACATTTCGTCGATTGTCCCGAAACACTTAAAGCGATTAATACATTTTTAAGATCCATTCCTATAGGAAATCGATATACTTTGTTCAGAAAATTCAACGTACAAGACGCGATAGGATCTATCAAGAATCATATCGGATTCTGTTTGATAATGCGAGAATCCTTTAGGATTCAAATTGGACTCCAATGGGGAATTAGAATCCAACGTGCGAGTTTTATAGGGTGTCTTAAAATGTCCTTACATAGTAATTCATTAATAAAACGTATTATTTAATTGCAAAGTACGAATATTTTTATTTTAATATACGGTACAAACATGGAGGTTACGTGTACGGTACAAACATGAAATGTTGAATATATCTTGAAAAATAGATTGTCTATGGAAGTACGCAGGATTTTTTTTTATATTGCATACTTCATTCGTTATTAACATTTATCTGACGATTTTTTAGGCAAATTTCTGGAAAGTGAAAAAATTCGTTAGATAATAATAACAAATGAACCATGCAATGAAAAAAAAAATCCTACGTACTTCCATAGACAATGTATTTTTCAAGATATATTCAACACTTCACGTGAATCGGTTGAAAATTGTCTGAGTTATGTTTCCGGCCAACTTAAAAAATGCAGTTTTGAGATAAACGCTGCACAGCCGCCATTTTGAAATTAATCGCTTCAAAAAAAATATTGTATAGCGTCACTGATATGTATGATAAACACCCTTTTCTGTAATCTCGATTTATTATGTAGTGTTTCTGAAAAAAAAAATTCTCAAATTTCTTCGGCCTCTAGGGTGGTTTAACCCCTTACCTCATAGTACTGCCTCAAACCCTCAACATCCACCAGTGTCCGTTATATTAGCCGTTACTATTTATTTTCTCACCAAACATCAACCTGTGTTTCACATGATTCGAACAAACAAGTCAACTATCTTACAATCCAGACATCCAATCATCTCATTTCGCACAACCCTTCCATGTGTAATTTTCAAATAAACCTTCCCCAATCAACTACTTTATTTTTCCTAGCGTTGAAACACATTCAATCCCACTGACATGCCTTTTTCGCACTCTAAACGGGAATCGAATTGATGTTTGAGAGGACACGAGCTCCCCCGTAACATAAAACGATGATAACGAGAACAAAGAAAAGAAGATCGATGGTATTGGTCCATCGGGGATATAGCCGGTATAAGAAATTTTTCGGTGGTTCGATCGTCAATCAATCTTATCCTATGGTCGCAGCTTCCTCATTAAAAGTACATCAGAGCGCATAATACGGTGGTCTGAAAGTCCCGTTTCGACCATACTGCTATTGAGGCTTCTGCCGGAGAAACATAGAGAGAGAGATAGAGAGCGATGATAAGTGTGCAGGATAGTCTGTCTGACAGTCTATGCCCTCTATTTCTCTTTCCGTCTCTCTTTTGCTTTCGATTCTCCACCTCAACGGAATAATATCGTCGGTTGTTATGATAATCGTAGGGTCTCTCTCTCTCTCTCTCTCTCTCTCTCCCTCTTTCTCTTTCTCGTATATTGCGACGGATCGTGCGCGCCAAGCCGCCCAGAAAATTGGCTCTTCTGCATCACAATGACTTCGGCTCTCGCGCTTGCTCTCGTTTGAGGGACTGCGAATCGAGAAAAGCGGCGTTCGTTCACGCTTTCGTCCCTGTCTCAATTCTTCTCGCACTCTTACCCTGCCTCTCTCTGGCCCCCTACCCTCCGCCCTCCACCCTCAGGGTGCCGCTGTTGAGCGGAGAAGAGCCCAGCGAGCAAGCCACCCTTGCAGTTGGGACAGATTTGCCGAACGCGCGAAACCACCCCCATGTGATGCGTTAGCCCGTGTGCGGCATTTGTATAGGTATATGTATTGTACGTACTGCGTGCATCAGTGGGTGACGAGCATGAAGAGATGCGGTGGATTTTTCACACCACGCAATTAAAAATTGATTTTAGAGCATCCAAGAACGAAGTGAGTCTGGACCGTCGCTGCTCACGTGCAAACTTTCAACCCCTCGACTGCACACAGGGTCATTTTGACCCCATTTTTCGTTTAAGGCGTTACCCCCACTTGTAGCGCCAAAAAGGCCTTTTTCATGAATTTTTTTGAAGAAAACTACAAAACTTTTTTAATCGATCGATATACCATCTTAAAGAACACATCTTGAAGAACTTTCAGTAATTTTTTTATTGAAAAATATTACATTGTTTAGTGGCAAATGGCCGTCGATGAAATAATGTTTTTATATACACGGTTCGCGGTGACCAACATTGCGGCGAAGTGGATCATCTGAAGAAAAAAATGCGGATGGATTTAGTCAAATATAAGTATAAACTAGTCTTTAATCGGAGGATTTTGAAAAATATTCATTTTTCACAAAATGGCGGACAGTCAAAGTTAATGGTTCGATTTTAACGAAAAAAAACGGCCGTTTTTTGGCTATAAAACGGCCATTTTTTTCGAAAAAAAAAATTGAACGATTAAAGACTAAATTTTTATGTATTAAATAAGCCTGCAAAATAAACAATAAAATAATAAAATAAATAAATGAATAAAGGCTTGTAAAAAAAATACCCTTTTTCAATCCACTTTGGATCCCCATCGAATGGAGCGAGAAAAAGAGAAACGTATGTGTGTTGGTCCCGAAATTTTTATTTTCCTTTCCGGGGTCTTTCGAGCTCGTTATTTCGAGTATGACGTTGAGATCGACCTAAAAAGGGAAAGGGCGCAAAGGGAGGGAGATTAAGTGGAGCACCTGTCCAACCCCACCAAGAGACAAATCGCTTTCCCGATTTGACCGAACGATCAGCGAGCGATGAGCCTACAGAAGGACGATAGACTCCCTTCTTCACCCTCTTGGTCTCTCTCCGTCTCTCTTGATCCCTTCGCCTTATCGTACGCCTGACGATCCTCAAATTTTCCTTGGAGTCGTAAACCGAAAGAAACGCACTCGAGTGAATTCCTCGATCCGATATGTTCAACTGTCTCTGTCCGTTTTCGTCACACGCACACAGATGGACACACGCAATGCGAACATAGCTCTGCTCATCCATTTCGTTTCGTCGTTTCCTGATTGGCCTAGGGGACTCCGTCTTTCGTCGTCTGCTCAAAAAGTTCCTCTAGTGCTCGTGTCCGTCGCACTTTTTCACAATACTGACGAGCGTTGTTTATGGAAGAGCAGCATCATCCGAATTCCTAAAGGACAATTCTGAGCAACTCTTATAAATGAACAGGGAGGTGACCTAAAAAAAATCCACCTGCTGGACCATCGTCAAAGAGAAAATGAGCGAGAAAATTCCATCGGCGTTGAAGCACGAATTACGCAATTCAATTAGCGTAGCGATAACGCCAGGGAAAAAAAGTTTGATCATCCTCAACCTGCTTTCTTGGGTTCCTAACGTCAAGTGATGACGGAATCAAAGCACGATTGGGCAACAATTCTACGCCCTCGTTACCGAGCAGCGAGTTCAAGCCTGGGGAACTTTGCGAGGAGAATTCTCTAATGAGCGCCAATCGACGTGACCCAATAATTGATCAAAATTAAATTATGTTGAACATTCGATAAGCAATGAAATCATCTTGCGCAATTCAGCTGTTTGATGTAGAAATCAATTGAAAAATGCAACGCTATGAACAAAACCATGTATTATTTAAATTAAAGTATTCATTAAATGTATTAAATTAAAGTATTTATAAAATTGATTTTTATTTATGGATGTTTCCGTTGATAATGCGTTAGAAATTGATTTTTCGTTTTTTATTTATCCTTAAGTTCATGCAGTGCATAAAAAAAATTTGTAAAAATATGTAATGTTGCCAAATCAAGCCCGAAAAGCATAAAATTTTAAAAAATACTTGTAAACTTCAAACGCCCACTTAAATGATTTTGAATACATTTTTTTCGTTATATTCAGCGTAAATTTTAAATAAGCCATTTCAGGCCTGTCGAAGCCGAATTGGAAATCACAAAATCATCAATAGCATTATTGGAGATTAAAATGATAAAAATCTTCGTAATGTTGCCAAATCAAGCCCGAAAAGCATAAAATAAAAAAAAAATTGAACAAAAAATGATTTTTTTTCGTTAAGTTCAGCATAAATTAAAAATAAACCGTTTCAGGTCTGTCGAAGCCGAATTGGAAATCACAAAATCATTAATAGCATTACTGGAGATTAAAAGGATTAAAATGTTCTCAAAAAAATATTATTAATTTAAAAAAATGGGCCCGCGATGATATTAGTCTTAAAAATCAAGGAATGGGTGACTATTTTAGAGAATTTTTTGAAAAAACAAGGCGATCATCCGTTAAAAAATAGTTTTCATTTTATAAGCAAAAAAAAACGTTGACATTGATAGTGGATCATTTTATTCATATTTTTTAACGAACGTATGCTTCAAAATGAAAAAAATGTTACATATTGACATTTGTCAATATCTCAATTGGTTTTGGATTTATCAGCGTTTAAACGTTTCCAAAACTTCCGAAATCGACTTTTTGGAAAATTCTAACTCCTAAAAGAGAATAGATAAAAATCTAAAAATTAATGTGGATATTCCTCTCATGGGGAACAATGTTACAAAGAAAAACAGGAAAATAAAAAATGGCGAGGCATGTCCCATATATTTGGGTCAATTTGACCCGGGCAGTATCTATCTGCCCTAAACGACCCTTCGATAGGTTTTTATTTATGCTTAATCCGAGATACACTTTAAACATTTCTTAATATGTCTGCATAATTGAAATTCGGAAAGTATAAAAATGAATTGTTGTAAAAAGCTATTAATTCAATTACAAAATTACCTTTACAAAAGGTTGTAAAAAGGTAACGTTCAATTTTGGGAACGTGAGTATTTTATTTCAAATTCGTCCGGGTCAAGAAAGGGCTACAAACAATTTTCGCCATCAGATCGTATATTTAAAAAACCTAAATATCTTCTCTCGCAACGAGTTGCATCCCTCACCCTCGACCTTATCCTGAACAAAACGCCTCGACTTTCTTCCACCGCGATCGATTAAATTTTCAATTATTTTTCTGTCGCAAAAAAGAATCCTCCCGCTCGTTCGCGTGTATCCATCATTGAGTGGAAAATCCCCGTATCCACAGGTAAATATAGAAGTGACCGTGGAGGGCAGCGAAGGATTAAAAAGAACGAGGAAAGAAAAAAAATCGACGATATAAATTACACTATCGAATTACGTGCAATCAATCGCGACGTGCCCAACACACACACGTACGTATTCATGTGCAGCGTACAGACCACAAACGTAACCACACATGCAGACGCATTTCGCGTGCATTATATATACGCCCGTGTATACCTGGACGTACATACAGACTCCGCGAAGCGGCAATTCGAGACGAAGATAAAAGTTTGCATATATCGGTGAAAGGGAAAAGGACGAATTGACGAGACACAGAAATAGTTTAAACGTGATAAAGTGAGATGACGAGAGACGGAGATAAAAAGGGAGAAAGAAATAGAGAAAGAAGACTCGCTTGGCGGGCTGTACGACGGGGCCTGCAAGAACGATCGCGCGTTAACGAGATACAAATCCCATTACGGTATAAACCGTCTCGATCCGTCGCCCCTTACGGACTTCCAACCCCCGGCTTCTATGCTCCGAGCTTTATCCTCTCTCTCTCTCTCTCTCTCTCTCTCTCTCTCTCTCTCTCTCTCTCTCTCTCTCTCGCTCTCTCTCTTTCTCTCTCTGTCCCTCTTTTTCTCTCTCTCCCTCTCTTTCTGGCATGCCATGGGCTATGGACCACACGAGAGCTACGCTGATTCGGATAAAGACTCTTTCTCCCTTTCACTCACTCAAAGTGTTCGTTCACTCTCTCTCGTATCTCACTTGCTTTCTGTGACTCCGCAGTACTCCAGTATGAGTGCATACATGTGTATGCATACAGGGTGTCCCAGAACTGATGGTAGACCCTGAAATGGGGGGTTGGGGGTGAAATTCTGAGTCGATTGATATAAGCATGTATGGGTCTCAGATCAACCCCTGAATTATTATTAATTTTTTAAGGCGGGCCAATAAGGTGCGCCCGCCTTTAAAAATTAATTATAACTCAGGGGTTGATCTGAGACCCATACATGCTTATATCAATCGACTCAGAATTTCACCCCCAACCCCCCATTTCAGGGAGCACCATCAGTTCTGGGACACCCTGTATATGTATATTAGACTGGCCCAAAAAAAAATAAAATATAATTGAATTGCCATTTTTGTTGAAAATGTTGTTGAGAATGACAAAAAATGAGTGCGGACCAAACTTTAGCCCTTTATGTTAATATTTGGAGGTCCCTCAGGGCGATTTTCTATTTCCCATTCGTTTAACATGGTAGAACTTTTGTTTGCCGCTTCTCAACTTTATCACTCGCCTACGGGTAAACACACGGAAATGCCCAAAACATTGTTTTATGGGAAATTCAACGCCCTACAAAAAAGTCCTTAGCCTTCATACGATAAATTCACTCGTTCGAATTTTATTCAACATCAAAGTTGAATCTATAATAAATTTCATGGTTTTGTGAGATTTTTGGACTTTTACAACGAAATTAATGATTTTTTTTGTTTTTTTTTCTGATTCATTTGAAAAAGTGTTGTATCCTGTTCAAATTATTTCCTAGATAGTTTCTAAAATTCCTAATAGATTTAAATTTATTGTTATTTGAACGTACATTAGTACAATAATCTATTCTCAAACCGAATTCAATTCCCATAGCATGATAAATAAATATCTAGGGAATAATTTTAAAAGGACACAATACTTTTCAAGATGAATCAGAAAAAACATCAAATAAAATCAATAATTTTGTCGAAAATGTCCAAAACTCTCACAAAATCATGAAATTTACCATCAACTCAACTTTAATGTTGAGTAAAATTTGAACGAGTGAATTTATCGTATGCAGGCTAAGAATCTTTTTTGTAGAGCGTTAAATTTTCGATAAACAATATATTTGGGCGTTTCCGTGTGTTTACCCGTGGGCGAGTTATGAAGCTCAGAAGCGGCAAACAAAACTTGTACCATGTTAAATGAATGGGAAATAGAAAATCGCGATGAGGGATCTCTAAATATTAATATAAAGGGCTACAATTTGGTCAGCACTCAATTTTTGTCATTCTCAACATTTTCAACAAGAATTTAAAGAAGTAAAATTTCAATTTTTTTTACCTCGTCTCATATAAATGTACAGGGTGTCCTGTTGTGAATGGATAATCTCGCAACTGTCAATAGGTCAGATAATGTTCTACTATATGCTGGAATTTCAGTTTAGTAAAAGTCTTACGGTTTTCGGCATAAAAAGCATTTGCTTTTGGTCTTTCGCATGCCATTTCTATAAATGATAACTTCTTTTCACCCGGTTAAAAAAATATTCTTGGTTATTTGTTTTATCTAGAAAAGTCTTGTTTTTAACCTTAACTGTTAAGGAAACTTTATTAAAAAAAGATCTTATGTAGAATATCTTATGAAAACTTTGATAGCCATATCGTGCCAATTACTTGAAAAAGCTGCTGACAAGGAACATCCCTCAGGTGACACCCTTCGATTTTGTTGAAATTTGGATATGTTATAAAGCACCGAAAAGTAAGCGATACGTATTTTTTTTATCGGCGGAAAAACGGTTTTAGGGCTGAAACGCACCCTCAAAATGGGGATGTTTTTCGTTTTTCGTCGATAACGTTTTAACGGTACGAGATATTAAAAAAATTCAAATTGCAACAATGCTTATTTTTTTGTGCACTATACATTGGAGATGAGAACGATAACGTTATCGACGAAAAACGAAAAACACCCCTATTTTCGAGGGTTCGTTTCACCCCTCAAAACCGTTTTTCCGCCGATAAAAAAAAAACACGTATCGCTTACTTTTCGGTGCTTTATAACATATTCAAATTTCAACAAAATCGAAGGGTGTCACCTGAGGGATGTTCCTTGTTAGTTATTGTCGATTCATATCATTTGTAGAAATGGCATGCGAAAACCCAAAAGCCGATAATTTGTTTAATAACATAGAGTCCAGTATCTCGAAGATCGTGGGACTTTTACCAAACTTAAATTGCAGCATATAGTGGGACATGATTGCAGGATTATCCATTCGTAGCAGGACACCCTTTATAGAGATAGACACATACGTGTACGGGAAACATATACCGTGGCGAGTCTACACACAGGGCCGCGGTCGTGAGTGGGCGGCACGAGAGAGCACCCCCCCGAAACAGAGCAGGAGAGAGAGCCAGGGAATATCTGTCCCCGGGACATCTGCGCGCTGATTGAATCTCTAATCTCTTCTCGCTTTCTCATTGAGGGAACGATTGGCTGGAAGTGAGGGAGAGACGGAGCAAAAGAGAGTGAGACGAAAAGACCGGAGATCCGGATCTCCCTGATCGGACTGGCCTGATGCCGCAACCAACGGGCCGCAAAACGCTCCACCGTGCTTCCGAGGAAGAGCGTTTGAGAGAGAGAGAGAGAGAGAGAGAAACAGCAGTTTTTCAGGGAAAATAGAGAATAAATCAACGAGAGGGGATAATACTCTGTTTTTCAATGTCAGCCAAAATTTGCATCAGTTTTCCGTATAACTGAAGCAGTCGTTTGGGAAGATCGATCGCAAAGCAATGTACTTTGGTTTTGTTATGTTATTGGCATTTGTACTGTCAATTACAAGGAATTTAAAACTATTTGACGCGTGCTAATTTTGTTTGTGGAAAAACGTTTTTTAGGGGAAATTACGGGGCGTCTCACCCCTTAATTCAATTTTCTTTCAATACTTCTATAGTGGATTTTTCATCCCTTTACATTAGAAGAATTTTGGTTTTTGTTTCATTCGGATCGGTGGACTGCTTGTGGGTGAAACTGCAAAACCACCCCTCGACACGCCTTTCTTAGAGGGGTGGTTTCCCATCTTAAAACTGTTTTTCCACGGATTCAAAAAAATACGTGTCTAATAGTTTTCAATGCTTTATGACATACATGAGTTTCAACGAAATCGAAGGCGGACACTCATATGCTGTCTCTTGTAAGTAGTTCATCTTTTCGAGAAATCATCGGGGAAATTTCAATATCCATTGTTTGATGTAGCAGTGAGGCTAGGATTACCATATTTTTTGCCTTCCATCCTGGACTTTTAATTTGGCGAAATTTGTTCTGATTTGTTACTTTTTAGATTTTGTAGTAACTAGGGTGGTACCTAGTCCGATCTTTTACGGAAGTAAAAGGCTAAACGATTTTCGAAATATTTGTATTTTTATGTTTAAATAATAATTATCAAGAGAATACTGATGTTTTCGTATAATTATATCAACGTTAACATGATGAAGGAAATTATATACTTTAATATTTGGCAACGACACATATATTTAACTTAGATTGCACAAATTCACACCCATATCTATTTTTATCACAAGACTATTCTAACTTCTATCACACTTACCTCTATAACAGTACACAATTCAAATAATCAATAATTATTGCTAATAACATAACGAAGTTAAGAATTATCTACTGTGGTAATAATCGAAAATTCATGCAAATTCATTTGCATGAATTTGCACCAATACCTACTTATTTTAATAACAAACAAATTTTCTAAAAAGGGGTTCTAACCATGATCTTTTATTTTTATCTTTGATGACAGCCTTGAAATATACAAATTTCGATCGTAGGTTGTTGTTGTGACGTAAGCACCCACGAAGAAGAGATTTTTCGAAATACAACCCTTGAGAGGAGACAAGGGGTCGCAAAGTTTGTATGAAAATTTTAAAAACACTGTTCCGATTTACTTGAAATTTTGTATTCGTGCTTCTTCACGCAATTAATGAAACACGTATTGCAGCGTTTTTAGAAATGAAACCCCTGAGGGGTGAAAGGGGCTGGCAAAGTTTGTATCGAAAAAAGATCTGGTCAGAAGATTTCCTTGAAACTTACAAGGAACATCCTTCAGGTGACACCCTTCGATTTTGTTGAAATTTGGATACGTTATAAAGCACCGAAAAGTAAGCGATACGTATTTTTTTTATCGGCGAAAAAACGGTCTTGAGGGGTGAAACCACCTCTTGATATAGGGGTGGTTCACCCCGTAATTTTTTTTTGCAATGTCACTATAGTAGATTTTTCATTGCTTCGGATGAGAAGTATTTTCGTTTTTGTTTCATTAAAATCGGTGGACTGCTTGTGTGTGAAACTGCTATATTACCCCTAGAGATGCCTTTTTCGAGGGGGCGGTTCACCACTTAAAACCGTTTTTCCGCCAATAAAAAAAAATACGTATCGCTTACTTTTCGGTGCTTTATGACATATCCAAATTTCAACAAAATCGAAGGGTGTCACCTGAGGGATGTTCCTTGTTAGTATTAATGCTCTTCAACACAACTAATAAAATACGTATATTGGCGTTTTTCGAAATTCAACGCCTAAACGAAAGGGGGTGGCAGAGGTCGCACGGAAAATTTAAAAAATCGTGTGATCTTCACTTGAAACTTATTATAGCTGCTCCTAGACACAAGTAATGAAATTTCAGCGGTTTTGGAAATTCAATCCTTAAGGGGAAAAGGGGATAGCGAAGTTTGTATGGTAAAAGAAATATCCGGTCACATTTACTTGAAACTTAGTATTAATGCTCTTGAACACAATTCTACGTGTTCCTTAATGAAACATTTCCGGAGCCATTTCATTAGCAAACATTCAACACAAGTCTACGCGAGCGAAAAGCTAGTATTTTCATACGTAGCGAGTGTTTAAAAAAGTAATGATTTTTATATTGTTTACATCCTGATAATCGATTGATCAGCTCGATATTCTTAAAATCATCTTGTAAAAAGCTTCGCACCTGATACCGCGGTTTTCATTAACTCAATAGCCTTGGCGTTTTTTTTTTGAAGCCATAAAATGCCTGTACTTCTTCACGAATGTCCGGCTTTTTGCCCGGTCCTTTCAAATTTTGATACGGTAACCCTAACGTGGAAAGGTTGCGAGGTCGATCTCTCCGATCCGATGAAATTTGGCATGCTTGTCGAATGGGTAAAAATCGGCGACACGAATTTTATTATATCTGCGGAACCCGATTTTTAAGGGTTGAAACCCACCCCCGAAAATTGGGGTGTTTTTCGTCGATAACGTTTTAACGCTACGAGATATGAAAAAAACTCAAATTGCAACAATGTTTATCTTTTCGTGTACTATACGTTAAAGATGAGAACGAAAAACGAAAACCACCCCTATTTTTGAGAGTGCGTTTCACCCCTTAAAAATCGGGTCCCGCAGATATAAAAAAATACGTGTCGCCCATTTTTACCCATTCTACAAGCATGCCAAATTTCATCGAAATCGGAGCGATCGACCCGCAACCTTCCCTTGTGAGTGATAAGTTTCGCGCTTGAAACAACCGACGGATGAATCGAGCAATTACACTTTCAAACGATTATTCCACGACGATGCCAAGTAACCGTAACCTTCACTGTCCTCCGCAGATGGTGATTCCCGCGGCGAGTTTGGCGGGAGCAGTGGCCAAGAGGACGAGAGTGCAGCGGAGCCTGCGGAAGACATGGACGAGGACATCGACGAGGAGGACGACGAGGATGACCCGGACATGCCGAGTTCCGAGAGGGACCGTGAAACGCCAAGCGTGCCTCGCGACCTGGCGTCATCAGGCTCGTCGTCGTCGAAAAAGCGTCAATCGTCGTCATCGTCGTCATCGTCGAACGGCCAGACGATGGATCACGGTCAGACCCAAGGTCAACCCGGACAAAACGGCTCAACGGGAAATTCCAGTGGGGGTAGCAACGGCACAGGTGGAAAGCCACGAAGAGCGAGAACGGCGTTTACGTACGAGCAGCTGGTAGCATTGGAGAACAAATTCAAGACGACGAGATACCTATCGGTTTGCGAGAGACTCAATTTGGCCCTGTCTCTCTCGCTTACCGAGACTCAGGTGAAAATATGGTTTCAGAATCGTCGAACGAAATGGAAGAAGCAAAATCCCGGCCTCGACGTAAACAGCCCGACTGTGCCGACCACCCCACCTCATCCGTCGCCATACGCCTCGGCGTTTCTATTCGCCGCTCATCCTCACGCTCACCCACATCCTCACTCGCACCCCCATCAGCATCCTCACAGTCACGTGCATCATGCACCTCCTCCACCTCCACCGCCACCCGGTTACTATCATCATCCGGCATCACCCTATCCACCAACCGGACCGAGCTTCTTCGGTCATCACCTTGGAACAACCACCGTCAGTGCACCCACACCCGTTTCCGCGTCCAACCCAACCTCCGGGGGCCTCGCACTATCCTCACATCCACACTCCCACACACACACGCATCCGCACCCATAGCGTTCCATCGTCGGCACAACCATCTTCGCCTCATCGGCGAACAACCTTCATAGTGCTAATGAGGGTGCCACGCGCACCTGCCTCCGCGGAACCTCGTCCTGATGACGTTATCATCGTTCGGACGAGTCGAATGTTCCCATGGATCATGCCGCAGTTACGGAAAGAAACGGATCAACCCGTTTCGTTGTGAAAAAACGATCTCGCGAACAACCCAGGGATGGAAATATGTGTCTTACATCCAATTACAACAGAGAAAAACTAGGCACACTTCGAATGGAAAACTATTTGAAATGCTTTCGAAACGGAAATGACGAATGACAAGTGTGGGAGGACACTGGTTCAGAATAGTGCTTTCTACGGTGAAAAGTTTTTTGGTTTTCAGTTTTGTTTTTTTTTTTCCTTTTAGAATCATTTGTTATTTTGAATAGATTTTTAATCGAAGGATGCCTGCTCCTGTGATTCGTCAATTGAAATTATTTTTTTGTCCAGCAAGCAGGAAAATATATACTTTTAAGGAGATTCTGGATAGTTGGCGAAATGGTACCATTTGATGCCAATTGGTGCAGTAAATTCTTTGGCGTGTACTGAATGCAGCCTTCAAATTTTTAATCGATCGTCTACACCGTTTCTATGAAATTTACAAGTGAGAAAACACTTTTTAACATAGGGAGATGCCTGCGGTCATCGCTGAATGGCAGTTTTACGCACGAAATAGTGTGAAAAAATGTTAAAAATGACATGATAATAATGATATTCATGACATGATGATATTCATGACATGATGATATTCATGACATGATGATATTCATGACATGATGATATTCATTACATAATGATATTCATGGCATGATGTTATTTATGACATGATGATATTCATTACAAGATGACATTCATGACATGATGACATTCATTACATGATGATATTCATTACATGATGATATTCATGGCATGATGTTATTTATGACATGATGATATTCATTACAAGATGACATTCATGACATGATGACATTCATTACATGATGATATTCATTACAAGATGATATTCATGACATGATGATATTCATGACATGATGATAGTCATGACATGACGACACTCATTACATGATGATATTCATGACATGATGCTATCCATGACATGATGATATTCATTACATAATGATATTCATGACATGATGATAGTCATGACATGATGACACTCATTACATGATGATATTCATGACATAATGCTATTCATGACATGATGATATTCATTACATAATGATATTCATGACATGATGACATTCATCCCATGATGATGTTCATGACATAATGATTTTCATGACATTATAATATCTATGATGTGGTAAACTGTCATTTGACAGTTTTTCATAACATTTTTACGCCAGTACCCTACACATGGGTACCCCAAACCCCACATAGTGAGAAATGCTAAAATCATTTTTTTTGCTTTGTTCAAACGCATTTTTCACGGCTAAAAATTCATACTGTGTTCTTCGCGCATAGCCTATTCCATTATTCAGTCTTTCAGCGTTCGAATGACGAAAAAACTCTCTACGCCAAACAGTTCGTTAGCAGAGTTGATTTCACGTGCTGGGGTGCGCATAACCCCTGTATAGGTTCTTTATTTCGTACAAATAGTGTAGGATCGTAGGATTAAGACGCTACATCTACCTAGAGGCCCAAAAAAATGGCCAAATTCCGATATCCTTTTCCTCGGAAATGGTTGGCCTTAAAAAAGATCACCAAAAATACAGTAAAACAACAAAAACATGGACATCGGCAAATGATGACATTCTTTTCGCGACGTTGGGCGGTGGACACTCTCCAACTTAAACAATCCAGCTCAAATCTAAAAACCAAACGGTTTATTCAAGTTAACAATAAATACGAGTCGTTGACGATCTTCGATTTCTAGAATCATTTTTTAAAACAAGTGGTGACGAAATGAAACTCGAGCATACGAAATCTATGAAAAAAGTCGTCATTTTCACGTACCTATTAAAAAATGAAGATCGATCTTCGAAAAGTAAGAGCGGCAGCGACCTTTAAATTTCTCTCGTCGCATCTCCTGCAAATTTAGAAACAATTCATCGAGTGGTTCTCGTCATATATCCACCGACTTGGAAAACAGTGTTTCGAACAAAAAGCGTTTAAGGCGGGAAACCAGTTTAGGAGCGGGTTTTTTAAAGTAATTTTCATGATTTTTTTACAAGGAATGAATTAATAACATTTATTCAAACTTTGAAAATATTTTATACATATTTTCGAACAAATATTTTAATTTTTTCGAAGAATTTCCTCTGAAAATATGGAACGTATAACTTGCCGGCCACTGAAGGTCGCCATCAGACTTTTCTGCTTGTGTACACTCTGGAGGCTCCAGTTTTCATCGAAAATCAATACGGCTTAAACCTTAGCTTAGGAACATGTTTTTCTTCTATAAGAACTTAACTCTGACCAAAAATCAAAAATTACATTCTTAGAGGTGTTTAAACAAAAGGGTATATATTTTCGCCATTATTTTATAACGTTTTTTGCTATGCAAAATATAGTTTAAACAACGATATTACCCCAAATTTAAGTTCATATAGAGCGTAATTATATAAAGAAACTAACTATCACTTAATAAAATTATAGGATAAAACTTTTGGAACTGAGTGTACACAAATTGAAAAAAAGTCGTTTCAAGATTAATGCGTTTGAAAGAAAATTCAAGATAGTAATGAATTATTTATACTGCTCACCGGTTAATCAGTGATTAGTTTTACTAACAATGTATGGAATTTCAAAATATCGTTTTTTTAGTCATCTAAACTGATTTCCCGCCTTAAAGTTTGAAGTATGCTTTTGCCATCGCTCGCCTGGCCGACTGTTATAAGCTGTAGCTCATTCAATTCTAGGGATATTTGAATGAAATTTTCCGGAAATATAGCTCGAAGATATTACTATCGAATAAAAATATTTTTGGGAAATGCAATTTTTTGACCCACCTAGGCAGATGTAGCCCGTTAAACATTTTTTTTTCACACCATGTCATGCGTAAAAATGCCATTTGGTTTTTTTGCCATGGCGTTTTTGTGTTACAAATGTTTTTCAACCTAAAATGTTCCTAACCCAAAATGTTCCTATGTTAAAAAGTGTTTTTTTTTTATTTTCAATTTCAAAGAAACGGTGTAGACGATCGATTTAAAATTTGAAGGGTGCATTCATTATATGACAAAGAATATACCGTATAAATTTGAATCGAATGGTAACATTTCGTCAATTGCCCCGAAACTTTTTAACTGATTCGTTACGAAAAAAAATGAGTGTACAGAAATATTTCCGACAATGTAACAATTATCCAGAATCAAAATCGCGGTTTTGCGGAGTCGCCGTCCAAATCTTACGATTATATACGAGCACGTCAACGAGCCTCTGTTGTTTTTAGAATCTCACCGCGAATTACTCGCTCCACTCTTTGAATATTTCAATTGGCAACCCCAACAGCGAAAAAGTACACCTAGTCACTGTTGTTACGTATATTTTTGTTGTTACCGTTCGAGTCGAAAGTACGGACAAAAGGACAATTAACGTATCAAGTCGAGGCGTCAGTTGCGAAATTCGTACGTTGCAAGTGTAAATGGAAAGCGGACAATGCGGACAAGGCGAGGAATGACGAAGAAGAAATCGAAGTGTGATAAAAGTAGTCTATTATTAATATATGTGAGAGTGAAATATCGAGAAGGATCAATTTATGAGAAAAATAGACGCTCCTCTGTAAAATAATGGCATAAGTTACGCTTGTAAAAAAGTAAACAAACAAAAAAAAACAAGAAACGAAAAAAGCTCGACATTATTTACTAACACCGATACGAGACGAAGATTCATTGATAGTTCCATCGTTGCCAGGCTATCGTGGCCCAGTTATTAACGATGTTGGATTATGTCAATTAAAAATTTCATTCGGATAAATGTCCAAGAACGTGCATGCGAAAAGTGTCCAAATGATTACTCTGAACGTTTTTTCAGAACAACGAGGAACGATTGGTTGAAAAAAAAAAGTTAGTGGTTAACGTTATTTTACGATTGTAACTGCTACCGTTATACCACGAGGGTTGGAGTGTGTACGATACGAGGCGTATTTCTGTGATGATAATTTAAACATAAACTCAAGCCATCTATATTTACTTAAGTACGGGAAGTACTCATTTACTGGCCCTCCTTTGCAAATGGAGATGAACCAAATATATTTCTTTTTCCAAAAGTAGCCAACGAAGGGAATTTATTTTCTTGTGTAGTTAGTATGGAATTCGGTGATTCAAGCCGGAAACCACTGAAGAATCATCACAGTGTAACGGGTCGAAAAATAGCTGATTTTCGCGATTTTTTTTCGTTGGTCAAAATACGATAATCATTCTGATTTTTTTATATTAAATCAAAATACTCGTGAAGAATAGGAAATAAATTTTTAAACGGTTATTTTTATTTTGTTTACATTTTTTAACGGTTCAAAAATCTTCGAAAAATAGGACTCCTCTCTATGAAAACCGCTATCTTGCTATGGAAGTTTTTTTAAAATAAAAATTGACAAAATGGTAACGTTTGAAAAAAAATCAAATTTACCCTATTTTTTCGTCAAAAAAATATGAAGGTTAAAAAAATCTTCCATAGCAAGATAAAAAATGGCGAGAAGAATGTTGTGTCAAAATTTGAGACGAATAGCTTGAAGACTCTACCTTCGAGAGTCTACACCATTTTGAAAAAACGACATTTCGCGAAAAACGCGTTTAAAGTTTCGAGTGCGGAATTTTCATATAATTGGTCTACTTACAATTAATCGGCGATGCCAGGTCCATGTTCATAACCGTCTATACTATCGGACAATGCAAAAAAATCGATTTTTTGAAAATTTTACACTGTGATGATTCCTTAATATGGATTTTCAAATGACTGGCGCTGGTCCCAAAATTATTTTCCATTTTTGACGAAATCCCGGATATCCGAATCAAGTATGAACCATTTTTATTTTTGGTCGAGGATGAACGTCCCGATGCTAATGAGTCGACGATTAAAGATGAAATTAGTCGAAAATCTTATTCCCCAAATTAACAATTTCCTCGCTAGCGGGAAGAAGTGGGAATGGAAAGCCATAAATGAATTTTTATAAAGAAATATAAAAGGAATAAAATAAGACTGAAGAATATTTGAGGAAGAAAGGAGCACTGTGAACGACCATTAGACGGCCGGATGGTAATGAATGTTTTTCGCTTTGAAATGTCGCGCTTACTCAGCTTTACCCGGACGAAGCGTTGACGGGGGCTTCATGCATCGTTCACGAATAACAGCGAGCTCACTGTTGGCCGGTAGGTAAAGGGGTAGCCCCAAATTGACGGAAAATCGCCTCACTTGATCTCTTTCCCTCTCTTTGATGACCGAATTAGAAGCCCTGCACTCTACACCGCTTTCGGGCAACCTTAAAGACTCTCGTGTGCTTTTATTATAACTAACGAGTTTGACGAACCACTCGTGCAACGATTGAAGCGAATCGACTAAATATAAACGCAAATAAAAGAATGCCCTGCACCGTCGAAAATTTCTTTTAATTGATTATAATTCAACGTGATAGCAGCTAGATAATTCGGAAACGTCAATAACGACAGCTTCTTAATTTTTTAACTACTATTTATTTTCATAGAAGATTATACTAAAAGAGATTTAAAAATATCAATTTGTAAATACACGTACTGCACACGTGAATATTTAAATTTTGATTGTTATATTGAATTGTTTTTTTTAACGGTGTATTTAATTGTGCATTGAAAGTAATATTAATTGCAATGATCGGTTGCAAATTTTATGGACCATCGTAAAAATTGATAGGTGTATTTGAGATTATCGTGGATTTTTTAAACACTTTGAACAAAAGGAGCATATGATCGTTGCCTCGAAAACGATATCATTCGAGTAGCGGATTGACCATACATAATTTATCGCACACTAATTTTTTTGATACAGAACAAAATGTACTACACTTCGAAAAAGCTCTAATCAATTAAATGAAGCGGTTTTAGAGCTTCGAAAAAGCTCTAATCAATTAAATGAAGCGCTTGATAGATATTATAGATATTGATTTAAAAGTTGTTACACTTAATACACTTTTGAAATACATACATAATTCTTTTCAATGTTTTTACGTAACCCAAACAAACTTCAATCTCGTTTTTCTCGAAACAACGTTTTTTGACGGCTTGTTGATAAAATCTTTGAAACTAGTGAACCGATCCTTATGAAATTTTAACCACATATTCTTGACAACTATAGCTATAGCGCATATCAAGGATTTTTTTAAGTTTTCATGTTTACTTTTTTTGCCAAAAATGGTGAAAAAAAGTTTTTATTTTGAAAAATGTCCGCCGTTTTGTTATTTTTGCATATATCAAAAATCGTATGATTTGCGCTATACCCATTAACATACTGAATCTAAAAGTGTTTGATTTTTTTGTTTCGGATGATCCATCTCCGAGATTTCATCAACAGCGCAGGCCTACAATTTTTTTAGGGCATTTCTTTTAACCACCATTTTCGTCTATAAATGGTGACTTAAATAAGTCATTTAAAAAAAATGTATTTCGAAAGTGTATTTATTAAGTGTAACAACTTTTATATCAATATCTATAATATCAAGCTATCAAAAAATTCAAGAAAATAGCTTTTTAGCGTGTAAAGTGAGAAAACCCCTTAAGGTATTCCTTTCGCGGAGGGCCGTATTTTGTGGTGGCATGAGGAGGGCCCTTCTGAATCATTGGTTAAATTACAGTGGCACTTAATAAAGATAAGTCACATCAATTATATCCAACGATAAACTGGAATAAAAAATTTCGCCAAAATTTAGTAGATTTAGACATTTTTACATTTTCTCTGAAAAGTCGCGGCTACGAAATTTATTCGGCTAGCCACATTTTTCCATGTTTCATCATTAATATTTTCTTCAAACATTCGGTCATCCCGTATTTTTGTTGTCGTTACGAAATCTTTAGATGCTTACACACGCGTGAGCAGTTTATATCAGGCATCTGCAAAGCGCCTAAATGAGACGATTTTTACAGTCGTAATTTTTCATTAAAAGTTCGCTAACTTCGCTTGAAATTTTCATCAGTTTCCTGGCATGAGTTTTTACTTGGTTACTAGCTTCCCGCCCGCGGCTTCGCTCGCGCAGACTTATGTGGAATGCTTCTTAATGAAATGTGCTTCTAAAATGTTTTATTACGGAACACGTCAAATTGTGTTGAAGAACATTAATACTAAGTTTCAAGTAAATCTGAATGGATATTTCTTTCACCATACAAACGTTGCTACCCCCTTTTCCTCTCAAGGATTTCATTTCCACAAATGCTGAAATGTCATTAATTGTGTCTAAGAGCAGTAATACAAAGTTTCAAGTAAATTTGACCCGATTTTGTTCATTTTCCGTACAAACTTTGCCACCCCCTTTCGTCTAGCGGTTGATTTTCGAAAAACGCCCCAATACGTGTTTTATTAGTTGCGTTGAAGAGCTTTAATACTAAGTTTTACGTAAATCTTCCGACCAGATTTTTTTATTTTACATACAAACTTTGCCACCCTCTTTCTCCCCCTAAGGGTTGAATTTCTACAAACGCTGAAATACGTGTTTCATTAATTGTGTCAAAATACACGAATACCAAATTTCAAGTTAATCTGATCAGATTTTTTTAAATTTCTGTACAAACTTTGCCACCCCCTTTCGTCTAGGGGTTTATTTTCGAAAAACGCTAAAATACATATTTTATTAATTGCGTTGAAGAGCTTTAATACAAAGTTTTACGTAATTCTTCCGACCAGATTTTTTTTATTTTACATACAAACTTTGCCACCCTCTTTCTCCCCCTAAGGGTTGAATTTCTACAAACGCTGTAATACGTGTTTCATGAATTATGTCAAGATACACGAATACCAAATTTCAAGTAAATCCGCCCAGATTTTTTTAAATTTCCGTACAAACTTTGCCACCCCCTTTCGTCTAGGGGTTGATTTCCGAAAAACGCTAACATACATGCTTTATTAATTGCGTTAAAAAGCTTCAATACTAAGTTTCAAGTAAATCTTCCGACCAGATTTTTGTTATTTTACATATAAACTTTGCCATCCTCTTTCTCCCCTTAGGGATTGAACTTCTGAAAACGCTCAAATACGTGTTTCATTAATTGTATCAAGAAGCACGAAAACCAAATTTCAAGTAAATCTGACCAGATTTTTAAAAATTTCCAGACAAACTTTGCCACCCTCTTTCTCCCCTTAGGGGTTGAATTTCTAAAAACGCTGAAATACGTGTTTCGTCAATTATGTCAAGATACACGTATACCAAATTTCAAGTAAACCCGACCAGATTTTTTCAAATTTCCGTACAAACTTTGCCACTCCCTTTCGTCTAGGGGTTGATTTCCGAAAAACGCTAAACTACATGTTTTATTAATTGCGTTGAAGAGCTTAAATACTAAGTTTCAAACAAATCTTCCGACCAGATTTCCTTTATTTTACATACAAACTTTGCCACCCACTTTTCTCCCCTTAAGGGTCGAATTTCGAAAAATCCCTTCTTAGTGGGTGCTTACGCCACAAAAGCAACCGACTGTCCAAATTTCATGTAGCTTCAGCGGTTTTGGCTCGGCGTTGATGAATCAAGACGTGTTCTTTTATTACTTGGTTATAGACGAAAATCAGTTGAAAATCAAATTGTTAAATATTCAGATACGCGAAAGGAACACCTTAAGCTTTGTCCAATCTCCAGATTTGTTCTCCAACCGGAACGTACTCTCGAAATCAAATTGCTAGTTGGATTTCACCTCCCACACGATCTCACCTCAAAAGATAAACCGTATCCAATTACGCGGATATCATCACTGTCGATATCTGTTCGCGGAATACACCCTACGTAACATCTGAAAAGACTAACTAAATTACGGGGAAAAAATGCTCATTCGATCGGATACGTATAGGACAGCCGAGACAAGATGTATCGTAATTTCTGTTGCCCGAGGACCCGCGGGTGTAAATAACATCGTCGACACCCTCCGTTGGCTCAATGGCCCCGAGGGCAGTAACCGAGAAGACACTTCCTTCGGTGGGTTTATTTCGAGGCCAAAAGACAGAAAAATGCGCCGTAGAGGAGGCGAAAGAGCGACGAGGGTTCGTTGCGCTGCGTTTTTTTTTCTTATTTTTTTTTCTCATTCAAGGCCTCGCTCCTCACCGTAGGGATTCAGTTCAGAAAAGAAATCTTGTGTCCCGGAGATTAGCCCTTTGCTTTTCCCTTTCGTTTTTATCTGAAGCTTCACTGCCACTTTACCCAAATCGTCCCCTTAATTTTTCCTTTCATTTCTTCGACTTTCGTCTTCTCTTTTCTCTTCGGACCCTCTTCCGATTTCCCGCACCTTTTCCGCGGTCGCGAGGTAGGAGGGAAGAAAAGTTGGAACGATTTCGTACAGCGCGAATAAAGTAACGAATTACAAAAAAAAAAGAATTTTAAGGAGGAGGAGAAACGATGACAAAAAATGGATTGGTGCCGGCTATCAGTTGGCCGGCGGACCAGTTCTCCTGAATTAATTCTTAAGGGGGAGGAAAATAGGAGAGAGAGAGAGAGAGAGAGAGAGAGAGAGAGAGAGAGAGAGAGAGAGAGAGAAAGACGAGGGGGTAGATTTGAAAAAGGGGATGCTGTGCTACTGCTGCGGGATCCAAAGCCAGAGTCGCCTGTGGCAAGAGGGGTGTGAGTGGAACGAGTGGACCGTGAAATAACCAACCCCTGAAGCACTCGCACCGACAGCTCTCGCACCCTTCCCTCTTCTTCGCCCCCGTTCTTCATTCCGCTATTCTCGACGCGACGGCCAGCAGCACGCTACTCGAATCTCGACAGCGGCCTAAAATTCGGGTCGAAGGTGAGATCGGGTAGTCTTTTGCTTTGCATGTTCGATAAATTATGTATTTTCTCTCTGCAAACGACGCCATTTACCGATCCGGTGGGCCTCCATCATTGACAGCATTCTATGAAATATATTGAGGTAGCAGATGATGTAAATGTAATACACTGGGATAAACGCAAAGTTAAGGGGCTCTAGAGGCCCGAAAAAAGCCCAAATTCCGAATTCATCTTCTACAGTTGGTGGAAAAGGAACGCATTTTTTTAACACAAAGGTACAATGGCGCGAAAAAATGAAGAAAGACAAAAAAAAACATGGGCGCCGACAGATGATAATTTTATTTCGCCACGTGTGCCGGTGGACACTCTCCTGCTTAAACGGTCCATTCGAAATCTAAAAACCAAACGGGTTATTCAAGGTAACGATAAATACGAGTCGTTGACGATCGTTGATTTTTTAAATTATTTTTTTAACAACGTGGCAACGACTCGAAACTCGAGCATACAAAAACTACGAAGAGAGTCGTCATTTTTACGTAATTAGTAGAAAATGAAGATCGATTTTGAAAAAGTGAGATCGTCAACGACCTTTAAATGTTTCTCACCGTATCTCCTGTAAATTCGGAGACAATCCATCAAGTGGTTCTCGAGATATCATGTCCACCGACTTTGAAGACAATGTTTCGAGAAAAACGCGTTTAAAGTTTGAAGTATGGTGCTGCAACTAGAAGCTGTGACTTATTCAATTTTCGGAATATTCCAGTGAAATGTTCAGGGAGTGTGGCTAAAAGGTGATTGAATAAAAATATTTTTGGAAAATGCAATTTTTTTTACCCGCCTAGGTAGATGTGGCCCGATAATCCGCGTCTTCCAAATCTGGAAAATTGGTTACCTTCTTTGGAATCAAGAATGTTTTGAATAAAAAAGGGGGTCCCTTATAATTTGGAAGTGTTAAAATGGCTATATGAGATAATGAATTTTATTCGCCTCAATTTGTGGAACATTAAACACAATCATCTTGACAATGATTTGCAATATCGCTAGTAGGTAACAACGACTGGGAGAAAACCTAAATTAGTTATTGTCGATTCATATCATTTGTAGAAATGGCATGCGAAAAACCCAAAGCAGATAATTTTTTTTCAAAATAAAAGCCCAAAATCTCAAAAACCGTGGGACTTTTACTAAACTGAAATTCCAGCATATAGTAGGACATGATCTGACCTATCAACAGTTGCAGGATTATCCATTCATAACAGGGCATCCTGTACATATCTACATATAAACATCGGAGGGTTTTTAGGTGAAATGGAGAGGAGGACCAGTAGAGAGGGGAAGAGCGAAATTAAATTATTTATAGATAGATTATGTGAAATATTTTACTATTGACATGTAAATTTTAAGATACGTAATTCGGATCAACTATTAACAAATACACATAAAATATGTTTAACTTAACTGTAACACACATAAATGCATTATTTAAGCCACATTTGATACCCAAACGTGTAAATGGCTGCAATTACACGTGTTTCGTATTTTGAATTAGACATCAATGACATGTTAAAATTTGACGTGTTCACGTATTTAAAAATACACATCCAATGTGTTCGAATTTTTACAACACACGTAACCGCATTGCTTCAAGTTGTCTGTGGCATTAAGGGGTTTTCTAACTTTGGACGCTAAAAAAGGCTATTTTCATGATCTTTTTGACAGGTTCATATCATAGATATCGATGTAAAACTTGTTACACTTAATGAATACACTTTCGACATGCATAAAAAAAATTATTTATTTGAGTCACTATTTATAGACGAAAATGGTAGTTAAAAAAATGTCATAAAAAATTGTAGGTCTGCGCTGTTGATAAAATCTGGGAGATGGATCATCGGAAACAAAAAAATCAAACGGTTTGAGATTCAGTATGTTAATAGCTATATCGCATATCATACGATTTTTGATATATGCAAATATCACAAAATGGCGGACATTTTTCCAATAAACAAAAAAAACGTTTTTTCACCGTTTTTTGCAAAAAAATGTAAATATCAAATTTTAAAAGAATATGTGGTTAAAATTTCATAAGGATCGGTTCAGTCGTTTCGAAGATTTTATCAACAAGCCGTCGAAAAACGTTGTTTCGAGAAAAGCGCGTTTAAAGTTTGTTTGGGTTACATAAATACATTTAAAAAAAATTGTTTTATATATTTCGGAAGTGTATTTATTAAGTGTAACAACTTTTATATCAATATCTTAGAAACCTACCCAAAAAAATCATGAAAATAGCCTTATTAGCGTCTAAAGTGAGAAGACTCCTGGCTATACCAGTGTGAACGCTGAAAATTTGGGTGATTTTCGGGAGTTTTTTGGAAGAAAAGTACTCAGTTAAATGTTTCGGAAAATGAAGAATATATTTAGCTATATGTGACCAATATTACATAATTTTTTCATAGAAAAATATTGAGATCCAAGCGACTTATGCGCTGCCTTCGGAGGCGCCAAAAAAAAAGTTCCTCCACTGTTGTCATGATTCCGGCCGATTGAGTAGCTGAAACCGAAAAAGGAAAAAATGTCGTTAAACTGAAAGGTATTTTCTATACAATGACGTAGGATTTTGGAAAAATATCAAAATCTAACAAAATGGCATAGTTATCGAAAAAGTTTGTTTTCTTGCCTATAAAATGGTCCGTTTTTTTCAATGCCAAATCGTCAATTTTCATCCAATCAAAAATATCCTACGTCATTGTGGAGTAAATATATTTAAGAGTGCTCAGTTCAAATTTCGAGTCAATCGGATAATTGCTCTTTGAATTACAATGTCAGCAAATTTGAAAAATCTTATTCCGAGAAAAACGCGTTTAAATATTTAAATATCAATTTTTGCAAGATAAAATGGTATTGATAAAAATTATATAAATGATAATGATATTCTTAAAAGTATAAACTGTCGAAAAAGGCAAAAAAACGATTTTTCGAAAGTGTCACACTGGTATAGCCCCTTAACACGTGTTAATTCCATAAAATTACACAATATACGTATAACAGATAACACACATGGATTTGCAGTGTTCTTTGTAAGAAAACCAACCCCCCTCTTAGGGTGCTGCCCATACTAGCACTGCTTTTCAAACTGTATTCAACAAATTATAGAAACGTTCGGGTGACATTGCAAGAACTTTTGATTCGAATCAATTGTGAATCCAATGCGTCGTTCTTGGTGTACAAATGGCAATGCAAAATGACCTGAGATTTCGCTTACGCCGTGATGACTACATATACTACTGATTTACAATGTCCCTTATTTACGATTCGAGCCGGGCAGAAGTTCATTTGGTACAGTAAAGGAAAAAGCTCGATTTTTCCGTCGCGCTGAATTGCCACCCTACGTCTTGGAAGCTCTATTCTGAACTCGCATCAATTTGCTCCCGAGGATTTCGGTCACAGTTTAGAATGGTGGGCGTCACGCTCTCGCTGCAGGGGTAGCCAAGCCCGAGTCTCAGGCGTGGTGCACCCGGGACTTTATAAGTGAGATACTCTTGGCCATAATCGTAGGGTGGTTGGGGTAAAGGCGATTCACGGGGGCAAACTTATCTACGCACGGCTATACCCTGTGTACCGTGTGATACTTCTGGCTGCAGTCGCAGGCTTCTCAAGCCCACTTGAGCGTGTAATAGCTCAATAGCTATCGCCTGCTCTGTTCCGTCGTGTGGGACAAAGGGGATGATTGCGTCGCCCACTACGAATCGAGCGATTTTCAAGCGCGCAAGATATACCGAGCATTCTTCATGTATCAAATCCATTTTTTTTCTACATATGCTCAAATTGATTATTTGCATATACAGGCTGTCCCGTTATGAACGGATAATCCTGCAACTGTCTGTGGGTCTGATCATGTCCTACTCAGGGATGCAAATAATGCATTACTTTTTGTAATGCATTGGCGTTTTCATTACTCATTACTTTACATTTTGTAATGAAAAAAAAAATTCTTTATCCATTACATTACATTCAGTAATGTACCAAATTTCCATTACTCATTACATCACATTTTGTAATGCAAACAATTACCATTACTCATTACATTGGATTTTGTAATGTAAAAAATTGCCATTGCTCATTACATTACATTTTGTCATGTGAAATATTTCCATTATCCATTACAATGTAATGGGTAATAACATTTTTTTACATTTCAAAGTCCAATGTAATGAGTAATGGAAATATTTTAAATTACAAAATGTAATGCAATGAGCAATGGAATTTTTTTACGTTACAAAATATAAGGTAATGAGCAATGGAATTTTTCACATTACTCATGCAATGCAATGTAAAAAATCTCCATTACTCATTACAATGTAATGAGGATTATTATTCGCTTCCCATTAGGGGCAGCGGTTTTTGCACTGGGTCGATCTGACCCGATTCGAAACGAATAATAATCCATATTACCTTTTAATGAGTAATGGAGATTTTTCACATTACATTAGTAATGTGAACAAGTTCCATTACTCGTTACATTACACTTTGTAATGTCAAAAAATTCCATTACCCATTATATTGCATTTTGTAATGAAAATGTTTCACATTACAAATTCCAATGTAATGAGTAATTAACATTTTTTACATTACAAAAAATATAATGTAATGAGTAATGGATTTTTTTACATTATTAAATGTAATGTAATGGGTAATGAAATATTCTTTCATTACCCAGTAAAAAAGTAATGAATAGTGCATTACTTTTTCATTACAAATTTCGCAACCCTGGTCCTACTATACGCTGGAATTTCAGTTTAGTAAAAGTCCCACGGTTTTCGAGATAAAAATCATCTTCTTTTGGTTTTTCGCATGTAATTTCTACAAATGATAACGTTTTTTTACCCGGTTAAAGAAAAATACTATTGGTTATTTGTTCTATCCAGAAAAGTCTTCTTTTCAACCTTAAATGTTAAGGAAACTTTATGAAAAATGATCTTATGCAGAATTTTCATAAAAACCAATTCGAACATCTGACATTGATAGCCTACCGTGTAAAAAGAATCTACTATCGTGCCAATTACTTTAAAAATCATTTGTAGAAATGGCAGGCGAAAAATCAGAAGCAGATGATTTTTCCAAAAATAACATAAAGCCCAAAACCTCGAAAACCGTGAGACTTTTACTTAACTTAACTTCCAGGATTATCCATTCATAATAGGATACCATGTATATGCAATTCATTATGATCTTCATATCTATAGATATAAACGGTGCTTTGTTTCTATGTAAACGGTAATTCAGTCATTCGCAGCCATCCATACTTTTATCGCGTTTCCTTCATCCCTACCCACCGTTGATGAGCCGTTGGGGATTATCCAAAGATTGAAGCCACTTCTTGACCGCAGCAGTTTGAACTCTAGCAGATGCGGCCATCTTGTCTTCCGTTGCAAGGACCTTAATCGGGACGATCTGAGTAGGAAGGTAAGGAAAAACGGAATATCGGGCGATGGCGAGGGAAAGAGTGCGAGAAGGCGGAAGCGGGCGAAGCAAATCGTAAAGCGAGACCGAGATGCCCAACCACCGCCTCTCTAAGCATCCAAGAACCTGTAGTTTAATCGGATACCATAGAGCTACCTTCCACCAGAGAGGGAGAGAAACCGAGAGAGAGTGTGAGAGAGAGAGAGAGAGAGAGAGAGAGAGAGAGAGAGAGAGAGAGAGAGAGAGAGAGAGAGAGAGAGAGAGAGAGAGAGAGAGAGAGAGAGAGAGAGAGAGAGAGAGAGAGAGAGAGAGAGAGGGAGAGGGAGGGAGGAGAGAGAGAGAGAGAGAGAGAGAGAGAGAGAGAGAGAGAGAGAGAGAGAGAGAGAGAGAGAGAGAGAGAGAGAGAGAGACGAACAAAAGGCGGTCTACAACTCTGGCGGATCGATCGATCTGGCCCGCGAGGCGTTATCTTTCGCGTCCGTACTTCTCTGATTCTCTCTTCTCTTTCTCGCGGGCTATGTCTTTTCCATATATCTATACCCGCATCAACGTGTGCCTCAGAGAAAGAGACACACACGTTCGGCACACTCTGACGTATCTCTTTACAAATAGCGGGACGTTTTTCACGATGCGCGGGTGACAATGTCTCCCTCCCCGTCTCCAATTCCACTCGCTTATTATTATTGAACGAAAGAGATCGCTAATCTGTGGTCCGATAATTAGCGAGGGTGAAATAGGAGCAAAATGGAAATCTCCGGGAGAGCTGCGCACGCTCATTTTACATCAATATTAATCCACGGGAACAATGATGTGGTATTCTTTTAAGGGGGGAGATGCCTTTGGACGAGGAAAAAATGGCTGATTTTTGTGATTTATTTTTTAAAGGAACGATTTCTTCGCTGTTTTTAAGACTTGGGGTATGTTTTATAAGTACTTTCAGCTGACCCATGGTATTTTTTTAATTATTGATATTTTTAAATGACGGTGGTATGGGACGGTATTTTAAGCGGGATGCGGCGGATGTTGTCGGACGGCGTGACACGTATCGTCGGCGAGATTAATCTGAAAAAAAGCAACGGAGATTTTTCATTCATTAATACTTATATGCAGAATATGAACCAAGAAGAAGTGAGAAATGTTGAAAATCGATTAAATGGTACGCTTTGAAACAAAAATATCTAATATTCCGAAAAAATGGCTACATTTTTGCAGTCGGAAAATTCTCTTTTTTTATCTTCAAGAACATTTAGGATCAAATTTTAGATAATAAGGTTAGAAAGATTTATACCAAATTAGTTTTCCACCCGCGGCTTCGCTCGTGTAGACTTGTGTTGAATGGTCCTTAATGAAAGTGTTCGTGAAATGTTTCGTTAAGGCACACGTAGGATTGTGTTGTAGAGCATTAATATTAAGTTTCAAGTGAATCTGACCAGATATATATTTTGACACATAAACTTTGCTACCACCTTTTCCCCTTAAGGATTAAATTTCCAAAAAACGCTGAAATTTCATTAATTGTATGTAGGAGCAATTACACAACGATTCAAGTAAATTTGACCCGATTTTTTAAATTTTCTGTATAATCTTTGCTACCCCCTTTGGTTTAGGGGTTGAATTTCGAAAGAGCTAAAATACGGATTTTATGAATTGTGTTGGAGAGCATTAATCTTAAGTTTCAAGTAAATCTTCTGATGACATTTTTTTATTTTCCATACAAACTTTGCCACCCCCTTTCTCCCCTTAGGGGTTGAATTTCTAAAAGCGCTCAAATACGTGTTTCATTAAGCACGAATACCAAAGTTTAAGTAGATCCGACGAGATTTTTTAAATTTCCATACAAACTTTGCCACCCCTTTTCTCCCCTTAAGGGTTGAGTTTCGAAAAATCCCTCCTGAAAACGTGCTTACATAATAAAATTAACATGCCCTCCATATTTCTTTAGAAGAACGTGCCATATACCTCGCTATTTTTAAAGATTAATAAATAAAAAATACTATGTAACAGCCAAAAATAGTAATAAAAAATACCATCAGACTCAAAAATTGTGAAGAAAAGTTTTCTTTTCAAAATATTATTACAAACAGCAAACTTTTTCTTCGCCTAAAGATATCTTCCCTCTTAAGCATCATTCAAATGGGAAATACAAAATGTGGTGATGCAAAAGGCGCACGATCAAGGCGCGCGAAACATTGAGTGTTTCTCAATTGGTTCAGAAGACAGAACTACCATTCCAATTGTACATACTCTACGTATATATTCCCGAACAAAATGTTTATTTGATATGAGTTTCCATTCTTTGTAATACGAAGTATTGAAAACTTACAAAAAAAACTTCATATCGATTTTCATTACTCAAATTTTTGGATAATACTAATATTGAACAAATATTACAAAATTTGTTCAAACAAATGGCTTCGTAACGCATCTGGAATATCAATTTTTCTTATAACAAAATATATACTTATTAAATGTTGCGGGTGCTATCCGGGATACAAATAATTTTTTGTCCAAGCTCAAACACCGCCCGCAAAATTCAACAAATTCATTTTTCATACGAAAAATTAACACTCCAGATATCTTATGAAACAGAAAGACATGAATTCCTAAAACAGCCGAAGTGGTCTCCGATCACCATATTCTCACAACATAACTCAAATGAACAAATAAAAATCATAAGCGTAATTCGAAAATTACAAAATCCCGAATAACCGTTGCAAATTACATTTTTTTTTATATACAAGAAAGAAGGCGTTTAATTCGAATGAGTAATTCTCTAAGGGTAAATCAATTGATACCATCGTATAATTGCATTACCGATGTGTTTACCGCCCCTTCGTAGCCCGTGTCCGTAACAATTGGATAAAAGTCAGAAGCCCGTGGGTACGAGAAAAGGGGGAGAGATTCTCGATGGCCCAAAAATTGCAACCCTTGGGCATATCATTCCCCGGAGAGAAACACACAAACATACAACGCGAATACTCACGTGCAAAGGGTTGCCCTTCGGAATATGTGTGTGTGCGTGTGTGTGTGTGTGTGTGCGTGTGTGTGCGTGTGTGCGTGTGTGTGTGCGTGCGTGTGTGTGTGTGTGCGTGCGTGTGCGTGCGTGCGTGCGTTTGTGTGTGTGTGTGCGTGTGCGTGTGCGTGTGCGTGTGCGTGCATGCGTGTGTGTGTGTGTGTGTGTGTGTGTGTGTGTGTGTGTGTGTGTGTGTGTGTGTGTGTGTGTGTGTGTGTGTGTGTGTGTGTGTGTGTGTGTGTGTGTGTGTGTGTGTGTGTGTGTGTGTGTGTGTGTGTGTGTGTGTGTGTGTGTGTGTGTGTGTGTGTGTGTGTGTGTGTGTGTGTGTGTGTGTGTGTGTGTGTGTGTGTGTGTGTGTGTGTGTGTGTGTGTGTGTGTGTGTGTGTGTGTGTGTGTGTGTGTGTGTGTTGGTGTGTATGTGTGTTTCCATACTCATTGCTCCGATGGACGTTCACCGATATGCCAGTAGGCAGAGCTACAGTTCCCCAGGCAGAAACCGGAATTCGATTGAACCTCAGCAGTGCAAACAGAAGCATTGATTTCACCGCTTCCAGACACACACATCACTCAACTCCACTTTCGTTCTCACTCTCTTTTGGCTCATGCGACACGGAGCAAATTACTCGCTTACTCTTAAACATAATGTACATGCGCGAATTTACATTTAGGCATTTCGAACAGAATTTCCATCTCCTTCCTCCACTGACCGTCTCTACGGGAGTATGCGATTTTCAAAAGATTTTTTAAAAAGATGCCTCAGGACTTGGACTTAGAGTTGAAAAAGATGATCAACAGTCCGCAGCATTCAGAACAGTTCAACTTTGGCTAAGTCACTAAATATTGAAATCTCATCCCCCAATTCGGAAGTACAATACTTTTTTCGGAAATTTGTGGAGAAGAATAAACAAATTAGGATTACAAAAGGGGCAGCTGAAGAGATTCGTGAATGCGAATATTGAGAGATTGGGCAGTGGCATAGCCAGGTCTCGATCCACGTGATTCGTGGTGGTTTAAAATTATGGGGTCTTCTCGCTTTAGACGCTAGAGAAGGCTATTTTCATGATTTTTTTTGATAGGTTTATATTTATTTTAGATATTGATATTAAAGTTGTTGCACTTGATAAATACACTTTCGAAATACATTAAAAAAATGTTTTACGTATTTATGTAACCCAAACAAACTTTAAACGCGTTTTTCTCGAAACAACGTTTGTCGACGGCTTTTTGATAAAATCTTCAAAACTACTGAACTGATCCTTATGAAATTTTAACCACATATTCTTTACAAGTATAGCTATAGCGCTTATGAAGGTTTTTATTAAATGTCGATATTTTCTATTTTTTTGCCAAAAACGGTGAAAAAAACGTTTTTTTTTGTTTTTCGCACAATGCCCGCCATTTTGTTATTTTTGCATATAAAAAATCGTATGATATGCGCTATAGCCATTAACATACTGAATCTAAAATCGTTTGATTTCTTTTGTTGCGGATGATCCATCTCCGAGATTTCATCAACAGGGCAGACCTACACTTTTTTTAGGACATTTTTTTAACTACCATGTTCGTCTATAAATAGTGACTTGAGTAAATAATTTTAAAAAAATGTATTTCAAAAGTGTATTCATTAAGTGCAACAAGTTTTTTCTATCAATATCTACCATATAAACCTATCAAAAAAATTAATCAAAATGGTCTTTTTGGCGTCTAAAGTGAGAAGCCCCTTAAGTTCCCCTGTTCGGGAAATACTAACGTTCTGCACGGGAAGACATTACCTGAATGTGTTTCGCCAACGATCGCCAGATGGCTTCAAGCGAAGCACTTCGCTCAACCAAGGTACCAAATGTCAAGTGTAGGTTAATGTGAACGGATTGGTTAAGGCGTTACCCCCACTTGTAGCGCAAAAAAAGGCCTTTTTCATGATTTTTTTTAAAGAAAACTACAAAACTTTTTTAATCGATCAGTATACCATCTTAAAGAACACATCTTGAAGAACTTTCAATAATTTTTTTATTGAAAAATATTGCATTGTTTAGTGGCAAATGGCCGGCAATGAAATAATGTTTTTATGTACACGGTTTGCGGTGACCAACATTGCGGCGAAGTGGATCATCTGAAAAAAAAATGCGGATGGATTTAGTCAAATATAAGTATAAACTAGGCTTTAATCGAAGGATTTTAAAAAATATTCATTTTTCACAAAATGGCGGACAGTCAAAGTTAATGGTTCGATTTTAACGAAAAAAAAACGGCCGTTTTTTGGCTATAAAACGGCCATTTTTTCGAAAAAAAAAATCGAACGATTAAAGACTACATTTTTATGCATTAAATAAGCTTGCAAAATTTCAAGAAGATCGGTTCATTAGTGTTCGAGTAATGTTGGTCACCGACTTCAGAAATGCCATTTTGAGAAAAACGCGTATTTTGAGAAAAACGCGTTTAAAGTTTCTCTTTCAACGCTCTTTCACGAAACACGATTTGTAACGGGATAAACGGGAGCTTGGAACGTTGTTGAACATTATATTTTTTCGTCAAATCCTCTGAAATTCAGCTTCCCAGAAGGGTGATTGCATCATTGGGGGATATTACGGTATCTGTGGCCCCTAATTCTGACCACGCAGCCATCATATGTGACCCAAAATAAGACTTTTTTGAGGAGTGGTAAAAATCGAAATTCGATCCTTAAGGCGTTGATACAGGAGTTTTAAAGTTTGTATGGGACATCATATTTTTTTTGACAGATTTGCTTGAAACTTGGTGTAAATACTCTACAATACAAATAATTGAACACGTATTTCTGCATTTTCTAAAAGTGGACCCTTAAGAGAGTTAAACGGGAGGGTAAAAGTTTGTATGAGACAATATATTTTTTTGTCAGATTTACTTGAAACTTGGCATAAATACACTAAAATACAAATAATTAAACACGTATTTCAACAATTTATGAAGTTTAACCTTTAAGGGGGTTAAACGGGAGTGTTAACGTTGATAAGAGAAAACATATTTTTTTACCAGATTTACTTGAAACTTACTAAATTGATTTGACATAGAACACTAGATGTTTTCCTCTGTGTTTGGTGCGTGTAGACAGTCAAGTAGTACTTTTTTAGCCCCTTAACTGTGTTTGTTTCAGTTGGCATAAATATACCAAACAAATACATGTGTAATTATTTTTATTGGAGTGTATTTATACCGAGTTTCGAGCAAATCTGACCAAAAAATATGTTGTCTCATATAAACTTTGAAACCTCCGTTTCACGGGGGTGAAACGGGGAATCGAAAAATCGAATTCGACCCTTAAGGGGTTAAGGGTCGAATTTCGATTTTTACCACTCTTGAAAAAAGTCTTATTTTGGGTCAAATATGAAGACTGCGTGGTCAGAATTAGGGGCCACAGATATCGTAATACTGCCCTAAAAAAAGATAAAAGAAAATATAGGTGGTCGGCCATTTTGTACATCGAAAAAAAAAAAATTTCTAACAGCTTGATATTCATACTAAATAGATGTGTAATTAATTTTATGAGTGAATCACTTTGTGATACGAAAAAAAATATTAAATTAGCACATGATTTTATACCCGTTACTGTGGCCTAAGGGCTTAGAAAAACAGGATCAGATTTACCTTTTCAAGAAAATTTGTATGTTTGCCTCTATGTAAATAAATTTTAAAAACCTTGCTGTAATCTGTGTACGCTGACGGAAAAGAAGATCCAATGCCTTCAAGACAGACGTATACGTTTGCAAGTATCCGCTATGTATGGAAAATCCCTTCTGCCCACAAAGGTGTGAATGTGCTAAGGTCGTGAAGGTACTTGCCAGACTAGGCGGATTCTCGTGAGGCCTCCTGCGCCCTCATTCCCGACTGCAAGGCCTGCGTGAACGAACCACAAACAACGTTGACGGCAAATTACATGTGTACAGGGTTGTCGTTGGTGTTTGTATTGAAGACACAGAGGTATGTAGGGAGTGATAGAGAACGGGGCGGGGAACAGGAGGGGTGGGGGGGGGGGGGGTGCCAATAAGGGAAAGCCAGAATCCTAATATGTACAAGTCTTCATAGCAAGCCAATAATATTAACAATAATAACAATCATCATTGGTAGCAGCCATAACTACAGGCACAAGGGTGAGCTTATTAAGGCACAAATACCATGAAAGTGCCTGGATCCGCAAAAGTGCGATGGAAAATTGATGACTCGGGTATATGAACCCTGCGTTGATATTGGAGTTTACCATTTTTTCAGAAGATTGGTGGCTGGAACACAAAAAGGCTATTTTCATGAATTTTCTTAATATGTTTATATTATATAAAATTCGATATTGATATAAAAGTTGTTACACCTCATAAATACACTTTCGAAATACACGAAAAAAAAATTTCGTGTATTTATGTAACCCAAACAAACTTTAAACGCGTTTTTCGACGGCTTGTTGATAATATCTTCGAAACTACTGAACCGATTCTTATGAAATATTAACCACATATTCTTTACAACTATAACTATAGCGCGTATTAAGGATTCTTTAAATTTTCATATTCATTATTTTTTTTGCCAAAAACGGTGAGAAAACACGTTTTTTTTTCGAAAAATGTCCGCCATTTTTTTATTTTTCCATATATAAGAAATCGTATGATATGCGCTATAGCCATTGACATACTGAGTCTAGAACCGTTTGATTTTTTTGTTTCGGATGATCCATCTCCGAGATTTCATCAACAGCGTCGACCTACAATTTTTGGGACATTTTTTTAACTACCATTTTTGTCTATAAACAATGACTTAAGTAAATGATTTTTTAAATGTATTTTGAAAGTGTATTGATTAAGTATAACAACTTTTATGTGAATGTCTATAATATAAACCTATCAAAAAAATTAATGAAAATTGCCTTTTTTAGCGTCTACAGTGAGAAGACCCCTTAAGGTGTTCATTACTTTGTCGAAAGAAGAAAAGTGCCTAATTTTGATAATCTTCTCTTATTTTGGACAAGCTCACGTTCTGTTTATAACGATTGGCGGAAATTTAGTGAAACTTCCATACTTAATCCTTCTGGTAAAACTTCAGCCCATAGAATAGGATGAAAGTCTATTTATCCGAGTGTAAGATGGCTATTTTCAATACTTGCAAACTGCAATATTTCCTCTTGAGGGTCATTTTATTTTGATAAAAAACGATCCTCTTACATTAAGGGGTTGGGCTACTGTGAAAATTTTAAAACTCTCGTTCGTCGCTTGAGGCAAATGAAATTGAAGAGGAAGGTCCAACATATGATGCGGAAATGGCAGATTAACGATAAACTTATGATTACAACTATAGACTTGCTGGTGAATCTTTGAAGGCGTTTTTCGCGTCACTATGTTTTTCAAATCGGTGTACACGATTTCTCGCAATCTAATGAACGGATGAACTTGAAATTTTGGTACACTTATTCAGTGTTATAGTGGTTTAGTCTTGACCGACGTTTTTCTTCTGAACATTTTTTTTAAATTAGTTATTATCTATAATGATGTCATTTTGGCTAAAAAAATCGAGACAAAAATCAATTTTTTTTTGTTCGATGCTCAAAATACGGTAACAAAAAAAAGCTCCGTCAAGTCTTAGCCAATACTATCTATTTTAAGAAAAACCTTGTTTTTCTTGTTTCTGATGTACCGGGTGGCCAAAATCACGTACACGCCCTTCACGTTCAAAGGTCCTTCACAAGATTGTTTATAAATTCTTCAATTATTCATATTCTTCTATGAAATTTGGTTCATACAAATAAATGTCCTAAAAAGCTTCAAACGTCTTACTTTTTCCTTTAAAATTAATTTTCAACAACTCTGATTTTCGGTTCGTCACTGTAGCCTAACCCCTTAACAATAAATCTGGAAGAAGCTACGAACATCCGCATCAACCGAATCCCAATAATGTTGGGGAATATACAAGGAAAATTGTATAAATGTAGATAAATCGAAAGCTCGATTCTCGCCTGGATAAGAATGGGTGACTGGGAAGAATGTGTTTGAACGTGTGCGAATGGATACTCGCATGTAGAGGGAAAAGAAAAAAGAAAGGCGAATAAGAAAGAACAGTATATACAGAGATATATCGGTCGATATGTGCGGCTTTACAATAGGAAGAGAAAGCAGGCGAGCTTTGGCGTTATCGACAATCCGGATAATCTTGGTTCGAGATGAAACAATGGAAGCGAGAAACTACTACGAGTCAGACGAAATGGGACTGGTAAAAAGCGATAGATAGGGATAGGGTATCGCATCCTCCCTTCGCTACATTCTTAAGTTTCGAGGCAATTGGTGAGGTGTTGCCATTTGATTTTTATTTATACAGTAAATTCTTCGTCTTAGTCTGAATGCACCTGCCAAATTTTTAATCGATCGTCTCCACCGTTGCTATAAAATTTGCAGTTGAAAAAAAAACTCTTTTTAACATAGGTATAGATGTCTAAGTTCATTTCTGAATGTCAGTTTTAGCCGCGAAATAGTGTGAAAAAATGTTTAAAATGTTGTGAAAAACTGTCAAATCAACTGTCAGTACATAAGAACAATTTCGTCATCAGTGTCACGATATTAAATCCCCATGTTAAAAAGTGTTTTTTTTTCCTATTGCAAATTTTATAGAAACGATGTAGACTGTCTATTGAAAATTTGGAGGGTGCATTCAGTATATGACAACTTACTGTATAAATTTGAATCAAATGGTAACATTTCGTCGAATGTCCCGAAACTCCTTCAGGAAGCAGAGACCTTTAGGCGAGGAAAAAACTTGCTGATTTTCATGATTTTTTTTAAGGAAATATTTCTTCACTATTTTTGAGACTTAGGGATTGTTTTATTACTACTTTTGGCTATTACGTGGTATTTTTTTATTTTTTATTAATCTTCAAAAGTGGCGGAGGTATGCCACAGTCTTCTAAACTGCATTTTCCAACCTGGCGTGACGTATAGGGGAGACCCGGGCAGCGCGAACAGCCCGGGCAAAGCGAATACCCCCACGCGAAACCGCTGCGCGTAGTGGGGGGGCATTCGCTTTGCCTGGGCTGTTCGCTTTGCCCGGGTCTCCCCTGCCTAAAAAACTAATCGACCGATTCTGATGAAATTTGGCATAAATCTTGCTAACCTTATTATCTAAAACATGACCCTAAAAGTTTTTGAAAATGTTTGAAGTATTTTTTACTGCGAAATGTAGCACTTTTTTCGAAAAATTCAATCTTTTTGTTCCAAAGCGTACCATTTCATCAATTTTCAACATTTTTCACTGTTTCTTGGTTCATATTCTGCGTACGAGTGTCAATGAAAGAAAAATCTTAGCTTTTTTTTCTTCAGATTAATTCCGCCGACGTTACATGTCACGCCGCCCGACAACATCCTCCGCAACCCGATCGGAAGACCAGGCCATATCTCCGCGCTTTGTAAACATTAATAAAAATAAAAAATACCATGTTACAGCCAACAGTAGCAATAAAACTTACCCTAGGTCTCAAAAATGGTGGAAAACCTTTCCTTTAAAAAAAAATCTTGTACATGAGCAATTTTTTCCTCGCCCAAAGCTATCTCCCCTCTCAAATTCACAGACATTGATGTATACTTGTTACCATTTTGAGTGTATTTTCTACATTACCGCTCCCTTATTTTTTCCCACACACCGATGTTTCTGCAGTTTTGCGGTTCCGGGTTTTGCCATGTATAATTTCGGTCCCGCATATTGGACCACTCGCTCGATGTAACGAGAGAACATTTATACCGTTATTATTATTATTATAATCTTCATTTACATACATGCTTGCGTATAATCGTATACGTGAAATATTAAACGATGAAAAGAACAGCTCTCCGCCGGTTTTGCGTGTGCCAGGGTGGCCTGGCCGCTCTCAGGGGTGTAAAGCTTCGGGAGGGTGAAAAGTGCTCGAGCTCTCTCGGGTTTTATGCCGCGGGGCATACATATAGCGCAAGCACCAGAGCAGTGTACAGAAAAAAAGGAGTGAAGTAAAGCCGAGTGACGCAGATAGTGGGTATTACGACTAGTGAGAGGTAAATAATAACGGCAGGTAGAGGTCGCCTAAGGACATCAGGGATGAGGTCGGTGGTTGGTTCCTGTCGTCATCGTCGTCGCACGAGATCGAAGCAGCAAGCCGGCGAAGCAAGCGTTTAATAAAAGATGCGCAGAGATAGCGCCATTACCCCGGTCTGCATTATTTACCGGGGCAAGCACAAGTACCTTTCTCTCTCTCTCTCTCTCTCTCTCTCTCTCTCTCTCTCTCTCTCTCTCTCTCTCTCTCTCTCTCTCTCTCTCTCTTTCTCTCTCTTGGTCGCTCTGTCTTGCTTTCTCTTCGGGCACTAGGCTTTGAATTCCACCGCAGTCACAATAGGTAGGCGTGTCGGCCTTAAGGTTTCCCTTAACGTGTGCCACCCCTGCGTACACACACACACGCCATCTACATTAAAAATAGCGTGCACTTTTCAAAGTTTTCTTTCGTAAATTCGGAATTCACGAATGACGGTTCGTTTTTTTACCAGTTTATAAATAAATGATGAACTAACGATGTTGTAACCAGCTTTTTACAAAAATCTACCCCTTATTTTTAAATATATTCCAGCCAACTACATTTTCTTTTCGTTTTTTTTAAAGCCTTTTTTAAAGGCCACTCTTGAGGCTGAAAAAATTGGCTTTTTGGGGATTTTTTTTCAGAAAAACTACAAAATAAATCGAGATAACAAAAAAGGGTGTTTATCATACATATCAGTGACTGTATAAAATTATTTTTTTCGAAGCGAATAATTTCAAAATGGCGGCTGTGCAGCGTTTATATCAAAACCGCATTTTTTAAGTTGGCCGGAAGCATAACTCAGACAATTTTCAACCGATTCACTTGAAATGTTAAATATATCTTGAAAAATACATTGTCTATGGAAGTACGTAGGATTTTTTTTTTAATGCATAGTTCATTTGTTATTAACAATTATCTCACGATTTTTTAGGCAAATTTTTGGAAAGTGAAACATTTCGTTAGATAATTGTTAATAACAAATGAACTATGCAATATGAAAAAGAAATCCTACGTACTTCCATAGACAATGTATTTTTCAAGACATATTCAACATTTCAAGTGAATCGGTTGAAAATTGTCTGAGTTATGTATTGGTCAAGTTGCCTTCATGATATCTCAAAAACTATGCAACGGATTTCGCTTAAATTGGTATGGTATAGTCAGCACATCTATAGTTATCACCCGAAGTAGAATATTTCCGATATCTGCCATAGTTTACTTTTTAAGATAAAGAAGTAGAAAAAAATGACGAAACTTGGAACTTAACTGTTAAAAGCATGCCATAAATTCAATTTTCGATATTTTTACTTTAATCTAGTTCTGGCGATAGCCTCGGGTCTACAAATCAAAATGCCGTTTGATTTTTTTATTTCAGATTAGCAAAACCTCCGGAATCATGACAGCCGTCAGCCAACTTTTTTGTACACACGAGTGTCTTCCGAACGGTATAAAGTCGATTCAACTCGTTATTTTTGTTTGATAAAATTCTGATGGACTGTGAAAATGTTAATAAATGTGTGGTAATATTTAAAAAATAGTGTGTTTTGATGGTTCATCAAAAAAAAATCCCAAAAAAAGCGAAAAAAAATAGTTGTCACATGGGATGACCCCGTTAATTTGTCAATTTTCTATACAGCCCAAAAGCGTTGAAGCACTTTTTGGTGGCATTTTTTTGTCACCTAAAACCTGCGCTTATAAGGAATGTTGAGCAGAACAGAAAACGTGAATGTATTTTGTTTCTTTCGTTGCATTATCATGATGCACTTTTTGGCACGTATAATAGAAATCGGTATAAAAGCATAACGAACTATTGGGAGCTTGCAAAAAATATTATAGTAATTATAGATGTTTGTTTGTTACTTACAATGGTAAAAAAAAATATTGTAGGAAACTAAGTTGTTCAAGATATAGATAGACGTGGAAAGCTTCATATATATATATTCCGAAATAAACGCTTTTTTATTTTTTTCATTTCTCTGCTTCTTTTTTTAGGATATAAAAATATATGAAGCTCAAGATCGCATAATATGATCCGAATGCGCGCAATTTGACAAATTATATTGAATTAAGTCGCAAATTGAATCCGTCTTCTTCAAAATTCCCAGCAATTAAGAGATTGTCCTTACAGCTGTTTGCTGTCGAAAGGTCAAAATCAAATTGCATCGGTCGAACGGAAATTTTGATTATTCATGATCATTTTCACACAAGGGTTGGGTAATAAGAAAATGGTCTGTTCTCGGCGAACTAAATTAGTTGTGAGTTCTGTACAATATTGATGCGAAGATGGTCTCCGAAGTTTCTCCGCATCGTCCCATTGACCTGACCCTTACAGAGGAGCAGAGGGACCCGGGCATTGTCGATGAATTAATCGTGGCTTGTTCAGGTAGGGCACATCAAATGGAATCCCCACATCCTAGAAACGACCGGAGATTCCCGAGAATAGAGGAAAAGAGAAAGAGGTCGATACTTAAGACTGAACGTTGGCAGTGCGGAGTGGAAGAGAGAGAAACTTTGGTCTACGAGCTCGAAGAACCTTCTTAACGAGGAGCATCACTTCAGGGCTGGAAAACGCCGTTAATTACCCACGGGGAGTGGTTTGTTATCCCCGGACTTTCCGCTCGCCTAGACCAAGATAAGAACAAAACACCGACCTCTACACATTCTGCGAATGAACAGAAGGAGGGTCTGATCGAATTACCTTCTCACCGGGATTTGAGTTCTCGAGATATCGCTTCCATATATTAGAAGATTAGAAAATCTCGGGCCGATGTCGTATTTCATTTTGGGCAGATAAACGTTTTTTTTAATTCAATAAAACATAAAATGATGATATAGAATTAAAGTAGTATTTTTTATATGATGATATTCAAGAAGAGTCGAGAGTCATGACTTAAAATGGATATTCGGATACAACAGACAACATGGTGAAGAATTCGCAGAATTAGAATTCTATAAGAAATTTGCATCGAGCAATTGTTTTCCGTTGACCCTTCACATCACCGAGTGACAGTTCTGTAACAAGCCATTAACAAGGAGCATCACTTGAGTGTCCGCCTTCGATTTTGTTGATACTCTTTTATGTGGTACAGCATTAAAAACCATCGGACACGAGATTTTTATCTGCGGAAAAACGTTATTAAGGGGGGAAACCACCCCTCAAAGAAAGGCGTGTCGAGGGGTGGTTTTGCAATTTCACTCACAAGTGGTCCACCGATCCAAATGAAACAAGGATCAAAATTCTTCTAATGTAAAGCGATGATAAGTCCACTATAGAAGTATTGAAAAAAATCAATGCAATTAAAAAAATACGGGTCTGATAGTTTGCAATGCTTTATCCCATGTTAGAGTTTCAACAAAATCGAAGTTGGACACTTAAGTGATGTTCCTTGTAAGTCCTCACAAAGTCCCATATTGACGTTTAATCCTTTTTAAATCGATGTCACTCGATGGCTACAAACTGTTCTATAGTTTTTTAAATAAAATTCATGCAAACTATGCAAAGTAGATGGCGTTGCATGAAATGCAAACGCCATCTACTTTGCATAAATTGCATTATTGTCTATCTTATACCATATTGATGTTGCTCTAGATTCTAGAGTCTAGAACGTCCAATGGCCTTCTAAAATCGGGATATCGCTTTAAATATTATAGCATTGGGGTTCCATTATAAACTATGGCTTTCAAATGCGTGTTGATGACGAAAGCGCCCATCCCTTACTACTGGATCCGCCTATGGTATCTGTTTTATAACGAATCTTACTCACGACCCTAACTCTCATCAGTACGAATCATCATATACTCCATGAAGAAAGGATTTGCTATGTTAACAAAAAAAAACCATTTTTCTGTCGCCTCAATTTTCAGAAAAATTACGAGATGAGACGAGGTTCGGTGGAATTTAATAATAGACCATGTTTGTGACTTCTCCAACATCAATAAATCACGCTGAAGTATTCTTCATGAAGAGAACATCGTTCTGAATGTCTCCAGATCTAAAGTAGATGTGAAAGTTGAAAAAACTGCCCCGTATGGAAAAAGATCTCAAAAATGGTTACGTTTAGAAGAATACAGGCAATGTCGGGCACGTATAGTTGCTTTTCGATAATCCGACAGTCATTGAGTGAGCATCACGCGAACAACGATACTTTCAAATCACTTCATTGGCATCTGAGTTGTTCCGATGGTATAGAACTGATGTTGTGAAAACGATGTCAACGCAAAGTTTTTCCGCATGAGGCATCTCGTCTTAGATTCCTGACCGCCGATACAGTCTGTTTGTTGTTACATGGCAGAGAACCGAGGGACTCAACAATAATGGAAGTGAAAGTGAGTGGTGCGGTTAGGATGTCTGAAAGAGACGAAGAAGAGGGATGAAGGACTCTGGAGACTCTTTGCCTCGGTCGAGAGCTGCGAAGGTAATATAGATATACATGCAGACACGTAGATACTGTGTATATAGGCGCGTGGAGAGGGTGAATCTCAAGATGACGGACGAAAAATCCGTCGGAAAGCAAGACGAAGGACTCTTATAGCACTATACTGGCGGGGGGAGGCTTGAAAGACGAACTTGACATTTATATCGGGATTCTCGGCTTTGCACTCTCTGTCGCGGGACCGAACCCTTTCGTGAACCACTCCCTTGCCATTCTACATCGGCGGGGAGAATTCCTACGGCTTTGAGGATTTTAGGGTCACATCCACGTGCCCCAAACTCTACATATCCGTTGGCGGTTTTCTCGCAAAGCCCTTCGATCTGTCACTAAATTCCATCAACAGGCTGACAACATTTCGAAATGATCTATACCCAGGTGGGTCGAAAAATTGCATTTTCGATAGATATTTTTAATCGGTTCACCTGTTAGCTATGTTCCGTGGAAGTTTCATTGAAATATTGCAAAGGTTTGATGAGTTACAACTTCTAACAGTCGGCTGGGCGAACAGTAACAGCGCTATACTTCAAACTTTAGAAGCATTTTACTTAAAACACTGTTGTCAAAGTCAGTGGACATGATATCTCGAGAACCACCAGATGGATTGTTTTTAAATTTACAGAAGATACGACGAGAAACATTTAAAGGTCGTTGACGATCTTACTTTTTTTAAATCGCTCTTCATTTTTTAATGGTTACGTAAAAATGACAATTTTTTTCATAGATTCTGCATGCTCGAGTTTCAATTCGTCGCCACGTTGTTTAAAAAAATTATTTAAAAAATCAACAATCGTCAACGATTAGTATTTATTGTTGACTTGAATAACCCGTTTGCTTTTTAGATTTCAGATGGGCCGTTTGAGCTGGAGAGTGTCCACCACCAAACATCAGAAAAAAATGTCATCTGCCGACGGCCATGTTTTTGTTGTTTTTCTGTATTTATTGGTGTTTTTTTAAGCCATCAATATTCGTACTTAAGTGTTAAAAAATGTTTTCTTTTTAACTATATAAGTAGTATTTTAATGAATGATGAAGATTATACTGAAACCTAACACAATTACTTACGAACTAAGTTGAAACAATTCACAAGTCGATGGAACAGCCAACGTTACACCGTTATCCCAATGTGATGAATACATTTTATCAGACATAGAGAAAATAATTATTTCGTATTATTAGAATCGGTGCCAATTGCCGATACAATGATATTATCGTGTTTTTACCATTGGATAACAACGTTACACGTGACGGAGCTTGGTAAAGTGAAGATCTTTGAGTGAGAAGCCTGCCTGGCTGCACAATGATAACAGAGGGATCGTCCAGCGTGCCTACGGTTACCTTATGCATCTGACTTATCCAACTGCTCATTTCTCTGACAGACGAAAGTAGCTTACCGCCTTGAAGGAGCTCGGTAGGTAACTCTCGTGGGTAATGCAGTATCCGCCCTGCCGTACAACTTTGCAGAATAAGGGTTCCGCATAAGCGGCGCTGTTGTTACGAACATGGCTCACACGCCCGGTCGGTAAAAATCCTACACCCAAGTTTTCTCCTAGAGGGATCACATTCCGGACAGACGAAGAGAAAGACGTTATTCGTCGTCCAACAGAGCGGAAGGTGTTTCTTTTTTTCCCCAAAATATCAGGCGTCCCGGAAACCGCTGGAAATCCGCAAATCAGCGATTGCTCTTGCACTCATGGCCGCTCGGTCGGTACGACGCTGCGTCTAAGGCCATGTATCACCCTCCGACCACTTCGAAATTTTGAACCCTAATTTTGGCCAAACGAAACAGTCGACTGAGATGAAATTTATTTTGTACACGCGATACTCTTGCAGAAAGAGCCTGACGGTCGACATTTTTCCAAATTTTGAAAAAAAACTTCACAGGTCGTAGTTACCATCGGATGAATTGTGAATTGCTAACTGGCACACCGAATTCATGCGCATTTCAAGACCGTTAGGCTCTCTATAGTGAAAAGACATTTTTATAAAGCGTTGTTTCAACCGATTTTATAAAAATGAGAGGGAAATTGAGGTCTAACGTTTTTTTTTTTACATAAAACTAGCAAAATTGTACCAACGAAGCTCAAAATATTATCGACAACCCTAAAAATCTGGTGCATCAGTTTGCTGACTAGCGGCGATCCCGCATGGTAACGGGCACGTAGTACCACATCTGGCGGTAGTTTTCGGCGGTTCGTAGCCAAAAACTATAAATTCTACAATACCGTCGTAGCCATGTAGAAATTTCGCAGCGTATGATACATGGCCTTAACTCTACTAATTTGCCAACTTTCATGGACACTTTGTCTAATGGCTTTCAGTTAAGGCTTCCGGACTCTAGTCGTCTCAGCTACTGATACCAGAGGGTACAGCTTTTTTCACCATTTGATGCGGATCCTTTTGTATCGCATTGAGAAAAATGTGAATTTTACTTGATCGGTTGATGGTAAGCCATTTACCGCGTGGCGGTACAGCAGAAAATCTATACAATGAGATACCTTTTACCCTACCGGCTGTTGGCAAGTGTCGTCGACTTTTCTACCGTTGAAAGATTAGAGACCATATGTTCATGCGTTGGTACAACAGATATATATGACGGGGGACTGGGTAGCTTTCGGCCTGAGGTAACAACGAGCGAATGGGGTGGTTCGTAGTACCCCGGCCGAGGACTCTTTAGCCTCCCTTCGTGAACTCGCAATCGTTAACAAAGATTGCCTCGATAAATATCAACGAAGACGCTCAAATTGTATTTATCATGGGATTGATACCGGATGCGGAACAAGTAAATACTTTCATTCTGAACCATCGGTAAAAATTTTGACAACTTGCCTCCATTTATTTCCTTCTCTTCGTATTATAAAACTGCGAGGAATACGACCCCTGTACGATCCTATTCGTTTTAAATATATTTCTTTAGTTGTTCCAACTATTCTTGTTAAATATTTAATATATTCAAATTAAATAAATAAAAATTAGATCCAAGCACGTTCTTTCTTTGGACGTATGAGAGATATTTCTGAATTAAGAATATGTTTATTAGCGTAAATGAAGGTCTATTTGATACAATTTTATATTTCAGAAATAAATCTATATTTGCTTACATGTATCTTTCACTCAAATATATTTTCACTACGGAGGTATGGAATATATATTATCGATCAAAAGTTGTAACACATTCTTCGCTTTTGATATCGTATCTGATGTGATGTCACTCGAGACGAAATTTATTTTTAAGGAGGTTCATTCTTGCTTGAAAGCGAATTCTTTGTTCTAGGCCAGTGTGGAAAATTGAGGATCGATCCACTAACTGTCAAATAATACTTCTCATTTTCAGTAGTTTCAGATGCATTGTTATGAGACGTTAAGGAGTTACGTGGGTTAGAACGTTTGAAAAAAAAAAACTTTTTTTTTTAAATTTTATTATCTGATAGCATAATATGTCTGGAATATTCGCCCAAAGTGTTAAGTCAATCGGAGTAAAAGTCAAAGAGAGAGAGAGCCTTTGGGAATTCCCCCCGTTGGAAAAGACCGGCCGGGAGCGACACAGGTATTCGCATTTTTCTCAAAACACTATTTTTGAAGTCGGTGAACATGATTTCTCAAAAACAAATGCACCTATCTTATTGAAATTTTGCACACTTCTTCAAAATAACATTGACTAGTGATTGAACGAAGTTTTTTTTTCGATCACAACTAATTGTACAAGGCTATACGTAGTGTAAATTGTACCAAAAAATGAACTATTTTGCATACAACTCTGCCAAAAATCCAAATTTCAATTTTTTTTAAGCCTTCGATCAATCGCGAGCTATATTTATCTACTAACAGAAAAAATTGGTTTTTTAATTTCAGGTAAAGCTATCGTGAGTTATCCTGACCACCACGAGGACACTTTTTTTAGAGGTTTCCGAAAACCAGGTCCCACCAGCTGAATTTCCCAAATTTTGGATGATTTTTTTTTAATATTGTGGAAATGTTTCTCTTTTTGGTGCAGTTTGAATACAATTATTTATATATAATATTTTTTGTGCAGTTTGAATACAATTATTTATATATAATATTTTTTGTGCAGTTTGAATTTTTTAAATTCTATGTGCAATTTAAATACAATTATTTATATATAATGTTTTTTTTTAAATAGAGAAAATATGCTTCGTTGGCTTCGAAACCCACGTAACGCGTTAACTCAAGCTTAGATATGGCGAGACACGACATAATGAAAAATAGTACAGAATGTTATGATTTTTTGGGTGGCTAATATTACAATTTGGCCACAGTGATATTTTTTCGAAAATTCTACTGTAATTTTTAAATTGTACATTAAAAGCTTCCGGGCATATCTACTTATTGTCGGCGCCCTGCATCTCTGTTACACGCTCGATTCGGACCCCGAAGCGCGAGCGCACAATCTTCAATTGCGTGCCGTTCATGACCGCAAACGCCGCTCCGATGGCGGCATGTGAGGAAGCCAAAAGGGGATGTCTGAGTTCATTGGGAACCCTCCAGACTGCGCCCCACAAATGCTAGACCAGATAGAAATATAGAAGCTCGGGTTGAAATTCCGAACTTTGAATGATCCGGCAGTTTAAAATTCCGAATTTTAACATTCCGAAATTCAAGATGGGGCCGGGTTGAAATTTCGAACTCCGAACGATCGGAACGCTCAAAACTCCGAAAAAATACTACCCCGAAAAATCAAAACACCGAAAGAATTTTACACGGAAGACCAAAACTCCGAAAATCAGAACACCGTCAAAATAATTCGGCTATGGAAGTTTTTGAAGTTTTAAAATTTTCAAAAAATCGAAGAATTATTTCAAGGAATGTTTTTTATCAAGAAGTGATTTTACGTAAATTTTTAAATTTGTCTAGAAAATGTTATACGTTCTGTATCATATGCAGTCAACTGTGTAGACTTTAGCTTGCATGCACTGCAAAAAAAAAGTGTTGTTTTTACACCCTTTAGGTGTGTAAATGGCTGTAGACACTTATTACACGTTTTAACGTGTATAAAAAATAACGGTGTAAAAATAACAACACGCTTGCATGTGTTGTTTTCTTACACACGTTAAAACGTGTAAAAAGAGTCTATAGCCATTTACACACTCAAAGTGTGTGAAAACAACACACTTATTTTTGCAGTACTGTATGTACATGGGATGCGTCGGAATAATAAATTGAATGACAAAAGCTTTTTATCGTCAAGATATATGCATTTATTGAACCGAACTCAACACTACTTATATATTACTCCGTAGTATGTGTGAGAGGTGTCACTGTTTTTCTTGTCTTCGCATAGGCTAGGTTCTCACAGAGCTTCGCGATGACGGCAGCTTTTTGCTTGTCGGTAATGGCCTCGGAACAAAAATACGTCGCTAAAGATTCAATGCAGCTATCGAGGTTTTGGAAAATAGATTCCAATTTAAGGTTCTTCCACGTGACAAACTCAAAAATGATCTATAAATGAAACAAAAAGTTAAGGCCAAATGTGGTCTTCAATTAACCGGTTAAGGAGGTACGGTGATGACCATGCTAGTGAACTTAGAGTCTATTTCACGCCGCAATACCGCCACGTTTTAGATATATGTATATGGCCTATTTTTCGAGAAATATTTTATGAGTATTGAATTTCGAGTTTCCTATTATTTTTATAATATGGAATCAACCTTAATAATCGACTACTCGACTTCAGTAGTACGCCATATCGTTGACGTTTAGCATCGTCGCATTTTCGGTGGCTGTCATCGGTTCCACGCGCGCGGCTTATGATTTTTTGTAGCCGGTTAACATGGAGAATGAAAATACTGTGGAAGTTTATCAAAAGAGTAACGGGATTGTACCTGAAGTCCAGTTTAGAGACAAATGTAGATTCTGACGGACAAGAGTTAGAAAATGAAAAGATAATATTGCGATTGCAAATAAAAAACGTCGTGATGAAGTTAACCTCAATGTCCAATGTTCAATCTGTCCAAAGTCAAAACATATTTCATCGATTGTTATGTTATTTTTCCCTTTCCCAATTTTCACAATATTTGCAGGTATAAAAAGGAACGTTTATTTTATATGACGGTTCTCCCATGCTGAATTTATATATAGATGTGTTGTATAGGTACACGTCGCCAGAAAAATTGAGATGCCTTTGCTGTACGTAAAAGAACTTCAAGTAAATATCGACGAAAGGCCCATTATAATCCATTAAAAAATGTACGGCTTCGCACAATCATATTTTTAATTCGCGTTGAAAATATCCGCTAGACGAATCAAATTTGCGCGGGTATCCGGCGTTGCCACACGTCGAGCAAGATGGCTGCTGTTACGTCACGAGAAGTCTCGCTCTCCGAAGACTTCGGTCTTTGCGACTTTATTTCTAAATTTATTGCTTATTTCTGCGGTGAGCTTTCCAATTCGAGATGCCTTATCGATCACAAAGATTCAACGAACGCAACCATCAGTTTTTTTTACGTGTTTCTTGGCTCCAAGTAGCACAAAAAAATCGATATATGAGAGGCCAGGCACATTTTGTCGTCTACGTGTGACTTATTCACCAACTTTAACAATTAATAACTCGGAAAGTGTACGGTAAATCTCGTGGAAAACTCCGCATACGCATGGACGAAGGTCTCGACAATGCTATAAAAAAAAATCGGGCTTTTATCTTGAACTCGCTCCAATCACCGTACCTCCTTAATCAATCGATGTCAAACCAACTAATGAGTTTCACGTGATGTCAACATCATGCCGGCAAAAGTTTACACCGTTGACTGTAAATGATGTAGAACGTATAACATTGTCTGGACAAATTTCAAAATTGACGCCTATTCACTTCGTAATATATATTTTTTTAAATCATTCGTCGATTTATTGCAAATTTTGAAACTTTTGAAACTTCAATAACCGAATTATTTTGACGGTGTTTAGATTTTCGGTGTTTTGGTCTTTCGTGTAAAATTCTTTCGGAGTTTTGATATTTCGTGGTGGTATTCTTTCGGAGTTCAGAGCATTCTGATCATTCAGAGTTCGGAACTTCAACCCGGCCCCAAGTATAGGTAAGTACTAGGAGAATTAGGATTTAATGACCAAAACTCCATCTCAGAAAAAGAAAAAGTGAATAACTCTCTTAAGCTTCGCGGCTTTTGGGAGGACCTCGCGAACCTTCAGGACGTATGTCGACAAATGTTTTCTCGAAGAATGCTACCCCGAAGAAGGAGAAATTTCAATATACCTTTAGTGTCAGTAAGTCCTAGGAAGGGAAGACTCACAAAAAACAAGAAACAGAGAGACAAAACGCGATTCTTGCCTCAGTGGGAAATTTGACGGGCTACATGTATCTAAGTGAATTAAAAAAATTGCATTTTCCAAAAATATTTTTATTCGATCGTACCCTTCAGCTATATTCCCTGAAAATGTCAATGAAATATTCCTAAAATTGAATAAGCTACAGCTTCTAACAGTCGGGCGGGCGGTAGCAGCATCATACTTCAAACTTTAAGGGCTTACACCACTGTAAATGTCGAAAATTGAGTGTCTTTTCGCGATTTTTTTTTTGTGGAAGGACAAGTCAGAGGATAATAATACTCAAGGATATTTTTTGTCATATCTTCAAGTGAACGAAAAAAATATATATTTAAAAATTATAAAAAATGGTGACGGTGGAGCCATTCTCCCCATGTTGAATTTGAGATGCTCTGGGGCACGCAGTATAACTGACGCAAATTTGAATTGGGAAAAAAATATAAAAATTTCTATTTATTTACATGAGTATAGCTAGAGAAATACGTAAGGGATTTTTTGAATATGAATTTTTGTGTAATTGACAAGCATTTAAAGTAAAAACTCAATTTTCGACAGACAAAAAAGGACAATCATTTGTTGAAAACTAATGGTATAATTAACTCGTAAAAAATGCCGTACGTATTTCTCTTCGGAATGTTATTTCAAAGACGTGCTCAAAATTTGGAGTAGAAAGAATGAAAATTGCCGTTTTGAAAAAATTGTATTCCGAAAAAAACGGTCGTCGTCTCGCACACGGGCCAGCCACTGCCACCGTAGACCCACACGAACCTTTGTTTCACAGGTTTCGAATGAACCATTTTTTGTATTTGTCTTGAAATTTTCGATTTTTTATTGGTAAAAAAAAACCCGGAAACTTAGTTGCGCACCTAGTAGACGGTTCAAAGCATCTCTTAAACCAATTTAAAAAAAACACTTTTTCGAACATTGCATTTTCGAAATTCTACAGTGGTGTTCCCCCTTAAACGTGTTTTTCTTCAAACACTATTTTTAAAGCCCGTGGACATGATATTTCGATAACCACTTGATGGATTGTCTCAAAATTTACAGTAGATACGGTGAGAAACATTTAAAGGTCGTTGACGATCTCACTTTTTCAAAATCGATTTTCATTTTTTATTAGCTACGTAAAAATGAACGATTTTTTATATGTTTTCTATTCTCGAGCGTCAATTCGCCGCCGCGTTGTTAAAAAAAAATTATTAAAAAAATCGACGATCGTCAACGACTCGTATTGATTGTTACCTTGAATAACCCGTTTGGTTTTTAGATTTTAGATGAACCGTTTAAGCTGCAGAGTGTCCACCGCCAAACGTCGCGAAAAAAAATTTCATCATCTGCCGGCGGCCATGTTTTTGTTGTTTTTCGGTATTTTTTGGTGATTTTTATCATAATGACTCTCAATATATATCTACCTGCGTGTTTAAAAAAATGCGTTTATTTTTCACCAACTCTTTCCCCGAAGAAAAAACCGGAAGTCGGCCGATTTTTTCGGGCCTCTAGGCCCGATTTAGCCTCTTAAAAGACAAATCGCGTCAAGTGCTGCCAAGTCAGAATCGGTGTATGAAAGAACAACGGGTAAAAATCCCACACACTAAGTTAGTGCAGATCCGCCTGTGCTTTAAGTCAAATTTTCCAAAAAGCCTCCTTTAAAAAAAAAAAGGAATGCTATACAATCAGGGAGCTAGATTTGCTATCACTCGCACTTAAACGCAGGCCTTTGCCAGCGAGGGCCCGGTCAGTATCTACAAATATGTATCCATACATCCATGGATACACACATACACATGTGTATGTAGTATCGTTACAGTCTCGAGTTGAGGCGATACCAAAGAAGGCGACTATTGCCCACTACACTGTTCAATGACAATGGCCGAATCTGCATTCGATTCTAATCGGGGAAAGGGCTCTTTTTGTTACGAATCGATCCTCACGAGAGCATTGAGCGTCCAACAAAGAGCCTTTGAAGAAATCCTTATAGAGAGAAAGAGAGACGAGGGAGGAAGAAATGATGATAAAGGTCCACTGGATATTTCGCAGCTCACATTCAGGCAATTCAATGTTATATACAAGTATGCGCACGCATACACTTACACGCGTATGCATTTATATATATATATATATATATATATATATACACACACACACACACACACACACACACACACACACACACACACACACACACACACACACACACACACACACACATATATAATATATATATATATATATATATATATATATATATATATATCATGATGCGCTATTTTTTCTCGCATGTAACGTCGCGGAGATGAAGAGAAGCGAGCTATTCTATCGATTTCGGCTTCCATACTCGTTCGTCGAACGGGTTATCCTGGGCCTGAAAACCTGCAATAAAAGTCCTCGCTCACTACATTCCCTTTATTACATATTTGTATGATACATGCACTCTCTG
>OY723396.1:27598864-27751364 GCA_963210295.1 Ophion ellenae | reverse complement strand
AGGCTTGCGAATCTCAGAAAGAGAAAGCGGAAACGGCCAAATTAATCGGGGAGATTCTTGAAAAAGGAGCTATCGTGCCGTGCGAACCGATTGAGGGTCAATTTATTTCGGATATATTCCTGGTCCCTAAAACAGACGGTAGCAATCGATTGATCTTAAACCTCAAAAAATTGAACGAGTTTATCACAACTAACCACTTCAAACTAGAGGACCGAAAAACCGCGATCAATCTAATAAATGAACGTTGTTTTATGGCAACAATAGATTTGAAAGACGCCTATTACGCAGTCTCGATAATAGAGTCAGACAGAAGGTTTTTGAGATTCCAATTCGACCAAAAATTTTACGAATTTACTTGTCTACCTTTCGGTCTCGCTACAGCACCTTACGTTTTTACCAAGTTATTAAAACCAGTCGTGTCTAAATTGAGAAGTCAAGGATATCTTTCGGTAATCTACCTAGATGACTTATTACTTATCGGACCGAGCTTTGCAGAATGCAAGGAAAACGTTGATGCTAGTCTCTCAATGTTACGACAATTAGGGTTCATAATCAATTATAAAAAATGTAATTTAGTTCCATCGCAGAGGTGTAAATACCTGGGGTTCTGGTTTAATTCGATAAAGATGTCCATCGAACTTCCACGCGAGAAAAAAGAAAAAGTTAAAAAATTAATTGCCAGGTATCGCGCGATTAAGCGTTGCAAAATTCGAAATTTCGCCGAATTCTTGGGAACTATGGTTGCGTACTGTCCTGCAGTGAAGTATGGATTCGGTCATACAAAGCTTTTCGAAAGAGCTCGATACTTAGCGCTAAAAGAGAATAACCGCTGTTACGACAACATTATGTCACTGCCTAAAAATCTTCAACCCGAATTCACCTGGTGGGACAGAGTTATATCTTCGGCAGAAAATTCGATTGAAACTCCAAGATATCATCGTGAAATCTTCACGGACGCCTCATTATCAGGTTGGGGAGTCTTCTGCGAGACTGAACGATCGCATGGGTTTTGGAGTCAAAAGGAAAGGAAGAAACACATCAATGTACTAGAACTCACGACTGCCTTATTTGGACTCAAATGTTTCGCTAACAACCTACGCAATTGCGACGTGTTATTACGAATCGATAACACCACAGCCATATCTTACATCAATAGAATGGGAGGAGTTCGGTTTGAAGAACTCAATAAGTTGGCTAGAGCGATATGGGACTGGTGCGAAGAGAGGAATATTTGGATTTTCGCATCATTTATTAGCTCCAAAGAGAACACGGAAGCAGATTTTGAATCACGCAAACTCGAAACAGAGACTGAATATGAATTATCAAAATCAGCGTTCAGAAAGATCGTTCATTCCTTCGGAACTCCCGACATCGACCTTTTCGCTACACGCGTCAATACGAAGTGCCAAAAATATGTTTCGTGGCTTCGTGATCCAGGCAGCATAGCAGTTGATGCTTTTACTATATCCTGGGAGAATTTCTTTTTCTACGCCTTCCCGCCGTTTATTGTAATTCCGCGAATTCTACGAAAAATACGAGATGAAAGTTCAATGGGCATTCTTGTTGTCCCGCAATGGCCGGCCCAAGCCTGGTATCCACTTTTCAAGACTCTCCTGATCACTGACCCGATTATTTTTAAACCGAATAGGTACCTGTTGACTTCGTCAGAGAAGGAACCTCATCCGCTCTGGAGAAACAATACCCTGGTTGCCGGTGTTTTATCCGGAAATCCTTCGAAATTAACAAGGTTCCGAAGGAAGCCATCGAGATGATGATTTCTTCACTTCGTAAATCATCGCTCAAACAATATGATGGGGCACTGAAGAAGTGGTGGAATTTTTGCATCGAGATGGAATTAAGTCCATTCAATGACTCGGTTGAAAATGTCCTAGCATTACTCTCAAGGGAATATGGAAAGGGAGCCTCCTACGGTTCATTGAACTGTTTACGTTCCGCAATTTCCCTAGTCGTCGGTCCAAAAATAGGCCAAAATCACATGATAAAAAGGTATTTCAAGGGAGTATCAGAATCTCGTCCCTCCCGGCCAAAATACAATTATACTTGGGACCCAAAGCTTGTGACAGACTACGCGGCAACTTTAATACCAAACGAGGACATTCCCCTTGAGACGCTATCAATGAAGCTTGTAACGTTACTTGCACTTGTAACGGGACAACGGATGCAGACACTTTCACTGATCAAATTACCAAATATTGTAAGGCTTGAAGGCTCCGTGCAAATTAAGATTTCGGATACGATCAAAACGTCACGAATCAACAGGAAACAACCGGTATTAAACGTACCAGTTTATAAAAGTGATACAAGAATTTGCGCAGCAACAACGTTGGAAATATATATAAAGCGGACTCAGGATTTTCGCGAAACAGCTGATGAATCGCTCTTTATCGCTCTTAAAAAACCACACAAGGCCGTCACTTCTCAAACGTTGAGTCGTTGGGTTAAAAATATGTTAACCAAAAGTGGCGTGAACACTCAAATTTTTTCTGCTCATAGTACGCGCCATGCCTCAACATCAGCGGCAAAAAATAAAGGGGTCAATATAGATAATATAAGAAAGGCCGCGGGCTGGACTGCTAACTCCCACACATTCGCTAAGTTTTACGACTTACCTATTGGAAATGATGAAGATGCCTTTGCCAAAGCAATATTGAATAATTAATCTATTCCATTGTTAATTGAATTTCTAACCCATTGGGTTACTATTCCTATAAGAAGTTATTTACCCGTTGTGCAAATAAAGAACAATGCTCCTTGCCGAAATGATGCTTTAAACATCTACATAATGATCTCGAGGAAGAGGCGCGAAATACAATTTAATGATTAAACGAACTTACCTGTAAGTGAAGTTCTATCATAATTGTATGTAGCGCCTCTTCCGAAGAGATCAGTCCCACCCAAAATATCACCCATCTCTATAAATAATGATGTACCCAAAATATTTCGGCAAGTTCTTTGAAGTAATGAGCTCTCTTAGCAACACAGTCAACAAGCCAGACAAAAAAGTTTCAGTTGACTGTCAACATGTGGTAACTGGCGTGAAGTAGGGGGTACTACATAATGATCTCTTCGGAAGAGGCGCTACATACAATTATGATAGAACTTCACTTACAGGTAAGTTCGTTTAATCATTAAATTATTATCGAATCACTGACTCGTGATAATCGCTCTCGGCGTTGTACCATTCGATCCTTCCACTTTATTAAGCGAGATTGAGATCGAGCCGATGTCAAGAGTCTTTTTATCATCAACGCTGAAGATGCATTCACCTATATGCAGTTGATAAAAAAGAAGACCGTTAAGCAGATATGGGATGTTTTCTTACAGTATTCTTGGTTATGAGCGAAAAATATAGAAAATATCAGATCAGGGTTGCAAAATTTGTAGTGAAAATGTAATGCATTATTCATTTTTTTTTTAATGGGTAACGAAGAAAGATTTCATTACCCATTACATTACATTCAGTAATGTAAAAAAATTCCATTAATCATTACATTATATTTTGTAACGTGAACAAATTCTATTACTCATTACCTTATATTTTGTAATGTAAAAAAATTCCAGTGCTCATTACATTACATTTTGTAATGTAAAGAAAATCCATTACTCGTTACATTACATTTTTAATGTAGAATATTTCCATTACTCATAACATTGGACTTTGTAATGTAAAAAAATGCCATTTCCAATTACGTTGGACTCTGTAATGTAAAAAATGCTATTACCCATTACATTGTAATGGGTTATGGAAATATTTCACGTTACAAAATGTAATGTAATGATCCATGGAAATTTTTTACATTCAAAATTCCAGTGTAATGAGTAATGAAAATTTTTTACATTACGAAATCCAATCCAATGTAATGGCATCTGCCTGCATTGCAAAATGTAATGTAATGGGTAATGCATTTTTTTCATAACAAAATGTAAAGTAATGAGTAATGAAAACGCTAATGCATTACAAATAATGCATTATTTGCAACCCTGTATCAGATTTTCAAAATATACAGTGTCTATGTTCATATACAGGGTGTTCTGTTATGAATGGATAATCATGAAACTGTCGATAGGTCCGATTATGTCCCACTATATGCTGGAATTTCAGTTTAGTAAAATTCCTACGGGTTTCGAGATTTTGGGCTCTATGTTATTTAAAAAAAAAATCATCTGCGTTTGGTTTTTCACGTGGTAATTCTACTAACGATATGAATCGGCAATAACTAAACAACTTTTTTAAGTAACTGGCACGATATGCGTACTACATTTTTTTAACCCACAGGCTATCAAAGTCAGATGTTCGGATTGGTTTGTATGAAAATTCTGCATAAGATCTTTTTTTTTCATAAATTTTCCTTAACATTTAAGGTGAAGAAGAAATTTCTAGATAAAACAAATAACTAAGAGTATTTTTTTTTAACCGGGTGAAAAAGTTATCATTTGTAGAAATGACATGCGAAAAACCAAAAGCAGATGATTTTCTATCTCGAAAACTGTATAATGGAATATGTACATTCCTGTAGGAAATCGATGTTCCGGACTTGGCTGAAGAAAAATGTACTTTTTCCGGAGTGGGGAAAGAATATACGCGAATATAAATATTTTTATATAAGGGGTCTTCAAGATAAATTTAAAAGTTGTAGGTCCTAGGTTGTTGGATTCAATAAAAAATGTTGCATATCTTTGGTATCACCTTGGGAGATAGGCAATTTCGCCAAAAAAGTGAACAAACCAGAATCTCGTTTTGATCGAATGGGAACTTCTGACATAGTTTTTCATTTTATTACCGGAAAGCAGTGATGATTTTTTTCAGACTTTAAGGAGGTTGGAGCGTTAGCCACAATCCAAGATTACATTTGAAAAAAAAACAATATATGTTATTGTCTAGACTATACTTTACGAATTTTTTGAATTTTTTTCACCACAACACATCGGAGAGAAAAAAAAATTGTTTAATTTATGTAATTTTACGTATGGTTAGATGGGTGAGAGACCCACATTATGAGTGCTGTCATTTACTTGCCTTAATGGATTAACGTAAAATAAACATCTGTAAATATTTAGAAGAAAAAATCCATCTTGCCCATCGTAAACCATATATATTCAATATTGAACCATCAAGGTTTGATGAAAGAGTACGAATCTTAGCTGGCGAATAAAGAGCATTGCTACCAACCTCAGTGTCCGCGAAGTTGCCATACTTCGGCAATACTTCATTTAAATTAATGGTAATAATAAATAATCTCGTGATATAAATATCAATAAGCATAATTATAAATGACTCAAAATTTCTTTTTGAGTTGTATAAAACATTCGCTGACACCATTTTTTTCATAACAAACATCCACGTTATACTTTTCAAGCTGGTAATAACACAAAAGTTTTTTATTTACGTAATAAAAATATAAAAATGCATAATTTTGCCCTTTAATTGTATATTTTAAAAAAACCTAGCATCTACAGAATAAGTCTACACCTCGTATGTATTTTTTTGAGGTTCATTGAAAAAAGAATTCACAGACCATCACTTGACTCAACTGGACTGCTCCAACTTCCTTAAATAAAGGTGTTGCGTAATTTTCACAAGTCTTCAATTTGTAGAAATGAAAGACACGATTCCAAATTGATCACAAATTCTTATAACTCCGAGGATACCCTACCTTGAATATCCGGTAGGTGACTGATGTTCGATGCAATTTCCTTTCAAGCCGTCAGTCATTTCAACTTCGTAAAGTGTCCCCAAAAATAATACATCTAAAAGTTAACTTCTATGAACTCTTTTACAACTTTTGATGCTGTCCAACTATTCTTTCCACATCTATTCATCAGGTTTATTAAATACCCACTATCAAATGTTGCTTACATTTGTCCAATAGCATGAACAATCCTCCACCAAATACTCGAGAACGAGAGTCCCAGTTTTGTCGATTTGATCTAGAATGGTCCTTACATGTACACGCAAGGTATGCACACCTGTAAAACCCGGCAGACATGAAAACTTTCTCGTTTTTGCAGTTTCAAAACTTTGGCTCTTCCTCACCGGTGTTTATATATACCAGCAGTGCGAAGTAGCAAGAGTGCACGTTTTCCCAAGACCTGGCTGCTGGTCTGTTGTAACATAACCGACATTTTGCACGGCACAATGTTGCAAACGCGAAAGAAGAACAAGAAGATAAGGAAGAAGAAGAGATGCAGCGAACGTGGCAGGGCGTCTTTTTGGTCGGTGCTTTCGGAAATCCGCGGTACATACAGACATCTGTATCGGAATACAGGGACCAGATATGTGCGAAGCGAAGAAAAAGCCCATCGCGTTCCCAAGTACGACGACAGCGGTAACCAACAGATTGGAGCTTTCCAACGCCTTAACGCCCCGGCTGACAGGACAAACAAATTTATAGCTCTCTTATCCGAAAGATACACGAGATTATCCCACGACTGTATCCCGTGTATGAAAGCCTCGAGATATAGAATAAAGGAGAACGAAAGAAAGAGAGAAAGAAACGGCTCGGTACCCGTAGTCACAGGGGACTTTCTCCTGAGGGTGGGCTTTCTGATGTGCTCTCGCGATCTCTCCACGCAACTGATCTCTCGTTTCGAGGTCGAAAAATCGTAAAAAACTTTATGTAACTTTGCGAGGAGATATTCACGATTCGAGAAAAGGACACACACTACATACACACACCCACCCACATATGCACACTCACCCGCACACACACACCCACATACACACACACACACACACCCTCATACGCGCACACACACCCACCCACATATGTACACACACACACACCCACATACGCACACACATATGCACACACACACCCACCCGCGGACAACCACCCACATACGCACACACACCCACAGATGCACACACACCCACATACACACACACACACACACACACACACCCTCATACGCGCACACACACACCCACATATGCACACACACACACCCACATACGCACACACACAAATGCACACACACACACCCACATACGCACACACACCCACATACGCACACACACCCGCGGACAAACACACACACCCGCGGACAACCACCCACATACGCACACACACCCACGGATGCACACACACACACCCACATATGCACACACACACACCCACATACGCACACACACACACCCACAACCACATACGCACACACACCCGCGGACAACCACCCACATACGCACACACACCCACAGATGCACACACACCCACATACGCACACACACACAGCCACATACGCACACACACACAGCCACATACGCACACACAGCCACATACGCACACACACACACCCACATATGCACACACACACACCCACATATCCAAGAGAAAAATCGTTACGAGATGCGTGACAGAGTAGCGGAATATTGGAGGTAGAAAATGACTGTCTAGAAAGAAGAAAGCTCAAATCGCAGTCACTGTACGAGCCAAGGTAAGAAATTGCCAAAGAATTCCTCGGAGAGTAAAAATCGAGGTAGACGTGCAAGTATGAGATTTCGTAACAGGAGAAACCGAGTGTACGAAATGCACAAACGGCCATATATATGTGGGGACATGTCGAGCTTGGAGGGAGAGCAGGGCGTCGAAAGCTTTGCGGATAAAATGGCGGAATAAGGGCGAGCTGAATGTGGAATGGAAAAGGATCAAGGGGAAAATATGTTGGTTGAAATGTCTGCTATGTGAATGAGCCACGTGGGGCTCACCCGCGGCATGAGGGACGAAGGGCTAAGAAGATCGTTCGAGTAACGAAAACGAGCAAGTGTACAAGACAGCAAGGCGAGAGGAGATGACATAAAAGGACTTGGGCAATTTTTTTTTCTTTTCCAATAGTGACACTACGTCTGTGTGGAAAGATACGAGGGTCCTGAAAAAAAAAACAATTTCTCGTAGAATGATTCCTGAAGCCTTGATATGGATGGATTTGTGGAAAAAGAAAGGGCTGAATCCTCATCGTGTTATTCATCGGAACCTGCTCGTTCGGCCCTTGTGTGTGCAAACAACTGGCTTGATGCCACGATGGAGAATGCTCCATTCATTCTAATTCGACCCTTGAAGGATACAGCTTGTTCAGCAGCTTGGTCTATTGGATTGACACCTCTCTCGAGGCACTATATCCCAATAAGCAATATATAGAACTATATAAAGTCCGAGTATTTTTTTTTCGTCTTCCTCGCAGATTACAACGTTTGAGCAGCATATGATTTTTGGATTTCATAGCACGCTCTGTCTTTTGGTACGATTTTTTTCTTTTACGAGAGTCTGCACAATGTATAAGACTCGCGTTTTTTGTCAGTTTTAAGGGGCTACATCTACCTGGAGGCCCGAATAAAATGGCCAAATTCCGAACATTTTTCCTGGGAAATGATTGGTGAAAAAGAAACGCATTTTGTTAACACAAAGCTACATATATTGAGATCCTTTAAAAAAAATCACCAAAAAATACAGAAAATCAACGAAAACATGGCCGCTGGCAGATGATGACATTTTTTTCGCGACATTTTCCGGTGGACACTCTCCAGCTTGAACGGTCCATCTGAAACCTAAAAACCGAACCGGTTATTCAAGTTCATGATGAATACGAGTCGATGACGATCGTCGATTTTTTAAATAATTTTTTGAACAAAGTGGCGACCAATTCAAACTCAAAGCATACAAAATCTATTTAAAAAATGCATTTTTGCGGAACTAGTAGAAAGATAAGATAGATTTTTTTAAAGTGAGATCGTCAACGACCTTTAAATGTTTTTCATCGTATCTCCTGTAAATTTGGAAACAATCCATCAAGTGGTTCTCCAAATATCATGTCCACCGACATTGAAAACAGTATTATCTGGCGGCCGCCTTGTTTTTGTTGTTGTCTGTATTTTTTGGTGATTTTTTAAAAAAGACCCTCGATGTATGAATCTTCGTGTTTGGAAAAATGCGTTTCTTTTTTACCAACCGCTTCGCAAAATTTTTTTTTGGACCTTCGCTATTTTTTCGGGCATCTAGGTAACTGTAACCCCTTAATTTCAGTCTAGTCACTTTTAGAGATAATGCCTGTTGGAACTTGGGACCGGATAGATAACACAGCTCAACAGATGGGGTGTTACAAAACTGTTTTTTTTTTTCATTTCCATACTGATTCCATTTTAACACTTAATATTGATATTCCACGTAACAATACGGAAATATACAATTTTGTTGTAAAATCTAATTTTATTGGAACATTTAAGTTTTATTAAATATTTTTACATTGAGTAAGCTTCTTTTTCGTGATTTTACTGAGTGAGACTTGTCGAGGCAGTCACGCATCAAAGTCCAAACGTAATCAGTCATCATGTGTGTATGTTTCTCGTCTTGCCTGATACCTATCTTCCATGATTGCAATTGTGACCGTTCTCCTTGCTCTCTACTAGAGGAACCAAGATTTTCTGCAAATTTATCTTGATACCTTATTTTCATCCCGACATAAGAAGAAAAAAAAACACTTTTTCCCAAATCTGTAATCGTTTTTATACATTTTTTAATAAAATACTCTCCGCATATACATTTCAACGTATGAGGGTAGTTCGAACAAGCTCGTCTTCGCTTTGCGACTGTCGACATATGACTGAATTTATTTATAATAGCGAACAATAAGACAATTATTAAATTAACTGCTAACGACACTCTCTATGAAATTGAAATTCATTTGAAAACGCTGTGTAGTAACTTAAAATGTAGGTTGGTATAAAAAAATCATACAAATTTTTCCGGCACCAGGATATTTTTTTCTCTCGTGTGATGATTTATAAAAACGTTTGGAAGTTTTTATCTACGAAAATATCTGCAACATCTTACAATCAGAGTGAAATCGCATTCTGTTCCCTATGGGGGAGAAAAATATGTGACTTCGGTCCACACGTTCATTTCGCATTATACTTCGGTCGAGATAAAGCAGACTATTAACAAATACTTAAGGGGTTACCCCCACTTGCGATTTCGAAATAATCGATTTTTTTATTGCATTTTTTTGAAGTATAAATATCTGAGAATATGTCCTGAAAATTTGAAGTCGATCCGAACAAAATTGACTGAGATATGAGCGTTGAAAGAGAAGAATCCGCGTTGAAAGAGCGTTGAAAGAGAAACTTTAAACGCGTTTTTTCTCAAAATGGCATTTCTGAAGTCGGTGACCAAGATTACTCGAACACTAATGAACCGATCTTCTTGAAATTTTGCAGGCTTATTTAATACATAAAAATGTAGTCTTTAATCGTTCGATTTTTTTTTTTCGAAAAAAATGGCCGTTTTATAGACAAAAAACGGCCGTTTTTTTCGTTAAAATCGAACCATTAACTTTGACTGTCCGCCATTTTGTGAAAAATGAATATTTTTCAAAATCCTTCGATTAAAGACTAGTTTATACTTATATTTGACTAAATCCATCCGCATTTTTTTTTCAGATGATCCACTTCGCCGCAATGTTGGTCACCGCAAACCGTGTATATAAAAACATTATTTCATTGACGGCCATTTGCCACTAAACAATGTAATATTTTTCAATAAAAAAATTACTGAAAGTTCTTTAAGATGTGTTCTTTAAGATGGTATATTGATCGATTAAAAAAGTTTTGTAGTTTTCTTTTAAAAAATTCATGAAAAAGGCCTTTTTTTGCGCTACAAGTGGGGGTAGCGCCTTAATATGTGAAGGTAATGGCGTCACACACAGACGTACATTTCATTAGATAATCTTCGGTATGCAAAACTGAAAATTGTGCAAAGTCCTATTTCACAAAAAAAAATTAGCATTTTGGTGATAACCGAACAATTTTCAAAAACTCAACTTATTTTCTGACTTTCCAGATACTATCAACCAGTCCTTAAAAAAATACAATGAATTGAGTAGCTCAGTTGACAGCGAATGCCCATTTGTGCAACCATACGTAATAATGAACTATGCTAGACAGTGTTTGGCCAGTAGTTATTTTCCTGCACCAGAACAGAAAGTGCCAAGTACACTTCATTTTGCAGCCATTTGCACACTATACGTCTTCACCTCATCACACCTGATGGGAGCCTCGTAACTTGTTCCTATCCATTTTTACTTCTATCATTAATTTATACATTACTGGTGATTGTGAAAACACTAAACATGGATTTTTTAAATGCATAGTCATCTTATAAGATCTTGAAAAATGTTGAACCAAGATACCAAGAAAAATCGCCCGATTAATTGCGTTGTCTTGTAACAAAGTTTGACTATATAAGGATGTACAGTCATTGACGATCACAACGAGTATATAAATCATGGTCAAGTTAGAAAACATCAGCTCAAAACATCAGAAAGATTTGCCATAAATGGACGAATAACTAGATGACTTTTTTCGATCAGATCGTAGTTAGCACCATTAGGTAAAATTGCCACTGTTGACGTTAAACCGGATTGAGGCGTTAGGCCACAGTGACGAGTATAAAGTCATGTGCGAATTTAACAAATTTTTTTCGTATGGAAAAGTGATTCACTCATAAAATTAATTACACATCTATTTAGTACAAACATCAAGCTGTGAGAATATATATATATTTTTTTTCGGTTTACAAAATGGCCGACTACTAATATTTTCTTTTATCTTCTTTTTAGGCGCTCCGCGGTGTGACGTTTAGCATCCACAATTTTTTACCTAGAACAAAAAAAATTCTCGTCAATCTACATTAGAATACCTAAAGCAGTACGTACGGAATTAAAAAAATATTGTCTTATTCAAAAGTTGTAGGTATTTTAACTTAAGAAATGAATTTTCAGTGAAAAATTTCGTCATAACTGCTCATAAACTGCTCATAGAATGAAAAGTTTTCGATTAATCAGAAATTCCGTATGTACCTCTTTGCGAAATGCAATTAGGAACATAACTTTTAAATTTGAAGTAAATCGAGTGAAAATTGTTTAAGTTATTTGTCACGCCAATTGGAAAAAAGCTGTTTCGAGAAGTTTCGAGTACTCGGCCATTTTGTACATCGAAAAAAAAACATATATTTTCTAACAGCTTGATATTCATACTAAATAGATGTGTAATAAATTTTATAAGCGAATAACTTTTTCATACGAAAAAAAATTGTCAAATTCGCACATGATTTTATACCAGTTACTGTGGCCTAACCCCTTAAGACTCTAACCGTAATCTTCAACAGTTTTTATGTGTAGTTATATGGAAGTATGTTAGACGGGCAAAAAGGACTTGTTTAGTTTGCTCGCGATATCCCTTTTTTCGTGAAGATGTCCTCTAAAGCTCTCACTTACGAAATATTTTAAGTATTCCCAAAAAAAGAGTAATGCAAAGATAGAAATCTAAGTCGCCGAACAGAGAGAACAAGAGAGAGAGAGAGAGAGAGAGAGAGAGAGAGAGAGGAGAAAGCACAGCATCGTCCATTCATACACACATATAGGGCCATACTTTGAGCACCAATCGACCAACGCTTGCAGGCACCTAGCAATGTACAGAACGCATATAGCGTCGGAATTGGAGGAGAAACATGGCGAGTGTGTTGGTAACATTTCCCACCAAAATGCGAAACCGGCGTCGCCATAACCTCCCCTCTCTTTACCGTTGACAACTAGCACCATAAATACCTTGACTACGATGGATACGTCCTATCTTCCATTCATTTGCTACACCCTGCAATCTCTGCACATCCTTCTCTCTACCTCATGGCGCTTTTCCCGTTTTCCACGGGCGGCGTCACGTTCTCTGACCCGCGTATTCTCTTTACTTCCTCCACGTACACCGCAGCTACCTCGCACGCCCTTTATCCACATTGTCATCGTACTCTTCTATCTCGGCTACTTCCCCTTCCTCTCTCGTTGTCCTCCACGCTCACACTCCCTTTCTATGGCCCTCTGACTATCCTCCCCGGTTACTACCTCCCCTATCGGGCTTCACTCCAACCCTTCCACACACCGGAAGCAGCCGGGGAGCGGTTGGGAGAACATACTAACAGCAACGTGATCCGCGTTCGCGCCACGCCGCTCAATCCGCGAGACGCTCTACTTTATTCCTATTCGTTCCCATGAAATCCCATGGACGCCAGGCTCAACGCGAAAATCTTTCCTTCTCTTGTGCTTTTTTCCGCACTAGACTCTATTTGGTTCCCTCCCGGTCTCTATACATACACCTCCCACATCCTCCCTGTCTGTAGATGTATGTGCTGTAGGTGTATTTACTGTAGGTGTATGTGCTATAGAGGTATGTGCTGTGGGTGTATGTGCTGTAGGTGTATGTACTGTAGGTGTATGTGCTGTAGGTGTATGTGCTGTAGGTGTATGTGCTGTACATGTATGTGCTGTAGGTAAATGTGCTGTAGGTGTATGTGCTGTGGGTGTATATGATGTAGATGAATGTGCTATAGGTGTATGTGCTGTAGATGCATGTGCCGTAGATGTATATGATGTATACGTATGTGCTATAGGTGTATGTGCTGTAGGTGCATGTGCTGTGGGTGTATGTGCTGTAGGTGTATGTACTGTCGGTGTATGTGCTGTAGATGGATGTGCTGTAGGTGTATGTGCTGTAGGTGCATGTGCTGTGGGTGTATGTGCTGTAGGTGTATGTCCTGGAGGTGTATGTGCTGTAGATAGATGTGCTGTAGGTGTATGTGCCGTAGATGCATGTGCTGTAGATGCATGTGCTGTAGACGTATATGCTGTAGACGTATGTGCTATAGGTGTATGTGCTGTAGGTGCATGTGCTGTGGGCGTATGTGCTGTAGGTGTATGTACTGCAGGTGTATGTGCTGTCGATGTATGTGCTGTATGTGTATGTGCTGTAGATGTATTTGCTATAGGTGTGTGTGCTGTATATGCATGTGCTGTACATGCATGTGCTGTAGATGTATGTGCTTTAGGTGTAGGTGCTGTAGGTGCATGTGCTGTAGACGGATGTGCTGTGGGCGTATGTGCTGTAGGTGTATGTAGTGCAGGTGTATGTGCTGTAGATGTATGTGCTGTAGGTGTATGTGCTGTAGATGTATTTGCTATAGGTGTGTGTGCTGTACATGCATGTGCTGTAGATGTACGTGCTGTAGGTGTATGTGCTGTAGATGTATTTGCTATAGGTGTGTGTGCTGTACATGCATGTGCTGTAGATGTATATGCTGAAGATGTATGTGCTTTAGGTGTAGGTGCTGTAGGTGCATGTGCTGTAGATGGATGTGCTGTAGGTGTTGTGCTGTAGATGCATGTGCTGTAGATGTATGTGCTGTAGGTGTATGTGCTGTAGGTGTATGTGCTGTAGATGCATCTGCTGTAGACGTATGTGCCGCAGAGGTATGTGCTGTAGATGATTGTGCTGTGGATGTATGTGCTGTAGGTGTACGTGCTGTAGATGTATGTGTTGTAGGTGTATATACTGTAGATGTATGTGCTGTAGATGTATGTGTTGTAGATGCATGTGCTACAGATGTGTCTGCTGTAGACGTATGTGATGTAGATGTATGTACTAGATATATGCGTGCCGAGTCTGGTGTAATTCTGCTCTCACCCCTTATTTTAACCACTGAGCCCGGATTTCGCTCTCGTACTTGTTGCGAACGCCCGCGGTGTACGAGATTCTCTAGGGTTAAGCTTTTTTTACGGTCTTTATTTGTCCCTCCTCGTCATTCGTTGATTCTGTCGGGCTGTTCTTCGTTGCGCGCCAATGTAGGATAATTATCATGCCGATTCGGGAATGCACTGCTTGTGTACCTTACCAAGGTAATTTCGCTGGCGAGAAATTCTCGTGTGTTGATGTCGTTACACGTATATATACACAGATGTGAGGTGTACTGAGGGACAGTGCGAGTAAGAAAAGAGCCGTTAAAAATGGTTAGAGCTCAGAGCTTACTCCTGCTGAAGAAATTTGTTAAAAGCAACAACATACAAACTGATATGAATAGTGCCATTCGTACATCTTTCTGGCGGTTTACAGGCCTCCTTATAAAAAGGTAGAAAGGCCTTACTTGTACAGGGAAAATAAATCTCTGAAAAAGGTAAACTATCATCCAGGGATTGGCCTCTTTGGCAACGCCATGGCTAAAGGATCACTTATCTGAGTAATAACTCTAATCATTGCCGGTCAACATGGGGAATACAGAGGGCAGAGCTTAATACTGACCCCATTAGCCTGACTACGTGCTCAACAATCGAATGTACCAATTAGTATACGGCTAATCAGTTGGCCAATCAAATAATAATCCAGGCCATTGATGCTAAACTTTCCTTCAATGCTCATTCATCCCGTCAATAACTAATCAGTTAGCCAACCAAATGATAAACTAGATCACTGATGCTAAACTTCCCTTGAATGTTCATTCATTCCGTCAATTAGGCGATGCCTCTCTTCGTTAAGGAACCACTATGCAGCACTGCGGCGCATTAGTGCTATGAAAAACCCAACACTTTCCGTAAACAATAAATTACACGGTACTACCGGGCCCGTCGCACGGGCCGATCTTCTTTAGAGAAGTTGTTTCATGGAAACCATGCAATGTAAATAATTAAACAATTTTTGAAAAATAATTGGGTATCGATCGCAACCACCCATTTTTTCTAAAGTTTTCTACCCATTATCTTTCAACCCACTGGCTACCCTAAGTTTATGGTACGGGGGCAGATCCAAAGTAATGTTAGGAAGCTAACTTCTATTGAACATGAAGACATTAATTATACATGCTTGTTATTCAGACTCCAATGCATACAGGAAAACTAGTATTTATTACGCCGCTGTACGCCACTTTAATACTCTCGCAACCTAGTTACATTATTGATGTGAAAAGTGATGTCCACGCTATTGTGTTTATACAATATCATTCACTGATACACGATATCCGATAATGTCGAAATTACCCGAAGCACTTCATTGCTGCACGTGCATCACTTGACCAAAGGATTAAGTTTGGTTCTCTCTTTTTTCACACATAGACCTCTGCTATGTCAATCATTTTTCTTAACATCATCTGTTCAAAACATCACCATGGATTAACTTTGTGACCACACTAGCTTTCACCCAAGGCTTCGCTGACGTGGAAATAGAATTCGCCTTTTATTTTCCCCAAAATATTCAACTTTTGTTTAAAATCGGTAGGAATGTATGGAAACACCTTTTTGCGTTTCCACACCATAATTTTAAACCTTCGACAAAAACTCCATGTCACCCGTAATCAGCGGCAAATTTCCGAACATCCTTAAAATGTACTCAAGGTTCAAGGGTGTGTGTGTGTACCGAACCACTTTCACGATTCTACAATTGACCTTAACTTCCCGAACGCATCGACTAGTGTTTATTACATCGCAACAAATACTCAGGAAACCCGATAGTATGCATTCATGTGTGTTGTTGCACGAACCGGAGAACTGGCAATTAGCCACTTGCAATAACGTTGAGCCAAACAATCGAAACCCTTCACTAACGGTTGCATCAAAACCACGACCAGTATCTTTCGCATACAAGCAGTCAGGCTGGTCAATGGAGCTACTTTTTCGCAGCATCTGCATGATTGCACTTCTCAAATTATCAACATTTTCATTGCGAGTGCTGCGATCTGATTTCATTAAATTCCGGAAACAATTTGCAAGTGTCGATGCACAATTCACATGGCCGTCAAATTTCAGGGACTGGTGTGCATTTCGATGGCATATTCTAACCCACTGGATTCAACTTCATAATCTGACAAACCCACGTTTTTCATACTCTATGCACAATTTGGTTCGGTTCAAGTCTCCCAACGTGTTGGCTTCAATGTCAATTGAATAGTGAACGGTTCATCGATGAAAACCACATTGAGGGTCATTGGGTAGTCATCATCTGCAACACTCGTACATACAAATGGACGAGTAGCGAGACTTTTTTTAAGCAACACCTGCACAAAATTGTTGCAAAACATTTCTTTATTGACAGTAACGACATAAATAAAAAAAAAGGGTTGAACAAAAAGTTATGAGCAGGATAAATACAAATAATTGAGACAAGCACGATGAACTATACTTAACATCACTTAGTGACTTAAAAAAAATGATTAAGAAATACAATATTTGCATATCGACATATTTTTCGAACCCATAGACCATCTTTCTTTTTCTCGCCTTAAGGTAGTAGTCTGCTTTACAGGCTACAAAAAATCGATTTGAAGAAGAGGAAGGATTATTGTATGGCCCGGGGATAGCTGATTAACATCTAATTAGTGTAAGTATCCAAAAACTTATATTTTTTTGGACCGAAAACTTTAAAGCCCGTTTTCTCGAGTTTTCATTTTCACAAGTTTTAGAAAACGGTGCCGGCGATAGCAAAAACAAAATATGTCCGATCGAAAAAAGTCAAAGTGATCTAGCTTCAGTAATAAATTATCTTCTATTTGAACTAAAAAAGTTGGACAAAAGTACTATTTAAATTACTTGTTTTGCAACTTAAAGTGAATTTTTTTTTTTCAAAAAAGTGAATTTTTTTTTCAAACTTCGAAAAAATTTGGAATTTCATCATTTCTTCAGTATTTTTTAGTTCATATAGAAAAGGAACTTATAAAAACTAAAAAAAAATTTGGTTCGACTGTTTCAGATGCATCGCACGACCTCCATCACCGGCACCGATTTACAAGTGCAGACTCCAGGCGCCCCAGAAAAATCGTTACAACTTTGAAAAATTTCAATATTTTTTAATAATAAAAATTGTTTTTTAAAGCTTGAATATAATACACTATCGTCTCAAAATTTCGTTTAACGCAATCATTTCCTTCTCTTTCAAAAAAATTGCTGGAAAAACGCTTTTCTTTCGGCTTCTAAAGCAGACTACTGCCTTAAATGCAGAAACAATGTTTTTGTAAAATAGAATATTGAAATTGTAATAACTTACTTCGTGACTACTTCCCTAATTACCTTGCTGAATTATTTGCTATGTGAATTCATTTACTAAGTCATTTCATTTTTTGTCGAAAAATATCCTTGAAACGTTTGCACGGATGTACATTATCATTGTATTTTCAATTCTCGAGGATGCAATAAGATTTTACGAAAATCTTCCGAACAAAGAATACTGATAGACCTATGAGAGTTCAAAGATGAGTTTCGCTTGGTGTCTATATAGTATGGTCAAATGGTGCTTCAAAAAAGGCCTCGTAAAAATGTTGGGTCCAACGCTATTTTTTTTTTCATTTCGTAGAGGGGTCGGCCATGAGTGCAGTATTCAATTTCCAGGACATTAAGGGTGTTAGAACGGCTGCCATCTTGAAATTAAGGGTGAATTAATTTTCTTTATTTATCTCCGTAACCGTGAGGCTGATAAACATTTTATAGATAGCTTTTTTGTAATTGATACAATTATCCATAACTTTTTGCGCTAATGTCAATAATAGAAAAGTTACAAACAAAAAAAGATGAAAAATTAGGGGATAAAGGACGATGAGACAAGATTATTAATTAATTTGAAATCTGACAATAAAAATGCTTCTTAGCTTTTTTATAGAGTATTTTGTTATAAAGAATTGAAACTATTTTTTTTTATTCGGTTTGTTTTTATTGATTTTTCAGCGTTGTGAAGGGCGGTAGTGGAGGGTGAGTAGGTTATGACGGTATTAAAAAAATTGTTTATAATTTTATTTCGAGCAGTAGTTTCTTTTTTATTATATTGTTAAGTTTTCCAATGATTATTTAGAAATTATCAATCACCATTATTGTCAAATCTCATTCGTTTTGAAGGGCCGGGTTTTTCAAATTTATCTCCATAACCGTGAGGCCGCGAAACATTTCGTAGGGAGCTTTTTTGTAGTTCATACAATTCTCCATAACTTTCCGCGTTAACATTAATAGAAAAAAAGTTATAAACAAAAAAGAGGAAAAATGAGAGGATGTGAAACTTTGAGGTAAGATTATTAATTAATTTGATAATCGTTATGGAAAATTGTTCTAACTACAAAAAAGCCCCCCGAAAAATTTTCGTTCGCCTAACGGTTATGGAGGAAAAATTTAAAAACCCGGCTCTTCAAAACGAATGAGATTTGAGAGTGATGATGATTAATAATTTCGAAATAATCATTGAAAAACTTAACAATATAATAAAAAAAGAAACTACTGCTCGAAATAAAATTATTAACATTTTTTAATACCGACATAATCTACTCACCTTCCACTACCTCCCTTCACACCCCTGAAAAATCAATAAAAACAAACCGAATAAAAAAGGTTAAATTATTTATAACAAAATGGTATATAAAAAAGGTACGGAGCATTTTTATTGTCAGAATTAAAATTAATTAATACTCTTGCCTCAATGTTTTTTATCCCCTAATTTTTCATCTTTTTTTGCTCATAACTTTTTTATTATTAACATTGGCGCAAAAAGTTATAGGAAAAAGTTATGGATAGTTGTATTAACTACAAAAAAGCGCTCTACAATTTTTTTGTCGACCTCGCGGCTACGGATATAAATTTAAAAAACGGATCACACCCTTCATTTCAAGATAGCGGCCGTTCTACCGCTCTTAAGTCCCCAGGAAATGACAAAAAAATAGTATTCTACCCAAAATTTTCATCAAAATCACCATTTGACCGTACTGATAAAGAGCTTATAAGAAAACACAGGTCGATTTAAAAAAAATCTTTTTTTTCTGTTAGTATTTTAAGGCGTTACCCCCACTTGTAGCGCAAAAAAAAGCCTTTTTCATGAATTTTTTTAAAGAAAACTACAAAACTTTTTTAATCGATCAATATACCATCTTAAAGAACACATCTTGAAGAACTTTCAGTAATTTTTTTTATTGAAAAATATTACATTGTTTAGTGGCAAATGGCCGTCAATGAAATAATGTTTTCATATACACGGTTTGCGGTGACCAACATTGCGGCGAAGTGGATCATCTGAAGAAAAAAATGCGGATGGATTTAGTCAAATATAAGTATAAACGAGTCTTTAATCGAAGGATTTTAAAAAATATTCATTTTTCACAAAATGGCGGACCGTCAAAGTTAATGGTTCGATTTTAACGAAAAGAAACGGGCGTTTTTTGGCTATAAAACGGCCGTTTTTTTCGAAAAAAAAAAATCGAACGATTAAAGACTACATTTTTATGTATTAAATAAGCCTGCAAAATTTCAAGAAGATCGGTTCATTAGTGTTCGAGTAATCTTGGTCACCGACGTCAGAAATGCCATTTTGAGAAAAACGCGTTTAAAGTTTCTCTTTCAACGCTCTTTCAACGCCGATTCTCCTCTTTCAACGCTCACATCTCAGTCAATTTTGTTCGGATCGACTTGAAATTTTCAGGACATATTCTCAGATACTTATACTTCAAAAAAATGCAATAAAAAAATCGCAACTGGGGGTAACCCCTTAATTAATAAATGTTTATCCTATACATCAAAAAAATAACCAGAATCATCATTTCTTACTTATAAAGTGTACTTTTGTCTTTTTTACCTTGATAAATGAGCCTTGAAGTTTTTGGTAGATAGTATAAGCACCACATAGCAGCACGTTTGGATAACAAAAGCAAACTTTATCCGGCAAAACAATCCTTCATTTATTATTTGCGTGGCAAAAATCAAAATTTGCCATCTACAACCCAGACTTGAAATTTGTGTTGACCGGTGTAATTATATTGGCCAACACTATCGAGTTCCGTCTCCCTTCGCACCGCCGAACCCCAAGATTGCTGATAATAGTCTACAGTGTACGCGGCTTGTGGTGTACAAATATAGTGTTTTGGGTTCCGTATGCACAGCATTCGGAGTCGTATAATCGATGATAAATGCCGACAGATATTCAGAGGCACTCGTTCCCGATCGTCGAGCCCGCTGGGATACCACTTGCACTCTTGGCTGCTCCTATTAGGCACCCTCGAAAGCCCGCTGCCTATACGTACACGGGCAAACACATACCTCGCTGTATTCTCTGATGCTGTTATTCGTTCACCATCCAGTATGGTCCATTTGGGGCGGGATGCGGTGCGGTTCGTTTTCGCGCGACATGTGGAGCCAACGAAGCAGGACCACGAGTCGGACCGAGAAGGGAGAAACAAAAAAGGGACAGCGAGTCAGAGGGAGATGGATAGGCCAGAAAGCCACTGGAATGAGTGAGAAATCACATGGTGCTGGAGATTGGGAGGGAATTCCAGTTGCGAATGACACAGACTGGGAACTACGAATGAAGACCATCACAGCCACCACAATCCATCCATCCATCTATCCATCCATCCATCCTTTCAGTCTCACTATTTCGGCTTCCATATATACATATACGTTCGCGTGTGTTTGCGTTAAATTGCTTGATGCACGTATCAAAAACACGGGGACAAGTTTCGGGTAAAACCTCAGCCACAACAATATCCCAATAGGGACTACTTTCGGTCTTTTAATGGTCCACTCGAGGGTGTATTTTCTCTCTCTCTCTCTCTCTCTCTCTCTCTCTCTCTCTCTCTCTCTCTCTCTCTCTCTCTCTCTCTCTCTCTCTCTCTCTCTCTCTATAGCCTATGGACAACGAACTACCCCATCGTTTTCCCCTTGGTCCACTAAGGTACGTAGTACACTATGCATATATGGGTTGAGCAATGATCGAGAAAAGGCCGTCAACTAAACAACAGAAGGTGCGAGACTGTGATCCCTGACCCAAGAAACTGGAGCAATCGATCAATTCGATGTTCTGATGTATACCCATTAAGAACTATATCCCTCGTTCAACGAGAATGCATTGCTGCTTTTGCGGGATGATACGTGTGGATCAACTCTGGTGTTATCTACCGTCGTATAGGCCTAACTACCCTGCTGTGCTTTTATACCAACGTGAGTAACTCATCTTCTGGCTGTCGAGATTGATCGCTGTGAATTAAATGCGACCATAACATTAAATTTAAAGTAAAAAAACTTCCACTGTTGATAGCAATTTTTACTTGTTTCAAGGGGGGTGAACCAGCGTGAATGCTGAAAATTTGGATAATTTTCGGGAATTTTTTGGTAGAAAAGTACTCAATTAAATGTTTTGGAAAATTGAGCATATATTTGGCTATAGTTGACCTATATTGCATAATTTTTTCATGGAAGAATGTTGAGATCCAAGCGACTTATGCGCTGCCTTCGGAGGCGCCAAAAAAAGTTCCTCCACTGCTGACATGATTCCGGCCGATTGGGTAGCTAAAACCGAAAAAGGAAAAAATGTCGTTGAACTGGAAGATATTTCCTGTACAATCACGTAGGATTTTCGAAAAATATCAAAATCTAACAGAATGGCGTAGTTATGAAAAAGGCCGTTTTCTTGCCTATAAAAGGGTCGTTTTTTTCAATGCCAAATCGTCAATTTTCATCCGATCAAAAATATCCTACGTCATTGTAGAGTAAATATATTCGAGAGTACTGCAGTTCAAATTTCAAGTCAATCGGATGATTGCTCTTTGAGTTGCAATGTCGGCAAATGTGAAAAATCTCCTTTCGAGAAAAAACGCGTTTAAAGATTTAACTATCGATTTTTGCAAGATGAAATAATAGAAATACGGCCTTGAAATTTTTACAGGATATTCTTGAAAGTATAAACGGTCGAAAAAGGCAAAAAAATCGATTTTTTGAAAGTGTCACACTGGTATAGCCCCTTAAGTTTCAAACAATTATTGTTGCACAACTTCGCAATTTCGTATTGTGTTGAAAAGATCATTGAATATTCAAGAATTATCGGAATTGTTCATTATCATTGAAATTTGTTGGATAATGAAAAAAAAATGTTAAGATTAATTATAAGATTGTATGTCGTATTTTTGGAAGATCACAGAATACAGTATTTAGTATTGCGATAGTGATGATAACATATAGCAGAATACCGTAGTAGAGGCGAGGCACCATAATGCGAATACTTTTGTTTGAAGTTGAAAAAAAGGTAAACAATTGTTGGGACCTTAAAATTTTACGACTTTATGATTTACATGTCATACAACAAGATGCCAATAATTATTTTACACATTACTTTTGAATAATTTGAGTTATGTTATGTTTTACAAAAAATGACAGAAATCGTGGTTTTCAAAAAGGTAGCCTATAATCGGATATACAATTTAAGGGCCCTAACTCGATTTTTCTTATATCTGTTATTAGGGGACCATTTTTATATAAAATAAAAGTAAACGTTTATGTTTATTATGAAACAATCAGTCTCTGAGTTAATCTTTGATTAGGTAGGAACATTTTGGCACAAACGGATGTCCAATACTGGGCTCGATTGAGTATCCGATATTACGATTTGACATGGCCGAATATGAACGGTAATATTTTTACACACATTGCTATTTTTGCGAACATTATATATTCATTGAGTAAAATAAATTCCATGGTTCATTAAAAATTTTAAAAAACACCATAAATTATTACGGCTTACTTCAATGAAAACAACACTTTTTAACACGAAAATATTTTTTCACGACGGCGAAAAGTAACATCAGTTCACTGTTGTGCCATTTTTGTTGCTAGGCAACCAAAAGTTGTGCAGTGACGACATCTTTCGACTAGTTATTGGTGTATTTAATGGTAAACAGATGTCACTATCGTCCAATTCTCGAGATAGTCCACTATCCGATATATTGTGCTTTTTCCCTACTGTCCAACAACATGCTAATAGGATTTTTTCGGCTATGATAAGTGTAAGATGCCATTAGCAATATATTTTCAAGAAGGTGTCAAATAATCTAGTATTTATACTTCGAGTTGCCAATCTTCGGATTTACCGCGATCACTCCGCATTATTGAACTTTCAACAAAAAAATTAGTGGTTATGACCAAATTTTCAGTTCCATTTTTTTTCAGATAAAAATATAGATAATAGTGTTTCAGTCGCTTTTTACGATCGAAGCAAATGATTGTCAAAAAAAACATGTTTTACTTAAACAGCAATCAAGAAACATCACAGAGCGTCGCCGCCAAATATTTAAAAGGAACAATTTCGAAACATAGTATTACATCAAAACAGAATTAATCAGAATTCAGCAGCCGTATTCAACAGTATCAGCATGAGCATTCACAGATTTTATTCGTTCATTCATTTTTTCGGCTTTGACCAGTATAAGATATGATTAATAATATATTTTTTAAACGTATTTTATTGAACTTTGAACAAGTAAATTAATGGTTATGACCAATTTTTAGTTTCATTTTTTTTAGATAAATTTAAAAATATTGACATTAGTATTTTAGTCGATATTCAGAATCAAAGGAAACGATTGTCAAAAAACATGTTTCACTTGAAGAGGAAACAACAAACTTTGCAGTGCTTCGCCACCAAGTATTTAAAAGGAACAATTTTTAAACACAGCATCACATGGAAACAATTCATCAGAATTCAGCAGCGTCAGCATCAGAATTCAATATTCATCAGAATTCAATTACGAATCATTAAGATAAGAAGCAACAAGAAACAAATCTAAATACCAACCGAATAAAATCGTCGTGACGAATGTCATGCTGACATTCAGTTCATGCTGCATCAACATCTCATCAAAGATGATTTTTGAGGAGTTTATTAAAAAAAAAAGAACATAAAAGTTGTTGGACTTGATAAAATAAAGTCTTGAAATACATTCAAAAAAAATTAATTCATTTTTATTCATTTCTAAGTACAAAAACTACGGTGTAACGTAACGTCTCAAAATAGGTGGGCTAGGTAGTTCCAAAAATCAAAGTCCACTAGATTCAGTATGCCACCAGCTGCAAAATGACCATCGGATATAAAGTTTTATCTAAAAATAAAAAAATGGCAGATGAAAAACGAAAAAAGTAAAAAAACACGTTTTTTCGCAGTTTTTCGCAAAATAAAAGAAAAAAAATCCAAATTTCAAAACCATCGAGGGTCATCTTACTGCGAATCATGTTTACAATATGTGGTTCAAATTTCAAGAGAATCGGTTTATTAGTTTTAGCGATACGATGGAGCTAGATTTTGAAAACGTTATTTCGAGAAAAACGCGTACGAAGTTTACGAAAAACTCTTACCTAAACTCATTCGGCAATTCCTGCACCGTACAAAATCCCTTCTGATTGCTCATCGTCGTCGATTTCTTCAAGTCTTGCTTGCTTTCGATTTTTCGAAATTTTCAAAGTGGACTGGCCCCTTAACATCTACGTCATCTCATTCCAAATAGGTGTCATCAAGAAACTCAAATTACGCCATGAATTTCCATTTTTAACAAAAACCACATTGTCCTGTCCGTTTACTTGACCATTGTAAAGAAAATTTCGCGGAAAAAAAAAACATCAACGAACCGGAACTGAATGTTATAAGAAATTGGAGGCGAAGTACGATTGTGTGACCACAAAAAAAAAACGTTCCTAGCCAGACGGCGTTTCGCTTCCCCTGAGGCTTTTGCCAATCTCGTTTTAAGCCGTCGAGGGGAAAGTTTGTGCGCCGTTGATACGAGTGTGCGCGATGTTGTTGGTGCTGATGGGCGATGCCTCGTCGTTTCACGGGCAAGTAGCCGGTAGAGTGGATGGATAACTTGGCTATTGTGCGGACGAGCGAGATGGCCTCCAGCAAAAGTAAATGATTGTCGTACTTCTGCTTCTGTACTAGAGCACCCTACACACACACATGAACACACTACGTCACAGTGTGGTTTGCTCACGACATAACGCAGTTGCTTTAAAGGGTGTCTCAAAATTACCTGACACTTTAAGGCGTTACCCCCACTTGTAGCGCAAAAAAAAGGCCTTTTTCATGAATTTTTTTGAAGAAAACTACGAAACTTTTTTAATCGATCGATATACCATCTTAAAGAACACATCTTGAAGAACTTTCAGTAATTTTTTTATTGGAAAATATTACATTGTTCAGTGGCAAATGGCCGTCAATGAAATAATGTTTTTATATACACGGTTTGCGGTGACCAACATTGCGGCGAAGTGGATCATCTGAAAAAAAATGCGGATGGATTTAGTCAAATATAAGTATAAACTAGGCTTTAATCGAAGGATTTTAAAAAATATTCATTTTTCACAAAATGGCGGACAGTCAAAGTTAATGGTTCGATTTTAACGAAAAAAAAAACGGCCGTTTTTTGGCTAAAACGGCCATTTTTTCGAAAAAAAAAATCGAACGATTAAAGACTACATTTTTATGTATTAAATAAGCCTGCAAAATTTAAAGAAGATCGGTTCGTTAGTGTCCGAATAATCTTGGTCACCGACTTCAGAAATGCCATTTTGAGAAAAACGCGTTTAAAGTTTCTCTTTCAACGCGGATTCTTCTCTTTCAACGCTCATATCTCAGTCAATTTTGTTCGGATCGACTTGAAATTTTCAGGACATATTCTCAGATACTTATACTTCAAAAAAATGCAGTAAAAAAAATCGATTTTTTCAAAATCGCAAGTGGGGGGTAACCCCTTAATTTATTAGTAAAACGTGTAATTTATTTAAAAAGTACGAATACAATACAGAGTTGATGTTATCTTAGCATCACATGGAAAGGAAATGAGAAAAATCTCAAAACGTTCAATCTTACAAGGAACATCACTTTGGTGTCCTCCGATTTTGTTGAAACTTTTTTATGTGGAAGAGTATCAAAAACTAAGAGACACGTGCTTTTCTTTATCGGCGGAAAAACGGTTTTAAGAGGTGAAACGCACCCTCGAAAATAGGGGTGTTTTTTCGTTTTTCGTCGATAACGTTATCGTTCTCATCTCCAATGTATAGTACACAAAGAAATAAACATTGTTGCAATTTGAAATTTTTTAATATCTCGTACCGTTACAATGATATCGTCGGAAAACGAAAAACATCCCCATTTTTAGGGTGCGTTTCACCCCTTCAACCCGTTTTCCGCCGATAAAAGAAACACGCGTCTCTTAGTTTTTGATACCCTTCCACATAAAAAAAGGTCCAACGAAATCGGAGGAGGACACAAAAGTGATGTTCCTTGTTAGTAGAAAAAAATGTCTGACCGTGTTATTTTATTGGGCCAAGTGATGTATAGACATCACGAGAATGATATATAAAAGAAGTTGTACGTGAAAAATTTGAATTTTTTTTCCAGAGCTCATTTTCCGATAGGCCTCCGATCGTTCTGATCCACACGAAATAGCCTAAACGGTAAAGGTAGCAATTTGGAGTCATTCAGTTCAGTCGTTGTGCAGAAAATACACAGCGACCAACAACTGAAGACCTACTATCAACATGTCTCCGTATATACACGCAGAATTCAAATGAGGGTATCAATTCCGTCGCATGTAACTCTTAAATGAGTTTTGAAACTTTAAGGCCGTATTCTAGTGTGAACATCTATTTTCGAGGTGATTTTTGGGGAATTAAATTTAGAGAAACGGTTAAATCGACAGTTAGTATTTCAGGGTTATATTTATACATGTTTGAAATAACATCTAAAAAATGTTCAAAATATTTGATGACGCTAAAATTTTTAATCGTCGGGCGTTGTGATCGCGGCCGTCCTTGTCATCTGAAACAAACGATTTTTTTCTTATTCTATTCCTTACGAATGTGGTCATCGCTCGACCCTTTAAGGCAGTAGTCTGCTTTAGAAGCCGAAAGAAAAGCGTTTTTTCAGCAATTTTTTTGAAAGGGAAGGAAATGATTGCGGTAAACGAAATTTTGAGACGATAGTGTATTATATTCAAGCTTTAAAAAACAATTTTTATTATTAAAAAATATTAAAATTTTTCAAAGTTGTAACGATTTTTCTGGGGCGCTTGGAGACTGCACTTGTAAATCGGTGCCGGTGATGGAGGTCGTGCGATGCATCTGAAACAGTCGAACCAAATTTTTTTTTAGTTTTTATAAGTTCCTTTTCTATATGAACTAAAAAAATACCGAAGAAACGATGAAATTCCAAATTTTTTCGAAGTTTGAAAAAAAAATTCACTTTTTTGAAAAAAAAAATTCACTTTAAGTTGCAAAACAAGTAATTAAAATAGTACTTTTGTCCAACTTTTTTTAGTTCAAATAGAAGATAATTTAATACTGAAGCTAGATCACTTTGATTTTTTTCGATCGGACATATATTGTTTTTGCTATCGCCGGCACCGTTTTCTAAAACTTGTGAAAATGAAAACTCGAGAAAACGGGCTTTAAAGTTTTCGGTCCAAAAAAATATAAGTTTTTGGATACTTACACTAATTAGATGTTAATCGGCTATCCCCGGGCCATACAATAATCCTTCCTCTTCTTCAAATCGATTTTTTGAAGCCTGTAAAGCAGACTACTGCCTTAATAAAACAATTTAGGAAAAATTTATGAAATGGTGGCGTTTGAAAAAGAGCACTGTGATTTTTACAATAATATTTTGACTTCCCAGGGCCCGGAAGAATAGTAATTATAAAGCAACCAAAAAGATGAAGGGCCAACCGATAACCACATTTGTAACGATTGGAATGTTAAAAAAATCGTTTGTTTCAGATATCGGGGTCGGCCGCAATCACAACGCCCGACGATACAACATTTTTGCGATATGATCTGCGCCACATCAAATATCATGTACAATTTCGAATAAAATGTTTCAGAAAATTTAAGATGTTACTTCAAACATGTATAAATATAAATGTGAAATACTAAGACCGTAGATTGCACCGTTTCTCTTAATTTAATTCCCAAAAAATCGCCTCGAACATGGGTGATCACACTAGAATAGGCCTTAAACGCGTTTTTCTCGAAACCACGTTTTTAAAATCGGGAAAACGTATAATTCGGGCAGTACCCATCTGATGAATTTTGAATTTCAACTGTAGCTTCTTAAATAAATTGCTTAAAGAAGTACACACTATTTTTACGATTCATCAACAATTCTCGTTTTTATGAACATATGAAGGCAGATTTCTTAGAGAAAAAAATTTATTGAAAATAATTATGTTTAGCGAAAAAAGGAATGTAAATGACGACATTTTTTCACTTCGGTCTCCGTGCTAATCCATACAAATTCTGCGTCTCGCAAAGCGCCATAAGTAGGGGTTTCAGCGTGGAAAAAAATCATTTTTTTGCGATTTTTTTTTCATCTATATGGATATAGTAAATTCATTGAAACCTTTTGTACATTATTAAGTGTCATTTCAAGAACATTCCGTGAAATTTTTACGCGAAAAATATCCGTAAACAAGCCGGTGGCAAAGCTTTTCCAAGATCGCCTTTGAAAAAACACGATTTGCGGTGTTCACTGTATCTCAGCTAGAAATTATCTGAAATCAAGTACCATTAAAATTTAGTCAAAGTATCATCAAATCCTCCCCCCAACGGTTTTTGATAATTTTTTTTTCATTTCTAAATTTTTGCCGGTCATGTAAAGTGAAAAGTGCTATTTTTCACGAAAAATTCCGCCATTTTGGAGGTGGAAAACCCCATCTAGGTAAAAAAAAATCTCAAACTAACCGTTGGGGGGAGGTATTTTATATGTAGAAAGTGTGTACCAAGTTTGAAATAAATCGGTCATGTAGTTTTCAAATGGCAGTGAGCACGGACTTTGAAAAAGTGGTTTCGAGAAAAACGCAGCACCGGCTTGTTTGTGGATATTTTCGCGTACAAAGTTCACGGAATGTTCTTGAAATGACACTTAACAATGTACAAAAGCTTTCAATAAATTTACACTATCCATATAGATGAAAAAAAATCGCAAAAAAGTGTTTTTTTTTCACGCTGAAACCCCTACCCTCCCCTTAACCCTAGGACCCTACACATGGGTACCGCACACCCCACATTATTAGTGAAAAATGCTAACATCATTTTTCTTGCTTTGCTCAATCGCATTTTTCACTGTGGTACATTTACATTTAATTTTTCTCGCAAAGCCTATTCCATCCGTCAGTTCTCAAGCGTTCGATTGCAAAAAAAATCTCTCTACGAAAAACAGGTCGTTAGCAGCGTGGATTTGCAGTGTTGAGGTGTGCGTAACCCCAGTGTAGGTTATTTGTTTCGTACAGATAGTGTAGGGTCCTAGGGTTAAAAACCTTTCAAACCTCATTTCGATGACTTTTTTGGTATTGTAAAAAAAATCCAAAAATGTCTCATTTTTCGGTGAGCCAACTAGATGTAACGCCTTAAACACAGAGAGAATCTCACTGTTGTCATAGGTTAAAAGAGCTATTTTAAGCGGCATTCCGGCGTTACGTTCTGACGTCGCAATATGCTAAAAAAATGATGCACGATTTCCACTTATTTGCACTGCAATTCTTATTTGTTGTCACAATAAGGGGTCGTCCATTAATTACCTGAACTCAAATAGGGGGGGGGGGGGGGGTGAATAACATGACGATTGATCATGCTGGGGGGAGGGGGTGTTGTGACTTACGTGTATTTTTTCGTGCAAGGGGGGGGGCTAGAAACCTCACCACATATTTCTATGGGGGGGGGGGGGGGGGGTCAAAAAGTGGCCTAAAAACCTCACGTGATTAATGGACGATCTCTAAACAATAAGCGATAACGACATTTTTTAAATACAACTTTACCATACAAGCGTGTGACAAGTGTAGTAGTTGTTTATAAATTGAGATGAATTTTACCGAGCGTGTTCTAACAAATAACTATTTTTTTTTAATCGCGAGAAACTTAATATCTAAGTATCGTAGGTTGAAAAAAACATTACACTTTTTCAACTCTCTGAAATCTGGAATCATGTACCTTAGAACTTGTCCGATCATGGGGACCCCTTATATATATATAAAACATCGATGAACGAGATATTTTTGTTGTGTGCAAGCACACAGTTACGTCGAGGGTGCCGGCGGGTGTTCCGTTGTTTAAAATAACTAAAGGGCCTGCCAAGAGCCCTCACTGGCACTTCATACTATGCAGAGCGTTTCCACGTTCTCTTTCCTCGTTCGGCCAATATGAACGTATGTCGATATACGCGTATATCGTTCGCTACCATATATCTACGTGTATGGGCGCTTTCACATTGATTTGAAGGTATGTCTGGCACAAATATTCGCGGGAACAAAATTCACGAATGTCAATGACAAAAATGCAATCAGAAGAGTTCTAAGTTTGAAAGGCCCAATTGCTTACTGGCCGTAGAGCCTTCAGGCTTGGATTATCTTAAGGGGTTACCCCCACTTGCGATTTGGAAAAAATCGATTTTTTTTATTGCATTTTTTTGAAGTATAAGTATCTCAGAATATGTCCTGAAAATTTCAAGTCGATCCGAACAAAATTGACTGAGATATGAGCGTTGAAAGAGAAGAATCCGCGTTGAAAGAGAAACTTTAAACGCGTTTTTCTCAAAATGGCATTTCTGAAGTCGGTGACCAAGATTACTCGAACACTAATGAAGCGATCTTCTTGAAATTTTGCAGGCTTATTTAATACATAAAAATGTAGTCTTTAATCGTTCGATTTTTTTTTCGAAAAAATGGCCGTTTTATAGCCAAAAAACGGCCGTTTTTTTTCGTTAAAATCGAACCATTAACTTTGACTGTCCGCCATTTTGTGAAAAATGAATATTTTTTAAAATCCTTCGATTAAAGACTAGTTTATACTTATATTTGACTAAATCCATCCGCATTTTTTTTTCAGATGATCCACTTCGCCGCAATGTTGGTCACCGCAAAACGTGTATATAAAAACATTATTTCATTGACGGCCATTTGCCACTAAACAATGTAATATTTTTCAATAAAAAAATTACTGAAAGTTCTTCAAGATGTGTTCTTTAAGATGGTATATTGATCTAGTAAAAAAGTTTTGTAGTTTTCTTTAAAAAAATTCATGAAAAAGGCCTTTTTTGCGCTACAAGTGGGGGTAACGCCTTAACTGCGGCAACTTGCACAAAAAATGTTTCCAAACTTACCGAAGAAAAATGACTTTAGCTTGAACGGCTTACCGAACGTATTTAACAATAGTGTTTACGTATAAAGTTCATATTGGGTTGATACAATAAAAGGGGAATTCATATTGGGTTGATACAATAAATGTTGTCCGCCATTCTACGATAGCGCAAAGTGCAGTTATGCCGAATTTCACTCTCTAAAAATGCGTGTCGCACCACACATCAAGGCCTTAGGCCACAGTAACGGGTATAAAATAATGTGCGGATTTAACCATTTTTTTCGTATGACAAAGTGATACACTCATATAATTAATTACACATCTATTTAGTATGAATATCAAGCTCTTAGAATTTTTTTGTTTTTCGGTGTTCAAAATGGCCGACTACTAATATTTTTCCTTTTGTTATTTTTTCAGGCGCTCCGCGGCGTGACATTTAGCATCCACAATTTTTTTCCTAGAGCAATAAACAAAAATTCTCGTCTATCTACATTAGAATACCTAGAGACGTACGTACGGTATTTAAAAAATATTGTTTTATTCAAAAGTTGTAGGTATTTGAACTTAAGAAATGAATTTTCAGTGAAAGATTTCGTTATAACTGCTCATGAAATGAAAAGTTTCCGTTTAATCAGAAATTCCGTACGTACTTCTCTGCGAAATGCAATTAGGAATATAACTTTCAAATTTGAAGTAAATCGAGTGAAAATTGTTGAAGTTATTTGTCACGCCAATTGGAAAAAAGCTGTTTCGAGAAGTTTCGAGTAGTCCGCCATTTTGTGCATCGAAAAAAAAATGTAAATTTTTTCTAACAGCTTGATGTTCATACTAAATCGATGTGTAATTAATTTTATGAGTGAAAGATTTTTTCATACGAAAAAAAATTGTTTAATTCGCACATGATTTTACACCCGTTACTGTGGTCTAAGGCCTCAAACTAGGGTTCCGTATCTTGTTAGTTGACATGATAATCTTCTAAGTTTTTAAGTTTTATTTCTACCTTTCTAAGTTTCATTTCTAAGTTTCTAAGTTTCTAAATTTTATTTCTAAGTACCTAAGTTTTATTTCTAAGCTTCTAAATTTTATTTCTAAGTACCTAAGTTTTATTTCTAAGTTTCTAAGTTTCGTTTCCAAGTTTCTAAGTTTCTAAATATTATTTCTAATTAAACATAACATTTGCCGAATAACTGAAGGCCGGAAAATTCTTGGAATTGGATTTCTCCAATTTAAGTAGAACAGCTGAACTATGTAAGATGAGTACCCGCGCTTTCTGTATCGCACCTTCTCTTCCACTGATTCCCTCGGCTACACACGACCCTGCACTTACGATCGTCCTTACATGTACATCGATACGCCGCCGCATGCACGAACAATACGTACACTGTTTTGCCCGGCGTTCATGCCCTATCTTCTCCACGTACTCACGAGCCCTCGCCACCGACTATTATCCGTAATTAGGAGGGCCCTCGTGGCCACGCGACCATTTTCACTCGCGAGGATTGGGAGCGTCCGGTTTTATCCACATTGTACTATTACACCACCCTTGTCTCATAGCGACGTTAGGACTGTGTGTGAATTTACCCGCGTAGACGCAAATGTGTACAAGGTGTTTCATATTTTATCCGCATCCCTAGTGAGGCGCAAAATTACAGTGGTAAGAAAAAATGGACGAGGAAAAAATTGCTGATTTTCATTATTTTTTATTGAAAGAAAATATTTCTTTACCATTTTTGAGACTTAGGGTATTTTTATGACTACTTTTAGCATTACATCGTATTTTTTTATTTGTTAATCTTTAAAGACGGCGTGACACGTAGCGTCGGTGAGATTAATCAGAAGAAAAAAACCTACGACGATTTTTCTTTCATTAACACTCATGCACAGAATATGAACCAAGAAAAAGTGAGATTTGTTGAAAATCGATTAACTAGTACGCTTTGAAAAACAATACAAAAATCCAAAAAATAGCTACATTTGGCAGAAAAAAATACTTTTTTCTACTTTTTAAAAACATTTAGGTTTATGTTTTAGACAATAAAGTTGGAAAGATTTATACCAAATTTCATCGGAATCGGTCGATTAGTTTTTCAGCCATACGTCACGCCAGTTTTGGAAATGTAATGTGGAACACCTTCGCCATTTTTAAAGATTAATTTTTTTTTAAACATATCCTAAGTCTTAAAAATGGTGAAAAAATGTTTTCTTTAAAAAAATAATGAAAATCAGCAAATTTGTTCCTCGCCTTCGGGTCCCCCTCCCCCTCTTTAAACCTGAATATATATGTTTTCAGTATATTTACGTAATGCAGAATAGTTACGATCTCTTTCAAAAGATAGCTGACTGAAAGAAATATTTCAACAAAGTCACCTCGAGCCTGAAAATATAAAAATTATGGCTCTCATAATTTTTTTTTATTGCGCAGATTTGTTTGATTGTAGTAAATATATTCCAATAAAAACATCTCTAATTGCATACAGTAAAATGTGTCTTCAAATAGAATATATTTTTATTGATAATCAAAAATATATATCTCAATCGACAGGATTTTGATTTGTGTGTAGCAATCAAATTGAAAAAAGTAAATATTTTTACAAATGTTGACGATATTTATTTATATGTAACACTGGTTGAAAGATAATGGAAAGTAAAGTTGAAAGATAAAGGAAAGTAACGATTGTGCCAGAGGACGAGAAAACTACGACCACTGGTTGTGGCCTCTAGTACGATTTCGGCATAGAAGAGGCATGCCTTGAATAGGTATCACGGAGCTGTGAGATTGCCAAATCTTCGGAAAGGCTGTTGGTGGAACACAGGCTGCGGTCCGCAAAGTGCAAGATAGAGTGTCGATACATTTCGTGGGTTCTCTTATCTGCTCGCTCAGAGGGTGTAACGCTTGCGAGGGAAAGCTCGAGTTCTCGCGCCACTGAGCGTAATACCCGTATTGAAAGGCTGGAATATTGCCCGCGCACTGGATAGCCAGGTAAGGAGACGATTGAACCGAATAAAAAATAATAACATTCAATAAATTAGCATTTCTCAAATTTATTAAATAAATGTATAATTATTTAATTCACCTTACCATTATTCAATTCTATTTAGAGTTAAACATTTTTAATTGTTTAATTCTCTGTATAATTTGGAATATTGAATTTAGAAATATTTAATTCTATTTCCAATCTTATAATTGTATAAATGTGCGTTAATAAATAAATAGAGGCTGTCCGTCTATTGTATAAAAACTTTATGTTCAATTGATGGAAGTGAATCCATGATTTGGTAACGGTAAATGATGTTAATTAGGACTGGATTTTAATTACAAAAATGTACTTTAAATAAAACATTGCAATAACAGAATCCGATGGAGGAAAGTTTGGTTTTTCCAAAATTTTAGTCAATGCAAACTTTTAACCCTTAATGGTCACACTGGGTCCACGGGACCCGAACAAATTATTTTCACGCCGTACAACTTTTTTTCCAATTAAACATACATTTTTTTATATGCGTAAGCATTTCATTCTTTCCTTCTAAATCGTACCTGCGTTGGATGAAATAAATATACTTTTTGAAAAGTCCACAGAAACCGCTATGTCCATTTCAAAGTACATTGTTTCCAGATTATAAAATCTTTTTTTTTAGCCAATAATTACAAGTTACAGCAATTTTTGTAAAAAAAAGTCATTTTTCACGTTTTTTTGCATATTTAAAATTTAATTTTTGATTTCTAACCAATATCCTTGTCTTTAACAAGATTCAAATTATACCTCACTATTTTTTCATATCGTTCGATGCATTATTCCATTATTTATAACAATTTAAAAACGCCTGAGTCCCATGGACCCAGTATGACTATAACGTGATTCTAGCTAAGTGTGACTACTAAGGGTTAACAACCTCAAATGATTGTATCAAGTTGATTGGAATAGAAATATTTTTTAAATTGAACATTTGTGAAATTACGATGCGGGACTACTTACTTCCTGAACCTTGAGGAATTTCAGGACAATTAGTGAAGCGTTACCATTTGATTCAAATGTATACAGTGAATTCTTTGTCATATACTGAATGCACCCTTCGAATTTTCAAGTGGTCGTCTACACCGTTTCTATAAAATGCATAATTAAAAAAAAAACACTTTTTAACATAGGGAGACGCCTACGGTCATCGCTATATGGCAGCTTTACGCACGGAGTAGTGTGAAAAAATGTTTCAAATGTTATGCACAACTGTCGACTCACTCAGTACATTATGACAATTTTGTCATCAGTGTCATAATGTTTTTTCGATCGTAAATTTTATAGAAACGGTGTAAACGATCGATTTAAATTTGGAGGATGCATTCGATATATTACAAATTTAATTCAAATAGTAATTGACATTTCGTCAATTGTCCCGAAACTCCTTAAAACGTCAGACCAGAACACGCTTAGTGAAGGCGGAAGAATAAAATATTTTTTTGGAAAATAAAACATAAATAATCCGACGTAAAAGAATTAAATTAGGATATCTCATGGGTAAGTCAAAAAGATTTTCTTTCAATATCTCCATCGAACGTCACCCTTAGGACCGTTAATATTTTATTGGAAAAATGTCTTTGAACAATCCTAAGTCATTGCTTATTTGTAGTGTGCATATAATCGGGCACCCTGTAAATGTGAATATATTTGATTTTTTCTCCCTTGCTATATTCCCTGCTTTTACTTTTTTTGTCGCATATCTTGTCCACTGATTTCGTTGATTCTCGAAGACCCGCAAGTTCAAGTATCCATTCGATAGGAGGAGATATTTTTTCGCCTCACAGGGGATTCACTCCGATTCAGCTGGGATACTTGTGTTTGCGGAGAGAAGCCTCCATACTTTTTACCATGAACGTTAACCGTCTTCACCTTACAACTGCTTTTTTGATTTGATGTTTGATGTTTTATAAATGAGACTCAAAACAACACGTGGCAGAGTTATTTGTGCACTCCCCTTATAGAGTTTTCATAAATACATTTGACCTGCATTTTTTAAATATAAAGTTACCATATGATAAATGTAAATGAGATATGCGAACTCAAAATAGAAATTAGTAGATTTATTACAGATATAGAGTATGGCATTCGAAAACAATTTTTTTCACTGCTAGCCTAGAACATAAAAAACATTTTTCAGAAACTTTTCACCCTCTGCTTATACATAGAGTTAAATTTCAAAGTAATGACAACATTCGTAGATACGCAGCTAAAAAACACACTGTTTCAATAAACGATATGCACTTATAGCTTACACTTATAGCTTACACTCTAGCTTACACTTAGATACATTCTTAGGGCTTGCACTTAGATACGTTCATAGAGCTAACACTCAGATACGTTCTTAGAGCTTGCACTTAGATACATTCTTAGAGCTAGCACTTACATACTTAGGGATTGCACTTACATACGTTCATAGAGCTTACACTTAGATACGTTCTTGGAGCTTGCACTTAGATACATTCTTAGAGCTTGCACTTAGATACATACTTAGGGATTGCACTTACATACGTTCATAGAGCTTACACTTAGATACATTCATAGAGCTTGCACTTAGATACATTCTTAGAGCTTGCACTTAGATACATTCTTAGAGCTTGCACTTACATACTTTCCTAGGGCTTGCACTTAGATGCGTTCTTAGAGCTTGCACTTAGATACGTTTATAGAGCTTACACTTGGATACGTTCTTAGAGCTTGCACTTAGATACATTCTTAGAGCTTGCACTTAGATACATACTTAGGGATTGCACTTACATACGTTCATAGAGCTTACACTCAGATACGTTCTTAGGGCTTGCACTTAGATACGTTCATAGAGCTTACACTCAGATACGTTTTTAGAGCTTGCACTTAGATACATTCTTAGAGCTAGCACTTACATACTTAGGGATTGCACTTACATACGTTCATAGAGCTTACACTTAGATACGTTCTTAGAGCTTGCACTTAGATACATTTTTAGAGCTTGCACTTAGATACATACTTAGGGATTGCACTTACATACGTTCATAGAGCTTACACTTAGATACATTCATAGAGCTTGCACTTAGATACATTCTTAGAGCTTGCACTTAGATGCTTTCTTGAAGGTTGCACTTAGATACATTCTTAGAGCTTGCACGTACATACGTTCTTAGAGCTTGCACTTAGATACATTCTTTTATTTTTCACTCAGCCATCTCTTTCAGCCCCATAAAGGATGACATCCGCACTTGATAAAGCTTATAAAATACTGGTTCACTGCTGTCGGCGAAACATGCTATGCTTGCGGGTGTTTTCTTGCACACTTAGGTCGGCTGTCGTGATGCAGAGTCTTCTCTAGTAGGGAATTCATGGATATTCCGCCCACTGTATACCGCCATGGTCTTATATTATTGTGATAGCACCCTATAACCCGCATCGAAAGTGCAAGCGGAACTATATGCGACAAAGTGTATCGTGCTGGTTCCACTGGGAATAATTGTTATACCTGTTTACTAAATCATTTGATTGTCGTTTTCGTTCCTGTTTTGATTGAATCCACAAATACACCTTCCTAATCATCTTCATTGAGAAAGATCCGCACGAATGAGTTTTATCGCATCCACAACATTGTAAGGTCGACTACCAGAGTCAGATTGATATACGGCGAGCTCATTATTAGCAGTGGCACGCTGCCAGGTACACCAAGACTGTTCTGGGTGGACATTTACTAGAATTGTAGCTGCAGTGGTAAAGTGTCGCCGACATAGTATTTCTCGTTCTCTCTTCTTAGGCACAGTGTATATTAAGGGGGGAGATACCTTTAGGTAAGAAAAAAATGTACTGACGTCCATAATTTTTTTTTTTAGGAAAAAAATTTCTTTGCTATTTTTAAGTTAGGGTATGTTTTATTACTGCTTTTAGCTGTTAAATTCTAATGGCATTTTCGAAACGGGCGTAGCGCGTAGCTTAAAAACTGATCGAACGATTCTGATGAAATTTGGTATAAATCTTTCTAACCTTATTGTCTAAAACATGGGCCTAAATGTTTTTGAAAAATTTTAAAAACTATTTTTAATTGCAAAAAGTAGCCATTTTTTGCAGAAAATTCAATATTTTTATTTCAAAGCGTACTATTTAGTTGATTTTCAACATTTCTCACTTTTTCTTGGTTCATATTCAGCGTATGAGTGTTAATGAAAGAAAAACATTCGGTTGTTTTTTTTCAGATTAATCCCGCCGACGCTACGTGTCACGCCGTCTGACAACATCCGCCGCAACTCGTTTAGAAGACCGTGCTATCCCTTCGCTATTTTTAAAGATTAATATAAACAATTAAAATACCATGTAACAGCCAAAAGTAGTAGTAAAACACCCTAAGTCTCAAGAATGGAAAATAGAGCTTCGCTTCTAAAAAAAATCATAAACATATTTCAGAAAAGAATGGAGGTTAACCACCGGAGCTGAGTTTGCATTATTTTCGTAAGACGGTACATGTCCGAAGGAGCACCATAGCGATTTTCATCATTACCATTTTTGAAATCTAAATGGAAAACTTCGTATGCATAAAAATATTAATTTAGAAAGAGTTTCGAATCCCACACTTTGTAATAATAAAATTGCGATGAATCGTTGGTTAAGGGATAACACCACTCTTTTTCTCAAACTAGGCAGAAAATAAAGCCTAAATTTGACAATTTATTTTGGGAGTATGAAAAAAGGAATAGGATTTCTTTTGAGAGGGTTGAATAAACAGATATTAAAGTACAAAAAGAAATTTTATTATAATTTTCTCACAACATGGCGGCGACAGAGCCCATCGTGAACAACTTGTTTTTCACAAACAGCTTCACGGGAGGACGGTTTTCTCGTAAAAAAATAAAACCTGGAACGAAAACCAAAAATAATTATAATCTATATATCATTAGCTAAAAGAATACGTAGGGTTTTTTTTTAATCGCATTTTGAAAATGGCGCACTTTGAAAGAAATAAATCAATTTTTTGCCGAACAAATAAGCAGTAAATTGTTCATAAAAAAAAGTTTACATTTAATCAAAAAACGGCTACGTACTACCATAGAGAATGTAATTGTGAAGCTACTATCAAAACTTTCAATCGATCCATGCAAAGGTGTTCGAGTAATCCGTCCTCCCAGTTTGAAAAAAAGTAGTTTCGAGAAAAAGGCGTTTAAAGTTGTACGAGGCGCCTGAAAGAGGTCCGAGGCGCTGCGGTAAAATCAACAATTGAACGTTAAAAAAAAATCGCTACAGGACCAATTGCATTTTGTTTTTATGACCTCAAAGTATTTTTCAAGCCAAAAAGAACGATTTTTCCAAAATCCTAGAGTGGCGGTATCTCTTAAAGTATCCTTACGATAAGTCTGCGAATATACATTGATGTATCGTGGTTTTTTCAACTGTATAGATGATTCAGCAGATCAGGTATGGTGTTAGGCTGCAGGTAATAGTGAATACTCGGCCAAACCCCACGAATGAAAGGCCATTGTGATAGATCGATTTTCATTGACAACTTCGAACATTGAATGAACATTGCAACTTCGTATACTCGTCAAGAGTAATATGCAGCATTGTCCATTGAACTTCAGTTGACTCTATTTTTGTCTTGTTCATGGCTCGTTTGCTTTCGTGTATGAAGCGTTTTCATCAGCACGAACTCGCATCAATGAAAGTTCACATTTAGCGTTTAGGGGTAAGGCCACAGTACAATTTTCAAAAAATCGATTTTTTTTCGCTAAAACGGTGCTTCATCATCATAAGTAATTACGATGATAAAGTAAAATCTTTCGAAGTAATCGAAAACTTTTCATTTTATGAGCAGTTTTACACGAAATTTTGCACTGATTCATTGAAATTCATTGAAATACCTACAACTCAATTCAAATACGTACAACTTTTGAATAAAACAAATTTTTTTTAATTCCGTACGTACTTCTCTAAGTATTTAAATGTAGATTGGCAAGAATTTTTGTTTTCTGTTCTAGGTTAAAAAATTGTGGATGCTAAATGTCACGCCGCGGAGCGCCTGCAAAAGATAACAAAAGAAAATATTAATACTCGGCCATTTTGTACATCGAAAAAAAATGTTTTATATTTTCTAACAGCTCGATATTCATACCAAATAGACGTATAATTCATTTTATGAGTGGATCACTTTTTCATCCGAACAAAATTGTTAAGGCGTTACCCCCACTTGTAGCGCAAAAAAAAGCCTTTTTCATGAATTTTTAAAAAGAAAACTACAAAACTTTTTTAATCGATCAATATACCATCTTGAAGAACACATCTCGAAGAACTTTCAGGAATTTTTTTATTGAAAAATATTATATTGTTTAGTGGCAAATGGCCGTCAATGAAATAATGTTTTTATATACACGGTTTGCGGTGACCAACATTGCGGCGAAGTGGATAATCTGAAAAAAAAATGCGGATGGATTTAGTCAAATATAAGTATAAACTAGTCTTTAATCGAAGGATTTTAAAAAATATTCATTTTTCACAAAATGGCGGACAGTCGAAGTTAATGGTTCGATTTTAACGAAAAAAAATCGAACGATCAAAAACTACATTTTTATGTATTAAATAAGCCTGCAAAATTTCAAGAAGATCGGTTCATTAGTGTTTGAGTAATCTTGGTCACCGACTTCAGAAATGCCATTTTGAGAAAAACGCGTTTAAGGGGGAATTGTCTTTTTTTTCGCAAAATTTACCGCTTTTTGGGAATTTTTTTGTGAAGAAAGTATACAACGGAAAACTTGTGAAACTTGGCATATAGTTTTATTGATCTGTTTACTACATACAAAAAATTTTTTAAACAATTTCATAAAAAAATCCGCCTCCCACCCCCCTCGACGCGCGATGGTCCTTTTTTGATGGTGTGCACGATTACAGCCTTCACGTTCATCCTGCAACAAAAACCCAAAAAGCATTTTACTTTAGACACATATAGCTATCGTTCGATGAAGGGAAAAAAAATGGACGATTTGGTGACGTTTTGAACTTGAAGTATCGATTTTTCGAAAAAAATTGATCGGTTTTTTGTCATAAATAAAAAACTATTAAACGTATCGCTTTTATGCTTCATCAAACGATAAAAGGATGTCAGCTGAGCATTCTGTCCAAATTTGAAGGCAATCGGTTGAATAGTTTTTGGGAAATCGTGCACACCATCAAAAAAGGACGATCGCGCGTCGAGGGGGGGGGGGGTGGGAGGCGGATTTTTTGATGAAATTGTTTAAATTTTTTTTTGTATGCAGTAAACAGATCAATAAAACTATATGCCAAGTTTCACAAGTTTTCCGTTGTATACTTTCTTCACAAAAAAATTCCCAAAAAGCGGTAAATTTTGCGAAAAAAAAGACAATCCCCCCTTAAAGTTTCTCTTTCAACGCTCATATCTCAGTCAATTTTATTCGGATCGACTTGAAATTTTCAGGACATATTCTCAGATACTTATCCTTAAAAAAACGCAATAAAAAAAAATCGATTTTTTCAAAATCGCAAGTGGGGCTAACCCCTTAAATTCGCACATGATTTTATACCGGTTACTGTGGCCTAACGCCTTAATTATTCCGCAATTGTAATCCTCGACGAATCCCAACGACATACTCACACTGAAATGCAATAATTGAATTCGGTATATGCCCATATAATCTTGGCCTATGGCACAGACACATCAGTAGAAAAAAATGGACCACGGAAACAAAAGATTTCCACTTTATGCAGTATGAAGTAATTTCTGGCGGCAGTTTTTGCTCCAGGCTTTGAATATGAGAAAAACAGAAGAGCCATTTGTCCCTTTCTCTCTATACGGGAAATATGCCATCATTCGCTCAACGTAAAAAGGTTGCCCGGCTCTGCGAATGAGAGGAATCGAAACCCGAGACTTTGAGTTATACAGTCGATAAAGCTATTAGCATTTAGACGAGCTGTCGTCGCTGCTGCTTTTCTCCAAGCTTGTCTTTTTGCTCTCTTTCCACTCTTCCTGCTATACGCTTTCTTTCTCCTCTACAAGCCCTGATTCCAGCATCTCGCGGACTGCATTTCATCCCCTTTGCTCACGGAGACGCCCCCTTCCCTGACACCTCTCTCTTTCCGTTTTTCCCCGCCGGGACAACCGCCCCGCCAATTTTCGGGCCAGCCTCCGAATGGTCCAACCGTCCCCACCAAAAAGCCACCATATATACAAACTTGCTCCGTCGTTCTTAATCTCCCTCCATCGAGTGCGCCCCGAGCTTTGCCATTGAAATGCATACTGATGCATCCCAGCATTTCCTCACCGCATCGTCACTTACACATTACATTTTCCGTTTCAACTTCCGTAGCGACTGGACGAACCAATTTTCCATGAACCTTTCCTTCACGTATATTTTCATCAGCCAATAGATGACTTGTGTTTGCTGCCAACTATCTAACGCGTTACCCAAACACCTTATCATATATTACTTATCGGTGTTCACTCTTTGTTCTTTGTGCGCTATATCATCGAACGCTTATCGTCAAGGCGACATGTCTTCTGCAGTTCAAAACCGAAGACTGTCGACCGCGGACGAATCTATCGTATCGCTATTATTTGTTTTGCGAACGATCGAATCGCCACGATTCGACCATTGCCTTAACCAAAACACGTGTACTGGAGACACAAAATTTGTGAAACATTACAAAGGTAATGCATTACTTTTTGTAATGCATTGGCGTTTTCATTGCTCATTACTTTACATTTTGTAAGGAAAAAACATTTCATTACCCATTACATTACATTCAGTAATGTTAAAAATTTCCATTACTCATTACATTCAATTGTCTAATGTACAAAATTGTCATTACTCATTAAATTCTAATTTTTAATGTTAACGATGTCCATTCCTCGTTACATTGCATTTTGTAATGTGAAATATTTTAATTGCCCATCACAATGTAATGGGTAATGGAAATTTTTTACAATACAAAGTCCAATGTAATGGGTAATAGAATTTTTTTACAATACAAAGTCCAATGTAATGAGTAACGGAGATTTTTTACATTGCATTAGTAATGTGAACAAATTCCATTACTCACTACCTTATATTTTGTATTGTAAAAAAATTCCATTACTCATTACATTGAATTTTGTAATGTAAAAAATTTCCATTACTTATTACATTGGACTTTGTAATGTAAAGAATGGCCATTACCCATTACAATGTAATGTCCATTGACATTTTTTAAAATTACACATTACATTGCAATTTGTAATGAAAATTTTTCGCATTACAAAATGTAATGAGTAATGGAAATTTCTTACATCACAAATTCCAATGTAATGAGTAATGGACATTTTTTACAATACAAAATATAATGTAATGAGTAGTGGACATTTTTTACATTACAAAATCCAATGTAATGAGTTCCGGAAATTGTTTACATTACAAAATATAATGTAATCAGTGATGGAATTTGTTTACTGTAGACACAAAATTTGATGCAGTGAACCGATACATTACCGTATACTATTGATTTTCTATTATCTTCCAGCCGTAATGTTTAGTTATTGAATCCCGGACAGTTACAAAAAATTGATCAACTCAAAACAGAACAAAATTGAGGGTCGTTTTTCCATCATTTTAATTTGAAATCTCAAATGCAGAATTTCCAGATAAATACGGGGCAGTGGAATCTTTCTGTAGCCGTATCCACATTATTCCTATGTATTATGCACAAAATTATAGTCGATATTTTATGGGCTCAATGAATTTACAGTAGAATCCTGGTTATCGGGACATCCGGTTGTCAGGACTCTCATTATGTAGGCCTAAGCACCCTAGCTGGTATGTGCACTCACGAGCGCATGGCAGAGAACGATTTTTGCATAACATTGGTATGGTCATAGCGGCTATAATCTATGCTGAGCTATGATTTGCTATGAGCTGAGCTATGATCATATCTGAGCTATTATTTGCTGTGAGCTGAGCTATGATTTGCTATGAGCTGAACTACGATCATAGCTGAGCTATTATTTGCTATTAGCTGAGCTATGATTAGCTATTAGCTAAGCTATGAACGGTGCTATGATTTTCTATAGGCTGAGTTACGATTTGCTATGAGGTGAGCTATGATTTGCCATGAGCTGAGCTATAATTTGCTATGAGCTGAGCTATGATTTGCCATGATCTGAGCTATAATTTGCTCTGAGCTGAGTTATGATTTGCTATGAGCTGAGCTATGATTTGCCATGAGCTGAGCTATAATTTGCTATGACCCGAGCTATGATTCGCTGTGAGCTGAGCTATGATTTGCCATGAGCTGAGCTACAATTTGCCATGACCTGAGCTATGATTTGCTATGACCTGAGCTATGATTTGCTAAGCTGACGATCTGCAACAGCTGTTCACCTTATTACACCCCGATTCTAGCGCGTGATGCAATGCAGTGTCGGCGTCAAGTCGACCTAGCGAATCTACTAGTTCCACCATCACCGCACACGTCCATTCGACTAGCTTTTTGCACAGATCAGCAAAAGAATAGTGTCTATGTGGACAGTTTGTTGATATACGAAATCAGCATTCCGATTTGCACTCTACTGTATTATTCATAGGACAGTAACGTATTCATGACGAGCAGGACGGCATATTATCATCGGAATTTCGAATGTCAACCTTTGAACGGTGCAGTAAGATCTGATATTCTAATCGGTAAAGTTGTAAAAACAAGTAATTACTGCACAACACTGCACTCACCTGTTTTTCGTAGCATTTCCACTCCTCGAGAACGAAAAAAAAAATCTTCACGTGGGAACAAGACGGATTACAAGTAATACTAGATCTGCTACAAGCTACTTCAAGTATCGAAATAAAGCTGGCACCGGCGCCACTTTGCAGCAAATGAGTGGCTAGCCTCTCTGCTTACGCGTGTTCGTACCGCATCAATGTGGAATGATTCCCCTACCTTAAAAGCATCGATGCGTAAACATATACGACTAGATACATTATGTGTAGCACAATCTTGAGGGTTGTCATTGGAGAACTACTGAAGATCAAAGCTACTGAGCAAGCAGCATCCACATATCTATCATTTCGTAAAGTCATTAGAACATGTCCGATATGTGCAAAAATAGACTGTTTGCCTGTGATGATATTTAAAAGGGGATATATAATGTCATTGTTCTTGGTTTGTCGGATCTTTATAGACAGGTATACGCTGCCGAACATGCCTATTAGAGGGGCATTTCTCAGCCGGGAGATAGCGCCACGCGAACTCTCCAGTGGCCCTCGATCGTTGCCTTGGTAACCTCGCCACCGTGCTTCGCCTCCTTTTCCTCCGCTCGCTCTCTCCATATCGCCACTCGAACTTCGCTCTACCCTCCGCTTTCCTCTTCCGTCGTCCGCCAACGTTCTCCCAGTCTCTCTCTCTTTCTCTCGTATATCGTGTACACACAGAAGATACAAGGTACAGTGAAACATATACACAAAAATCGCATCTACCGTACAGACTGGCGTACCAACGCAGAATTGTAGTGTCCCGTTGCCCCAACGTGGGGCGCGCGCGTAAAGCGTACGTGGTTGCAGGGGTGGCGCCAGGCGTTGTGTGGCGACGCTAAAACGAGCAAACGAGACTGGGGAAGAGAGAGAGAGAGGGAGAGAGAGAGGGCCATGGTACAAACGAAAAATCTCCCATACTGTAATTCCTATTGATGTTGGTGACTATATGTGCACACAGGCATATTGCTGGCTAGCATGTTGGAATACATACTGGGTGGGGTGAAACAACCCGCTGTAATAGCTGGGGCGGTGCCTACATCCAACCCTAATAGCCCTATTTCACCCTCGTCTTCCATCTCGCTCCGGCTGTTTTTCTCTCCCAGCCTCTCTGAGCTCCTCACCCTCTCTCTCGATACTTCCTCTCCGCTTCGCACATACAGCAAAGCTCTCCGGCAGAATCAGTAACAACCACCAACCCACTGCTATGGTCCTTGCTCTCCCTCCCTATGCTGTTCCGTCTCTACGTTTCACTACTTGTATACTCTTTCACCGCTTCAACTGTATCCACTCATACCCGCACACGCAACCCAGTCCTGATCTTCCGTCGCAGTTCATTTCACCCGTCGCTTCTCCGTTTACGACTTGGGTATCTCGTTCCCTGTGGAAGAGGAGGATGGAACACAGCACCGGTTAATCTTTGCATATCTCACACTTGGTCCTTGGGAGCTACCGTGATCTTCATCGTACATGAATGCATGGAGGGATTCGCGTGAAGGGACGTTACCTTTCGGCAAGTTTTCGGGAGTCAATATAAATGGAAACATTTGGAGGAATGTCTCCGTGCTTTTTTTTTGCTAGCTTATGTTTTAGACAGACCATTGGATGAACAGCTCGGAAAAGGCACATGGGTCAATCGTAGTTACATTTTATGTGGCAGACCCGATGGACATGTTTATTTGCAATGCGTGAAAAAAATGTACGTCCGTTTTTTTACATGCTTGCCTTTCGCAAATGAAACGCGTTGTGCAAAGAAACAAAGCAGATATCGCCGCAGAATGGAATAACGTGATGTCCTACTCTGCTAAGCTGGGATCACCAAACGCATCAGAAAATATTGCACTTTATATGTAACAGTAACAGGTTTTTTGTGGACTCTTGAATATTGTATCGAAAAAAATGGTAGCTCTGTCTGTAGAAACTGAATATTGTATATAGATGGATAATGAAAAAAAAAATTGGGATTATTCATAAAGCAATTTTAAAGTAGCTACGATGGTGTGACTTTTTCGTTTTTTGATGGGTCGAATGAGATTGCGTATACAGGATCGCGGAGAAGTATGGAAATTAGATTTTATTACTGCTGTAGTATTATGAGGGTTGCGAATAATGCATTACTTTTTGTAATGCATTAGTGTTTTTATTGTCATTACTTTACATTTTGTAATGAAAACAAATTCCATTACCCATTAAATTACATTCCGTAATGTTAAAAACTTCCATTACTCGTTACATGGAATTTTCTAATGTACAAAATTTTCATTACTCATTAGATTGGTATTTTTAATGTAAAAAATGTCCATTCCTCGTTACATTACATTTTGTAATGTGAAATATTTTCATTGCCCATCACAATGTAATGGGCAATGGAATTTTTTTTACAATACAAAGTCCAATGTAATGAGTAATGGAAATATTTTACATTACAAAATGTAATGTAATGAGTATTGGATTTTCTTTACATTACAAAATGTAATTTAATGAGCAATATAATTTTTTTACATTACAAAATATAAGGTAATGAGTAATGAATTTTTTTCACATTACTAATGCAATGCAATGTAAAAAATCTCCATTACTCATTACAATGCAATGAGGATTATTATTCGTTTCCCATTAGGGGCAGCGGTTTTTGCACTGGGTCGATCTAACCCGATGGGAAACGATTAATAATCCATATTACCTTGTAATGAGTAATGGAGATTTTTTACATTACATTAGTGATGTGAACAAATTCCATTACTCATTACATTGAATTTTGTAATGTAAGAAATTGCCATTACTCAATACATTACACTTTGTAATGTAAAAAAATTCCATTACCCATTAGATTGGACTTTGTAATGTAAAAAATGGCCATTACCCATTACAATGTAAAATTAAATGACATTTTTTGTCATTACACTTTACATTGCATTTTGTAATGAAAATGTTTCACATTACAAAATGTAATGTAATGAGTAATGGAAATTTTTTACATTACAAATTCCAATGTAACGAGTAATGGCATTTTTTTACAATATAAAATATAATGTAATCAATAATGGATATTTTTTACATTACTAAAAATAATGTAATGGGTAATGAATTATTTTTTCATTGCCCATTAAAACAGTAATTAATAATGCATTACGTTTTTATTACACATTTCGCAACTCTGAGTATCATTACTGGTCATGTAATTTTAAGGCAGTGTTGTGTCTGGAGCGCTGTTTTGGAGGTGATTCTGTAGAATGGAATAACTAAAAAAAAATGACTGAAAGAATAAAAACAGTATAATCATGTACTTTTGTGCATTTGTTTATAACGGTGCGCGGCAAACGCCCCCAATTGGCGATCAGTGTTGTAGACGTATGAATATGGAGAAAAAAAACCAAACCTATTCCTAACCTGTATGAGTGCCGTGATTTTTGGAACCAGATTCAAAAAAAATGTATAAAATGGCGGCATACTAAACTTTTATTATCAGTTTTTGCTATTTTTCTGACCATCCTTGGAGTTGTATACAACAACAAAAATTATTTCGCCTCAATACTCTTACTAATGTTAGAAAACAGTCTACCGAAGGTGTATGCCAAATCCGAGCTTAAGGTAGTACCTCCACAGAAGAGTTGAATTAAGAAATGGTTGAAATTTGACATATACGTTATTTAATACATTATCCAAACATCTGTGCAATTTGAATAAGTTTGACCACCCCAAACCTGAGATATTTACACTTAAAGTTGGCTTGGTTTACACGTAACAAATGCGTTATGATGGGCAAACAGAGCATCATTAATTCTACCGTTAAACCTAAAATTAAGAAATTGATAAAAAACGAGGATAAGCTACAGTAAGATATCACGAATAATGTGAAAAAAAAATGAGAATGATTCACCATCTAGTTTCCAAGATATAACCATGAGAAGCCTTCACAATTTTGGTGCAAAGCCTGGCACAGCCTGGAAAAAAAACCAATTGGGGCAAAGCCTGGACAGTCCCGGCAAAAAGTTGACTGGCAATGGTCGACCAAAAACACAATACAAAATATATTTTACGGCAATAAATGATATCCATCGTATTATCTACTAGTACCGAGTCAATATTGCGTAGTTTTTAATTTTATTCATTACTAATTAAACCAATTATCAATCTTTTAAACATGAACATGGTATGTAAACTTTTGGTTGAGATTTTCGCAGAGGAACTACCTTAATCGGCCGATTGGTTATCACGATATCGCGATCGTACTCCTTATATTTCCTATAACTTGGCTAATCTTATGAGTATCATCAAACGGTTTTCACAGACGTATTCAGAAAGGTCTGTGGAATAATAGAATAAAAAATTTGAAAAAAAAAAACATTTTATCAATTCTTTAGACAGCAATAATACCTCAACGTAACCGAAAAATGCATGGCAGCTTTTCTTCCGCAAGTAAGCGTGATATTGGTCTTTTCCATCGTAAATTTATTTTCGATGGAATATATACCTTTACCTTTTAGGTATGTATACCTTTATTTTCGTAAAGGTACGAAAGTATCTGGTATTGGAAGTGTAATTATTCTTCAGGAAATATCAAATTACTGCCATTTTCGATTGCCCATACACCACTAAATTCTTACCGCACTTGAACGCAGCAAATAGTTCAAATCGTAAAGTATGTCCCTACAGGCCCAATTATTGAGAAATCTTTAGTGAATTATAATATTATTTGTATGTGTTTTATTTTATCAACAGCAATAAGAATCCTCAAAATGACCACTCATGCGAAGTAATGACGTTTTTTTTATATTATAAGTTTCCCATTCTTACCTGTTCTAATATGCCAGTGGCTTGTGGGGGTCGAACTTAAGGGGGGATTGTCTTTTTTTTCGCAAAATGTACCGCTTTTTGGGAATTTTTTTGTGAAGAAAGTATACAACGGAAAACTTGTGAAACTTGGCATATAGTTTTATTGATCTGTTTACTACATACAAAAAATGTTTTAAACAATTTCATTAAAAAATCCGCCTCCCACCCCCCTCGACGCGCGATGGTCCTTTTTTGATGGTGTGCACGATTACAGCCTTCACGTTCATCCTGCAACAAAAACCCAAAAAACATTTTACTCTAGACACATATAGCTATCGTTCGATGAAGGGGAAAAAAATTGACGATTTGGTGACGTTTTGAACTTGAAGTATCGATTTTTCGAAACAAATTGATCGATTTTTTGTTATAAATAAAAAACTATTAAACGTATTGCTTTTTTGCTTCATCAAACGATAAAAGGATGTCAGCTGAGCATTCTGTCCAAATTTGAAGGCAATCGGTTGAATAGTTTTTGAGAAATCGTGCACACCAGTTGTGAAAAAGCTGTTTCGAGAAAAACGCGTTTAAGGGGGGATTTTTCAATGAAATTGTTTAAAAATTTCTTTGTATGTAGTAAACAGATCAATAAAACTATATGCCAAGTTTCACAAGTTTTCCGTTGTATACTTTCTTCACAAAAAAATTCCCAAAAAGCGGTAAATTTTGCGAAAAAAAAAGACAATCCCCCCTTAATTTCATTACAACAGATTGGATATTTTGAGAAACTCATTAATCCTTTCGCTCCGGGAATCGCGTATATACGTTTGGCCTAATATAACGTAATGTACCGTCACCTTGTGAATTAAAAAAAAAATACTGACGTTATACGTTGAATAGCATCTAGTAGACCAGAAAAAAAATAATTTCGTTGCTCGAAATTCATTGTAAAATTATTTAGCAATCGTTTTCCCTCGACTCCGGACACAAGATGTGAGTGTCAGAATGCAAGGCTTTGCGCAGATCCTTGCTTTCGGAAATTTCACGCCTTGCAACATTACTAATGACATTTTTTTTCAAATGACGTATGTTAAAAAATAAGTTTCATGAAAGTTATAATAATTCGAAGAAATCTTGGAGCTTACGGCTTCAAAGAATTGAGTCTTTGGATGTAAAAAAAGTAATTTTATTCACAATTTTCGCATTTATTTCACAATTTATAGGTTAAAAAAAAATAAGTTTTCGGTGAAGCCGAGAATTGTAAATTTGAATGGACACTTTGGATTAGAGTAAAGCAACAAAATGTTTGGGACCACAACATGCATTGGACATGCGCTAGTACCGCCATATTTGGATTTCCACATCATGTGCATTAAAACAGGAACGGAAATATATACAGCGGGCTTTGAGAGCTTATAACAAGCCTGTGATTTCTGTATAGCTCACAATTTTTTGACGCCGATGGCGTGCTAACTTCGTATAGCTGGCGAAACCCTCCAAGCACGGACTTAAGGGAAACAGGGACAGAGAGAGAAAAGCCACCCTCTCAATTCTGCTTCTATGTCTCGCCGCTCGCTGTTTGTTTATGTGATGCCCTTTCACTCTCTATTAGGCTCTCCCGAGCTTGGTTCACCCTTTCCCGCGCAATGGCATTCAACCCCTAGTTTTCCCGTTCACCAAGCTCGTTCACTTCCACAATTTCTGATTAGCCGGATGTCGCGGAAGAGGTAAAACTATACACAGTATCGATTCACAGAATCTTCTATCACATCTCTCTCCCCCCCCTCTCTCTCTTTCGCTCTGAAATATGAGCAGTCATTATTAAGGGAGACTTTGTCCTTGAAATGCAGCGGGAGATGTTAGCAGTTCAACATGAGCAGCTAGAAGACGAGGAGGGATGCCTCTATGGACCAGGCATTGCCGATTAGCGGTAATTATAAACACATTTGTGTAAACACATGACAAAACTTTAAACGCGTTTTTCTCGAAAACACGTTTTTAAAAATGGCTGACATTCTCCTGACCGCTGTAATTAACATATCGACCTGAAATTTGGAGAGCATACTCAGAAAATATGTCTTCACGGAATGACGGATCGTTTTTTCGATAGATACATTTCTGCATTTATTATTTATCTTTTTATGCGAAAAAAAACGCGAAAATTCGATTTTTTTTTAATTGCCGCCATTTTCCGAAATTTGTACTAAACGAAAAACCCATCCGTCATTCCATGACCAAAGGGTCGCAGATTGATAATATGCTTTGAATTTGTGTTTCAGATCGACAAAGAGGGGGCAGTGATGTCAGCCGTTTACCTCCCGCGATTTGAGGACCTGTTTCGCGGAGCTTCGTGGTTTTTTTTTTCAAAAAAAAAAATTTTTTACGTTCTGTATATCATGAATAAAAGCAAGAAAAAACCGCACTCGAAAAGCTTTACTCGTTTCCTTTAAAAAAAATAAAATGTAAACACCTGAAATATGGCACTCCAAGGACAAAGTCTCCCTTAACAGAAAAAAACGAAATAAAAAGTTTAAGCAGTATGAATATCACGGTGGGCACTGCATATCTAACTGAAGCATTACTTAAAGGGATGCAGAACTTCATTGATTAAAACGAAGCCCATAGCGAGACAACTAAAGCAGTCCATTCAAATTAAGGACGTTGAAACCTTAGCTACAATCCAAGATTGAATTTGAAAAAAATATATGTTATTGTGCAGACTATACTGAGCTTTTACGTTTTTTTTTAAGTTTTTTTTTACGACAAAACACCTGAGATAAAAATAGTTTTGATGCATGTTTACGTGCAGTTGGATGGGCAAGACTATGGGCAAAATATCAGTTCATTTTGAGACACTCTATATTTTCCGCGGGTCTTTCTGTATAGACCTGTAGACTGAAGGGAAAAATATCATTGCCTGAACTATGCTTTCCACGATCTCTCACTATTTCTCCAGATGCCTGTTTCTCCAGCTCTCTGTGTCCATCTTTATCCTTTTCTGATTATCTCTCTCTATCCGTCTATCATAATCTGTCTCTATCCACTTCGTAGTATACTCCTCGATCTCCCTAAATCCGTTTTGTCTTCCTATTATTGTCGCCATTTCTCTTTCTTGCTCTCTGTTTCCTTACCTTTTACTTATTTCTCTCCGCTGTATTGCTCTCCGTATTGTCTCTTTCTCCATTTATTTATCTCTATATCTCTCTGTTCCTTTCCTTCTCTCTGTAAGCCGGAATATCTATATGTGCTTCACGATTCACCCCCCCCCCCCATACTTCTATGGCCGTCTTTAGCCCCTTGTATGTCTCTATTTCTCCTGATCTCTTTTTCCGTTTCACTCTGTATCCGTCCATCTCTATCTATTTAATTAGTAGTATATTCCTCCACTGCTGGTGGGTCTTTTCCCTCCATATTTTATTATCTTACTCGTCTTGTATCTTTATTTTTTCTTCGTTTAGAGCCAACGATTTTTTTTCGTTTTTAAAACATATAGTAGTAGTATTGAAAAAAATACACTACTCCAAAAAATGAAACAACAGATAATTTTTTTAGTGCTTTTTGAAGCACTTTTGATATCTGTGTGAAAAATGGTCGTATCCAGATGAAAAAAAAGCATTTTGAAGCTTCAAGTATCCAGTTTTGAAATATTTTGGCAAAAAAATATGTGAGCTACGGTTATCGCGCTCTATTATTACTCTACAATTACTCTATTATTACTCTACAAATTATCAAATTTTTTTTTTCAAGCGTCCACGGGCTCAGGAATTTTTTTTCAGATGGATTAATGTAGAGATCAGTTAGCTTGTTTATTCAGTTTCAATTTGGTTTTTTTTCGGTCTCTGTACGTTAATTTTTTGCCGAGATATCCGACTTTGAATGAAAAAGGATCCTTTTGTCTTTGATCATCGAGATCTCAGCAACCAATCATCGCACAGGGGATTAAAGGGCAGCTTTGAAAACTTGAATAAATTTCCTACTAGACCCTTTCATTGATTTTTGAGAAAAAAAACAATTTTCACCCCTATCATTAATTTGAAATATGTACAAAAAAATAACTTTTCATTGTTTTTCAGTAAATCTACCACTACATTACGAATATTAATGGAAAGACGAATGTTGCCGGGTTTCTTTTTAGCTTAATGTACGTCCAATAGCCCTGTAAACTTTCAAATTGATCCATCGAACTGTTTTTCCGGACGATCGATCAAAATTTTACAAAACAATTAAAGGAACAAGTGCATTGTTCCTAAACATCGTGTAATCATCACGAAAATGGAGACCAATTTTTTTCGACCTTTTGTCATGACTTTGCACTAGTCACTTGTTAAATTTGAGAACGAAAAATCAAAAAATTTCAAAAAAACAATTTTTTTTTAACTTGTCAAACATTTCAGGAAACAGTACTGACAAAATAAACAAACAAACATACTGAGTGTCAAAAATAAGTCAATATAAAAAAATTGCGCGCAATGTAAAACGTCAGGTCATTTTGAGGCACCCTTTATTTATAAATAACTACACTGTAAAAAATGATATGAAATTTACAATACATTTAAGATACAAAGGAATTGAATTTTACGAACTCAGTAGATGAAATTAACTTTAAAACACTTGTACCGTAAATTTAAAACAGGAACATGAAATTCTAACGTGGATATAGAATTTAATAGATGCAACATGGAATTTCAAAGACAAGTTTGTAAATTTGTGGGAAATGTATTGTATTAACCCGTGTCTTCAATTGAAAATTACTACAGATGTATAATAAATCAACTATAAAAAACAGAGTATTGAAAATACAAAACAAGTTTGAAATTTATTTACGGCTGCGTAAAAAATATAATACATGTGGAACTGAATTGGAAATGGAAAGTATCTCGATTGTACCCCTATCTGATATTATTTCTCATCGACGCTGAGTTAAATATAAGACAAATCTTTAGGAATATCGATGATATACTTCTCGGAATAATACCATCCAGTACATGAATACTGTGATTCGATTCAGAAATTTCCAAGACAAAAGCCACTGAGATTAACAATTGTTTGTCAAAAACAAATCACAGGTAAGTTGAATTTAATATGTTCGTATATTAATATTGAAGAAACATTTTATGATTTTCATAATTGTTGACCCGGACGATATCTCAAAGTCACATGAATTTCAAATACATGCGTGCAGTGGACAGAGATGGGCGCGCGGTCGGTGTGCGGGCTCGCCGGTCACTGAAGTTGAGCAGCATTGGGCGCGGCCCAATACTTGGAGCGGTGACCGTTTGCCCGTGCACTGGTTTGCGCGTCAACCTCTGAGTGGGAAACAGTTCGTCTGAGTTTCTGATTGATGGCAATACAACTGAAACTCAACCGAATATGGCCGCCTGTATCGGCCCAGGTTTTCCGCAGTTTCCCTGGGCCTTCGTGCAAATGCAATACAGTAGCGCATTAGGAAAGAGTGAATGCAGTCAATACTCGGGGGCGGGGGGGGGGGGGCGCTGGAAGGAATGTAGGGAACTCTGGAAGGATTGTGAATGATGGAAGGAATAAAGGAGAGGATGATAAAAGGAGAAGGCCCCCGTGCCTCTGAGGAATACATATATAAAGAAAAAAAATACATACGTGCAGTGATTTCACTGCATTCACATTTTATTATTTAAGTATTCCATATTAATTATGGAATAAAGCTGCGAAAAAATCATATACACAAGTATCACGAAAGCATCATACAGTATATGAATTGAGTGGTCTTAATTTGATAATTTTTACATAAAAACGTATTGCAGTTATCAATTTCTGAAGTAAACTTAATACTTAGGATCAGTAATTTTAATACACACCCGTATATTAATATTAGCAAATGGTTCTTGAATTTAATATACACTTGTATATTGATATCAGCAAATGGTTCTTGATTTCAATATACTTGGATGTGATTATTTCTTTACACGTGCATTATTTGTTCAAACGCACAAGTATATTAATATTACGGAACTACACTTTCATTTTTTAAATAACCTGTTTGGAATTTTCAAAATCGTATCTGAAATTTCATAAGCGGTATCCGCATAAAAACTTCCTACACTTGTATATAAATTTTCATACAGAAATTTTTTACAGTGTATGCTCCACATCAAATCACTCCAAATCACAGACAAAATAATGATTCGCTACATTTCCTCTTTATTTCCACCACTTGCACCGTATTTATCGACACCCTATTGTTCCCTTTGTACGAAACCGTATTTATTTCTTGGCATTGGCACGATGAGCGCAGCATTCGCCTATATTGGTTTCAAAATCTATCGGAGAACGTTTTTTGTGAAAAATGTTCGTTCTAAAGAACGATCGAAAACCAAATAATCCAAGAGAGAGAGAGAAGGGTCGACGAAGTAATCTTTCGTTTCGGGATAAGATCTGCATTCGTAGCCACCGTTGGAAAAAAAAGACACACCTCACCCATGCTGATAACGTGGAATGGTATGAGTTATGCCCTTCTGTCAGCAACTATCTGTGAACTTCATACATATAGATAGATATATGTTGCAGCTTTGAGCTTTTGTACTTCTGGCCATTTTCACATGCGGTTTTATTTAGGCGCGAAGGCAAAAGTGAGTTGGTGGGCTGCCACATTTCCCGCTCGATCCCGCCAAAGATTTTCCTATCTCGTTTCGATTCATTTCTCACGCAAATCTATCTGATACCGGATGCACTGTAACCTCTGATCATCCCCGTGTTTATTTAAGGGTTTATAATAGGTAAGGTTAATTCGCTATAAAAAAAAACATATGTACGATAATTTTTTTTGATGACACAGTTAATATATATTTATTTATGGAATTAGTATATAATGAAAGGACATTTGAAGAATGTTCTGTAAAATATTCAAAAATAATTATGCAGAAATGAGCTATTGACAGCAAATGTTCGCAGGCGCCTAAAAAAAAGTTACATTGCGGTCAACCGCATAACTCATCATTGGATCATCTGAAATTGAAATAAAACCAAAAAGATTTCATTAGTTGATAAGTTCCTTGAGGTAAAGCTGTCGGGTTTTATTTATTGTTTTTAAAATGTTTGGTTACACTTAGAAGTCAAAATGCCGATTTTTCAATTAAAAAATCGGAAATTTTGTCATTGGAAAATAAATTAAAATTATAAAAAAATTTAAAAACTCGACAGCGTTACCTCGTGATTTATGTGTAGAAAGAGTGTGTAAAATTTCAAAAGAATCGGTGCAGTAGATTTCGAAAATGCTACGAGTGGGAAAAACGCGTTTGAAACTTTCAAAAATTTCAACAACACTGCAGGGTCTGCATTGAAATTTAGACAAAAAAATTTTCCGTAAAAAATATTTGTCCCCTATAATAAGAAGATATATGGCGACACCGCATCGTTCCACGTATCCAATGACGTGAGTTTGCGCAGCATATTTAAAATAATGCTGCAACACAAATTTTTATTTGGAAGTAATTTTTAATCGAACGATGTTTTCAATTAGTTATTAATGAACCAACACTTTTATTTGTTAATGAAGATAACACAAACAATGTTAAATATTAATATTTATAATGCAAATATTTTTTACGGAAAACTATTCTGTCTGTTTTTTTTCGTATTGTCGAGTTCAACAAGTGCAGGGCTTGTAGCGAATCAGTCTTCATAAAATAAGGAAGCTCAAGAATAAAGGTTTTTTTCTAGTTGGAGGGCAATTAAGACCCCAAACCCTCTCTACTGGGTTAATTCCTCATAATGGTCCTGCTGGTGAAGGGGATGCTATTAACAGGGTAGGAAAGACTAATGAAAGCTCAGAGAATCACAAGGTATATCAAGGAGTTTCGGGACAATTGACGAAACGTTACCATTTGATTCAAATTTATATAGTAAATTCTTTGTCATATATTGAATGCACCCTCCAAATTTTGAATCGATCGTCCACACCGTTTTTATAAAATTTACAATTGAAAACAACACTTTCGAACGTAGGATGATGCCTACGCTCATCGCCGAATTGCAGTTTTTTTACGCACGAAATAGTGTGAAAAAATGTTTACATTGTTACGAAAAAAGTGTTTTTTTTTTCGATTATAAATTTTATGGAAACGGTGTAAACGATCGATTTAAAATTTGGAGGGTGCATTCAGTATACAGCTTATCCACTAAAAAACTGTCATAACACAAAAAATGCTGTTTTGAGAATAACGCAATTTAATTTTTTTTCACATTCCTGCGGCCACATGACGCCAATATTTATCTAAATTAGCCTGCAATGATTTTATTTATTTTAATTTTAATGATTTTATTCATTTTAATTTTAATGATTTTATTTATTTTAATTTTTTAGGGTTATCAGTAATTTAGGGTTATAAGTTTAGTGTTATAATGATTTTATTTATTTTAATGTTTTAGGGCTATAAGTAATACGTAGCCAATTGCAATGAAAATCCGATTACGGTTTTTCTGTGCTCTTACAGTTTTTCTAGAGGATGACCGATATGACAAACAATTTACTGTATAAATTTGCATCAAATGGTAACATTTCGTCAATTGTCCCGAAACTCCTTAATTGCCCGCTCCGCGTCTTTTATTCTTCGTGAACTCAACGAAGGATGACAAAGGTCGTTAACTCGTACGAGAACGATTTTTTTCTTCTTCCCTCTTACTGTCACTCCGTTTAGTGCTTTTACCAACTTACTCCACCTCTCATTGAAGTTAGATTCATATCCAGAATACATATACTCATGTATATGTATACAGGGTGTCCTGTTATGAATGGACAATCCTGCAACTGTCGATAAGTCATACCATGTCCTACTAAATACTGGAATTTGAGTTTAGTAAAAGTCCCACGGTTTTAGAGATTTCGGGCTCTATGTTATTTTTTGGAAAAAAATCATCTGCTTTGGGTTTTTCGCGTGCCATTTCTACAAATGATATGAATCGACAATAACCAAGCTACTTTTTAAAGTAATTGGCACGATATGCGTAGTGCATTTTTTTATACCGCAAAGTCCGATGTTCGAATTGGTTTGTATGAAAATTCTACACAAGATCTTTTTTCATTAAGTTTCCTTAACATTTAAAGTTAAAAAGAAGGATTTTCTAGATAAAACAAATAGCCAAGAGCATTAAAAAAAAACCGAGTCTAAAAAGGTTATCATTTGTAGAAATGGCATGCGAAAAACCAAAAGCAAATTATTTTTAATCTCAAAAACCGTGGGACTTTTACTAAACTGAAATTTCAGCATATAGAGTGTCCCAGAACTGAATGCGTTCCCTGAAATAGGGGGTTGGAGGTGAACCCACACTTGCTTATATCAATCAACTTAGAATTTCATCCCCAACCCCCCATTTCAGGGAACGCATTCAGTTCTCAGACCAAATTGCGAAATTTGTAATGAAAAAGTAATGCATTATTCATTACTTTTTTAATGGGCAATGAAAAAATATTTCATTACCCATTACATTAAATTGAGTAATGTAAAAAAAATCCATTACTGACTACATTATATTTTGTAATGTAAACAATTTCCGTTACTCGTTACATTGAATTTTGTAATGTGAAATATTGTCATTACAGAATGCAATGGAATGTGTAATGGCATTTTTTTACATTACAAAGTGTCGTGTAATTAGTAATGGAATTTTTTTACATTACAAAGTGTAATGTAATGAGTAAGGGATTTTTTTACATTACAAAGTATAAGGTAGTGAGTAATGAAATTTGTTCACATTACCAATGTAATGTAAAGAATCTCCATTACTCATTAAAAGGTACTATGGATTATTATTCGTTTCCCATCGGGTCAGATCGACCCAGTGCAAAAACCGCTGACCCTAATGGGAAACGAATAATAATCCTCATTACATTGCAATGAGCAATGGAGAATTTTTACATTGCATTGCATCAGTAATGTGAAAAAAATCCATTACTCAGCTCATAATATTTTGTAATGTAAAAAAATTCCATTGCTCATTACATTACATTTTGTAATGTAAAGAAAATCCATTACTCATTACATTACATTTTGTAATGTAAAATATTTCCATTAGTCATTACATTGGACTTTCTAATGTAAAAAAATCCATTACCCATCACATTGTAAGGGGTAATGGAAACATTACAAAATGTAAAGTAACGAGCAATGGAATTTTTTTACATTACAAATTCCAATGTAATGAGTAATGGCAATTGTTTGCATTGCAAAATGTAATGTAATGAGTAACGAAAATTTGTTACATTACTGAATCTAATGTAACGGGTAAGGAAATTCTTTTTCATCACAAAATGTAATGTAATGAGTAACGAAAATTTGTTACATTACTGAATCTAATGTAACGGGTAAGGAAATTCTTTTTCATCACAAAATGTAAAGTACTGAGTAATATTGTTACTCAGTACTTTACATTTGAAATTTAAAGCATTATTTGCAACCCTGTTTGAGACACCCTATATAGTACGACGTAATCTAATCTATCGACAGTTGCAGAATTATCCATTCATAACCGGACACCGTGTATATGTGTGTATGCATTTGTACGTAGGTACGACCAGTGAAAGCTCACCGTAGATAAGACTGCACAGGGCGGTCTTCAACGCTTAAAAAAATTCTTTTTAATTACTTGGCGCCATGGCACTGCCACGCCTCTTGATATGTACAACATGCACTATATACATTTCCTTTTCGTATTGTAGGCAAGAGCCGCGGGGCAAAACCGGGAACGTTACAGTCCCAATGCTTTATATTCTTTATGCCAAGGCTGCTATCCAGGATGGGAGCCGGGATGGGCGAAACGAACATCCCGCAGACAATCTCAGACAGCTCCTTTTAATTCGCGCTTAGTCTCAACGGCGCCGAGTAATTAGTTGCTCGCTACAGCGGGCTCGTATAATGTAAGGCGCTAAAGCTGGGAAATGCTTTCCTCTCTTCCTTGCGGCGTGTACTCGATCTTCTTTGCCTCTATACGTATCAGTGACTCCACGACAGAAAGCCGTCAAGCTTTTACACGATATACGTCTTTTTGTTTCGAACAATCACCGTGTGGGTGTGGCCTTACTCTCCTCTTCTCTTTTCAATGTTTTATATCTGATTATCAAAGATTATCCCATTTCCGAGGTTTCGTTCTCGGTTATTGTATTTAGATGTATCTTTGGCTCTGTTGATTTTTATTTGTTGGTCTCTCTTGATTCAGTTCTAAAGCTTTTTCGTTGTCAAATATCTTAGACAAAAATTCGTCAATTTTGTTTTTATTTTATCTCGTATTGGTAAGTTTATTCAGTTTGTTTGGGTTAGCAGGCTTTTTGGTTGTCGAAACTCTTGGACAAAAAATGCGTGATTTTTGTTTTTATTTTCATTTTATCTCATACTGTTAAGGGGTTTTCTCACTTTAGACGCTAAAAAAGGCTATTTTAAGGTTTTTTTATATGTTTATATTACAGGTATTGATATATAAGTTCTTACACTCAATAAATACAATTTCGAACTACATTACAATTTTTTTTTATTCAAGTCACTATTTTTTACGAAAATGGTGGTTGAAAAAATGTCCTAAAAATTGTAAGTCTGCGCTGTTGATGTAATTTCGGAGACGGATCATCCGAAATAAAAAAAAATCAAACGGTTTTAGATTCAGTATGTTAATGGATATAGCGCATATCATACAATTTTCGATATATGCAAAAATAACAAAATGGCAGACGTTTTACGAAAAAACAAAAAAAAATGTGTTTTTTCACCGTTTACGGCAAATAAAATAGTAAGGCAGAGATGATGACATTTTTTCGCAACGTTTGGCAGTGGACACTCTCCGGCTTCAACGGTCCATCTGAAATTTGAAAACCAAACGGGTTATTCAATTTAACAATAAATACGAGTCGTTGACGATCGTCGTTTTTTTAAATATTCCTTCTCAACAACGTGGCGATCATTCGAAACTCAAGTATACAAAGTCTATTAAAAAAGCGGTCATTTTTGCGTAACTGTTAAAAAATGTAGATCAATTTAGAAAAAGTAAGATCGTCAACGACCTTTAAATGTTTCTCGTCATATCTCCTGTAAATTTGAAAAGAATCGATCAAGGGGTTCTCGAGATATCATGTCCACCGACTTTAAAAATAGTGTCTCGAGAAAAAACGCGTTTAAAGTTTGAAGTGTGCTGCGACCGCTCGCCCAGCCAACTGTTAGAAGCTGTAGTTCATTCAATTTTAGGAATATTTCAATGAAACTTTTAGGGACTATAGCACAAAAATGAATCGAATATAAACATTTTTGAAAAATGCAATTTTTTAACCCACCGAGGTAGATGTAGCCCGTTAATTTTGTTTTTATTCTCATTTTATCTCATATTCTTAAGTTTACTGAGTTTGTTTGGGTTGTCGATTTTTTATTTTTTGTTCTCTGCTGATTCAGTTCTAGGCTTTTTGGTTGTCAAATATCTTACAAGGTACATCACTTGAGTGTCCGCCTTCGATTTTCTTGAAACTCATATATGTGATACAGCATTGAAAACTATTAGACATGTATTTTTTTTTATCTGCGGAAAAACGTTTTTAAGGGTGGAAAAGACCCCTCAAAGAAAGGCATATCAGCCCTTAGTTTTTTTTTCAATTATTTTATAGTGGATTTTTTATCGCTTGACATTAGAAGAATTTGGGTTTTCGTATCATTCAGATCGATGGACTGCTTGGGGGTAAAACTACAAAACCACTCCTCGAAACGCCTTTCATTGAGGGGTGGTTTCTCCCCGTAAAATCGTTTTTGCGCAGATAATAAAAAATACGGGCCCGATAGTTTTTAATGCTTTATCACATACATGAGTTTCAACAAAATCGACGGCGGACACTTAAGGCCGGAGTCTGATTTAGAAGTTCCGAAAAATCGTTTCTTTTTTCATTGCTCAAATCGATAGATAACTATCCAAGAATATATTTACAACGTTACATAGGACAAGTGTAAATATTTTCAAAGATACGAGGCCAAAAGCAGAGAAGCGTCGAGCAGGTGTGTGAGTGCTGGTGATTGAAATTTTCTCCTATTGAAATCTTTGAAGCGCGTTTTCTCCAATTGTCATTTTCACGATTTTTCCAAATTGGCGGGCGTGATAGCAAAGAAACCAAACGACCTATTCAATCAAACTAAAGTTTACATTCTTCAATATGAAAATCTCCTCTAAGTGAACTAAAAAAGTTGTTGAAAAAGTCTTTTTAAATAACTTTTGTAGCACGTTAAAGTTTTTTTTTTAAACAATTTTTTTCAAACCTGATAAAAGTTATAATTCCACGATTTTTTCAGCTTTTTCTTAGTTCATCCCGAAGAAAAATATATAACAATTGAATTTTTTGTGGTTTTTTATTTCAGTCAAGAATTACGAGCTGCATCTTTCCCGCCGACTGGGGACTGCAGTGGCAAGACGCGCATGGCTGATAAATCTACAGTCATGTATTGTTTTATGGCGAAATTTTTTTTTATACATTTCAAATATACATGAAAAGATCCCTCAATGTTTACTGGGCTAACTTGTTTTTTCCTTTCTAAAAAAATTCCCGAAAACACGCTTTTTGAGACCTTCCAATTTAGGCTCCAGCCTTAAGGGATAACACCACTCTAGGATTTTGAGAAAATCGTTTTTTAATCATCGTAAAAAATACTTTGGGGTCATAAAAACAATATGCAATTGGTCCTGTAGCGATTTTCTTTTTATGTTTCAATTATCGATTTTGCCGCAGCGCCTTGGATTTTTTTCGGAGGACGGATCAATCGAACACTTTTGCATGAATCGATTTGCAATTTTGATAGTAGCTTCATAATTACATTCTCTATGGGAGTACGTAACCGTTTTTTTAATTAAATGTAAACTTTTTTTGTAAACAATTTACTGCTTATGTTTTGGGCAAAAAATCGATTTCCTCCTTTCAAAATGCGCCATTTTTTCAAAATTTAATTTAAAAAAATCCCTACGTAGTACCATGGCTAATAATATGTACATTACATTTTTTTTGGTTTTGGTTCCAGGTCTTATACTTTACGAGAAAACCGTCCTCCCGTGAAACTATTTGTAAAAAATACGTTTTTCAAGATGGGCTCTGTTGCCGTCATTTTGTATGAAAATTACAACCATTTTTTTTCATACTTTAATATGTGTTAAATGAACCCTCTCAAAAGAAATCCTATTCCTTTTTTCATCCTCCCAAAATAAATCGTCAAAGTTAGGCCTTATTTTCTGCCACTAGAAGGGTATTATCCCTTAGGGCCTTAGGCCACAGTAACGGGTATAAAATCATGTGCGAATTTGACAATTTTTTTTTCGTATGAAAAAGTGATTGACTCATAAAATTAATTACACATCTGTTTAGTATGAATATCAAGTTATTAGAAAATATTTTTTTTTCGATGTACAACAAGGCTGACTACTCGAAACTTCTCGAAACAGCTTTTTTCCAATTGGCGTGACAAATAACTTTAACAATTTTCACTCGATTTACTTCAAACTTAAAAGTTATGTTCCTAATTGCATTTCGCAGAGAAGTACGTACGAAATTTCTGATTAATCGAAAACTTTTCATTTTATGAGCAGTTTATGAGCAGTTATAACAACATTTTTCACTGAAAATTTATTTCTTAAGGAGAGATATACACCTAGGAGCCGGAAAAAGGTCATTTTTGTGATTTTTTTTCAATTTTTTTCATTTTTGTGAATTTTTTCAATTTTTTCAACCCCAATCCGAAATTTCAAAACTATTTGAAATTTCGGATTGGGGTTTTAATTATCTAAAAGTATATACATTCAAAAATATGTTAAATTTTCTTTATTTAAAAATATCAAAAATATACAAGGACATTGTATGATCCTTGGAGCGTCGTAAAAAAATCTGCGTATACGGTACCCACGGGCGTTTCTTCAAAAATCATCTGAAAAAAAACCAAAAAGATTATTAAATTAGATACTATGATCTAGTACTTGTCATAGCCGATTTTGAAAACATCGATTTATGACAAAATGGCGGACGTTTGAACGTAAATAGTGATTTTTGGGCCAAATATTAGTTATTATTTTCCTATAAAACAAAAACTGAGTAACGTGAAAAAAATCATATGACAAGTACTAGATAATGGTGTATAGAATAACCACAAGAAACCTCAAGGCAATCGGTTCATTGGTTTTCGAGAAATTTTGGGTACCGATGTGAAAAACGTGGTTTTGAGAAAAACGCGTTTGAACATTTGGGAATGAATAAATCATGAAATTTGTCAACTTACATGGAATCATCGATACCAGGCCTATGGTGTAGGTCTTTTACGGTCGACGGAATGTTCATAGCTTCTAAATCGATTTTTTCGACCGTCTAGGTGTATATCTCCCCTTAAGTTCAAATACCTACAACTTTTGAATAAAACAATATTTTTTAAATTCCGTACGTACTTCTCTAGATATTCTAATGTAGATTGACGAGAATTTTGGTTTTTTGTTCTAGGTAAAAAATTGTGGGTGCTAAATATCACGCCGCGGAGCGCCTAAAAAAAATAAAAGAAAATATTAGCAGTCGGCCATTTTGTACATCGAGACAAAAAAAAATATATTTTCTAACAGCTTGATATTCATACTAAATAGATTCGAATTGATTTTATCAGTAAATCACTTTTTCGTGCGAAAAAAAATAGTTAAATTTGCACATGATTTTATACTTGTTACTGTGGCCTTAAGTGATGTTCCTTGTTAGACCAAAAATGCGTTAATTTTGTTTATATTTCCATTTGATCTCACATTGCTAAGCTTATTGAGTTCATTGTCGGTAAATGATTTTATTTTGGTGTGTATCGAGTCGTTACACCCCCCCAATGTGTGTGTCTGTGTGTCATCTGTTTCCTTTTCACAACATGTTCTCTCGCACTTTATTGTTGGGCTCTTCCGTTTTTCATCTTCCCTATCTTCCTACTCCTGGTGTTTCGAACTCTCTTCACCATCGTGTTATACTCGCCCCTCCCCCCCTCTTCCATTATCCACCCTGTTGTCTCCTCTCAACAGGGTGCCGTAGCGCTGTGCTGTCGCTAATCGTTTGTTGTCTAAGCATGCCCCGTTGCAATCCATAACCGTCGGTTATCCTCATCCTCTTGTCTGTGTGTAGTACACCTATTATACCTGCGTAGGCAACGCCGTGTAGCAAGATCATGCCCTCGTCTTTCGTATTTTCTGGTTAATCTGTTTTTATTATCGTCCGGATTGTGGGTATATGTATAGAATGTAGGGCATTCAATATCGAAGGACAAGCGAAACATCACTGTGGTAGAGTGAACTGAACAGTATTTTTTTGTTTTTGGTATAGGGCAATGCTTGGCACAAAAATAGAAAAAAATGCGTCATTAATCCTGTTTTTTTTAACGATGAGAACCTTAGGGATTTTCGTATCCTGTTTATTAAGGGGTCTTCTCACTTTAGACGCTAAAAAGGCTATTTTCGTGAATATTGTTGATAGGTTTATATTATAGGTATTGATATAAAAGTTGTTACACTCAATAAATACACTTTTGAAATGCACAAAAAAAGATATTTATTTAATTCACTATTTATAGACGAAAATGGCAATTAAAAAAAGTCCTAAAAAATTGCGCTGTTGATGAAATCTCGGAGATGGATCATCCGAAACAAAAAAATCAAACGGTTTTAGATTCAGTATGTTCGTGGCTATCGTGTGATTTTTGATATATGCAAAAATAACAAAATGGCAGACATTTTTCGGAAAAACAAAAAAAAACGTGTTTCTCACCGTTTTTGGCAAAAAAAAGTAAATATCAAAATTTAAGAAAAGCCTTGATATGCGCTATGGCTCAAGTTGTAAAGAATATGTGATTAAAATTTCATAAGGATCGGTTCAGTAGCTTCGAAGATTTTATCAACAAGCCGTTGAAAATTGTTGTTTCGAGAAAAACGGGTTTAATGTTCGTTTGAGTTACATGAATACAGAATAAAAAAAATTTATTTCGAAAGTGTATTTATTAATTGTAACAACTTTTATATCAATATCTATAATATATACCTATCAAAAAAATGCATGAAAATAGCCTTTTTTAGGGTCTAGAGTGAGAAGACCCCTTAATCTTCGAGGATTAAGACCCCACAATTGATGGATTTTTCAGTGGAGATGATCTGGGTGAGTGAAATGTAATTGAATTACGAAATAAAAACGTGGTCTCTTTACAACACGCGCTTCAAAGCTTAAGGGGTAAAGCGACTCTAGCTCTTTAAAAGAAAGCCTAATTTTGAGAATTTTCTAACGAGTAAAATAAAAGCTGAAAAAAAATTGAATTGGAATACTTTATTCTACATATTTTTAAGTGTATGAAATTTTTTTTGGTAATATTCCAATTAAAAATGGGGGGTGACGGTCTAAGACCGCAGAGCACCACTGATGTAAATTGTTGCGTGGCCAGAAGGGTTCCTCATGTAGTTTTTCACCTAGAATAAAAGACCCAAAAAAATCTTGAAAATTCATATAAAAAGCTTAAAAAAGAGAAATTGGAAAATACCATTTTGGAAAACAGTTGTGTACGTTTGAATGCAAACTTTTATTTTTTAACAAAGTCACACGAGTAAATGTTTATTAGAAAAAAAAATTGATAACCAATCGAAATTCCGTACGCGGTTCCATGGAGAATGGATCCGAGAAAATACGTTCTAAATTTTAAGTGAATTAGTACATATTTGGATGAGTTACGTTTCCGGCCCGTTTAAAAACATGGTTTCGAGGAAAACGCGTTCAAAGTTTGAACCAACGTTGATCAATGGAAATTTTCGATTTACCTTTAATTCGCAATGCCGACACTATACATTTACCCGTCCAAATTAACATTGTTCTCTTCCGTTTCTCTTCTGAAAAATTGTAAGTCTTCGAGTCGATTTACCTCTCAAAGTGAGCGTGCTTATACCGCGAGCGTTCAGAATGATCGTTTACTAAAAAGGGCGATACCTTTAGGCAAGAAAAAAATTTGCTAATTTTCATGATTTTTTTAAAGGCATAATTTCATCACCATTTTTTAGCCTAACGGCATGTTTTATTACTACTTTTGATGTTGCATGGTATTTTTAAAAATTATTAATCTGTAAAAATGGCTAAGGCATGCCACGGTCTTCTAAACTGCATTTTCAAAACTGGCGTGACGTGTACCTAAAAAACTAATGAACCGATTCCTATAAAATTTGGTATTAATCTTTCTAACGTTATTGTCTAAAACATGACTCTCAATGATTTTCAGAATAACAAAGAAGTATTTTTTATTGCAAAAATGAAGCCATTTTTTCGAAAAATTCAATATTTTTATTTCAAAGCGTACCATTCCATCGATTTTCAACATTTCTCACTTTTTCTTGGTTCATATTCTGCGTATGAGTGTTAATGAAATAAACATCTTCGTTGATTTTTTCGTCAGGTTAATCCCGCCGACGCTACGTGTCACGCCATCTGACAACGTCCGCCGCGACCCGCTCGGACCCATACCTCCGCCATTTTTTAAAATTCATTAAAAAAAATACCATGTAAAAGCCAAAAGTGGTAATAAAACATACCCCAAGCCTCAAAAATGTGTAAGAAATCTTTCCTCACAAAAAATCATGGAAAACAGCAATTTTTTCCTCCCCCTTAACAGTAGATCAATGCGCATCGTTGGATGCGCCCTCTCCATACACAAACAGAGACCTGCTCAATTTACATAGCACTATCAACGGCAAAATTATTCAGTGTTATAATAAATCACAGCTTATAGTCTCTCAATATAAACGACTAAAAAAATATATCGATGTCATTTCTTTATCCGCAGTTCATCTGTATCGAGCATCATCGTTCTCAGGTCTCACGGGTATCGCAAACCGAAGCTAGCACAAACACATCAGTGGGTATCTCTTTTCTCCTTGCAACATCGATAATATTGGATTGAATCGTATCCACATGGCGCAAATCAGTGGAAAATATTATTTTCCGTCCGTCTAGTATTTTTTTTGTCGGCTGTGCGATGCTTTCACTCAAATACGCAGACACCCATGAAAGGTCCGATTCGTTGAAGGAGAATTGATGAAGACGCGGCGCAATCTTGCAGGTGGTTCCGAGCGCCCTGAAAAATCGAATTGTTTATTACATGTGATATATATATATATGTATGTGTGTATATATATATGAGTACAAATAAGTCTCCGCCGTTTGACAAAAGATGGCCCCACCAGGAGGTTTTGGTTGAAATTGTCAGATATAAAACGTCATTTCGTAAGGTTGGACATCTGGCAATAACACAACCTTGAAATATTAGCGATATTGTATCAGCATCACATCATTTTTTTAATTTTTTGTATTCCCATATATACATATATATATATATATATATATATATATATATATATATATATATATATATATGGGAATACAAAAATTTTTAAAAATTATGTGTATATATATATATATATATATATATATATATATATATATATATATATATATATATATATATATATATATATATATATATATATATAGAGAGAGAGAGAGAGAGAGAGAGAGAGAGAGAGAGAAGCAACATTTTTTCAAAAAATCCGACGATCGTATACTTTTGAGTATACATATATCAATATATATATACATGTATCTGCTGAGGTTGAGGGTAGCATCGTGATGAGAACAGCCGTTTCGTCTGCACAAGATTTGGCGCGACCGAACAGAGCGCGGCCTCTGTTAGTTACAGAATATAATGGAGACCCCCCGCGGTGGCTTTACCTGCATCATCAACTAATCATGTTGGATAATCGTGAACAATGAGACGAGCGGGGAGCCCGGTGAAAAGTGAAAACGCTTATGTAAATGTGCACATACACATATAAGTGAATGGTCGTCACTTCTGCCTCTCGCTCTCTCTCTCTCTCTTCCTCTCTCTCTCTCTCTCTCTCTTCATCGTCGTTTCTGTCTCTTTCTCTCTCGAGAGGATGATAATCCTCTTACGCACCGGGCACAAAGTAAAGTACTCAGCGCCAGTCGAAGCCACTCGTCCGTGTACATCGGGTGTACACATACCCTACGCCTATACCTGTGTGTATATGTTCATATTGGACAATCGTAGGGTAGCAGTGTGGGGCGTTAGTGTGTTTCCCTGTGGCACTGAGAAGAATGAAAATCCTAAGGTATATACATATATATATATATAGAGGCGAAAAAAAGAACGAGAAGCACCTTTCGTGAAAACACGAAAGTTCTGCAATGGAATGAGAAGGTGCGGGAGACAAATATGTGACGTTTGTTTAGGTTGGAAAATGGAAGCAACACTGTAACAGCCCAAGCTGAGCTACTTCGAGGAATTTGTGGAATCTGGCTAACGCAGTGCGCAGATACGGATGATTTTGTAACATGGTATGTTTTGAGTATACGTAGATTTAAGGGAGGGATCTAAAGATACCTTTAGACGAAGATAAAAGAGCTGATTTTCATGATTTTTTTGTTTTCGGCGGATGTTTTCGGATGGCGTAACACGTAGCGTCGGCGGGATTAATCTGAAAAAAAATTAACGAGAATTTTTGTTTCGTTAACACTCATACGCAGAATATGAACCAAGAAAAGATGAGAAATGTTGAAAATCGATGAAATGGTACGATTTGAAACAAAAAGATTGAATTTTTCGAAAAAAGTGGCCACATTTTGCAATAAATTTTTTCTTCCAATTTATTTAGGGTCATGTTGTAAGCAATAAGGTTATAACAATAACTATTTGGTATAATAAAGATTTATAACAAATTTCATCAGAATCGGTCGATTAGTTTTTTAGCTACACGTCACGCCAGTTTTGAAAATGCTCCGCTATTTTTAAGGATTAATAAATAAATAAAATACCATGTTATAGCCAAAAGCAGTAATAAAACATACCCTAAGTTTCGAAAATGTTGAAAAAATCTTTCCTTAAGAAAAAACCCAAAAATCAACAAATTTTTTCCTCGCCTAAAGATACCTTTAGGCTTCCCCGCTTAAGTCTGTGTGTATGAATATAAATTTTCCGGTGCCTTCATTTTCGTATGCGCGTGCGCGTTTTCCTGGATCGCCATTCATAGAGCAAAGAAGTGAAATCTCTTAAGCTGGTAGCAAATTGACCCAAATCTTCGCCGATCTTTGTCGTTGCAGGGGCCTTCGTTCTGCACTTTTCACCAAGTGGAAAAACTTAGCGATTTAGCTTTCATTCCGCACCACCATAATGCGAGAGCTGAAGACGTTGCGGTGTACTGGTCCAACGAATGCTTTATTTGGCGACGCGGTCTTCCCGACATGGGGAAATAAAAGGAAAGCAATCTTGAACGTACAACGGGTCAGATCAGTGCTACGTTATGATACAATATTGTCACGAAGATTTATACGATCGAGGGAATAAAATAAACCGAGAGAGAGAGGGATCCGAATGATCCACGTAGGAATTTATCGACACTAACCTACATATGGTCTATCTTGACTGCCTTTGTCTGCCTTGACTTTTACTGGCTATGATGGATATGCGATGTTTGCGATGCTATGATGGATACGCCAGCATGTGGAGCTGGCGATTCACCAAAATCAACGGCACTACTGACACGAGAAACTTTACTCGGATGGGGGACCGCTGAGCTGTCATCTGGCTGATGCGCTGCTAGGAGTTCAGTAAATGATTTGATTGTCGAGTGTTTCTTCATTTGAGGTCGTGGTTTATGGCATTTGGAAAAGCAAGGCATTTTTTTATAGATGCCTGGCAGCATTCACACTGACTACCAGTGACCAAGTTGGAATGCGATTCATAGACAAAGAAATAGAACTATTGAAAGTGAAAATAAGCCTCCGCCATTTTTAAAAATATAAGATTGGGTATTTATAGTGAAAGAACGGTACTTTATGTTTTATTCAAAGTATTGTCCATCGCTAGCCACCCCTTTTTCCCATCTTCCTGGCAGCATATGGATACCGCGTCGAAAGAACGTTTCATCGTTTGAGGCTATCCACAAATCGACCCAATTTTTGGTATCTTCATATGATGTGAAGTGCTGCACAGACAGGCCGTGCGTCATCGATCGAAATAAATGATAGTCAGAGGGAGCAATGTCTGGTGAATACGGCGGGTGGGGTAAAACTCCCCAATTGAGTGTTTCCAAGTTGGTTTTGACCGGCGCCGCAACATGTGGACGAGCATTATCATGCAGGAGAATGACTTTGTCGTGACTGGAGTAGTAGTGGGCGCGTTTTTCCTTGAGTGCTCGGCTCAATCTCATCAATTGTGTTCGGTAGAGACGTTTGAGCAACTCATAATAGACGACACCAAGCTGATCCCACCAAATGCAGAACATGAGTTTTTTTCCATGAATATTCGGCTTGGCTGTCGATGTTGAAGCATGGCCAGGTGGTCCCCATGATTTCCTCTTCTTTGGGTTATCGTAGTGGAACCATATTTCATCACCAGTGACTATACGATGCAAAAAACCCTTTCCTGGCCTTATGCCTGGCAAACAGCATTTCACATGTGGAAAATCGGCGTTCAACGTTTCTCGGCTTCAGTTCATATGGAACCTAATTTCATTGCTTCTGAATAATTCCCAAGCATTTTAAACGATGTGAAATTGCTTGTTGAGTCACTCCTAATGTAAGTGCAAGTTCTTCTTGCGTTTGGCACGAATCTCCCTCCAATAATGCTTCCAATTCCGCGTCTTCGTACACTTTCGGCCTTCCGCCTTGTTCTTTGTCTTCAACGTCAAAATCTCCGTTCTTAAGGTAGTACCTCCACAGAAGAGTTGAATTAAGAAATGGTTGAAATTTGACATATACGTTATTTAATACATTATCCAAACATCTGTGCAATTTGAATAAGTTTGACCACCCCAAACCTGCGATATTTACACTTAAAGTTGGCTTGGTTCACACGTAACAAATGCGTTATGATGGGCAAACGGAGCATCATTAATTCTACCATCAAAACTAAAATTAAGAAATTAATAAAAAACGAGGATAAGCTACAGTAAAATATTACGAATAATGTGAAAAAAAAATGAGAATGATTCACCATCTAGTTTCCAAGATATAACCATGAGAAGCCTTCACAATTTTGGTGCAAAGCCTGGAAAAAAAAACAATTGGGGCAAAGCCTGGACAGTCCTGGCAAAAAGTTTACTGGCAATGGTCGATCAAAAACACAATACAAAATATATTTTACGGCAACAAATTATATCCATCGGATTATCAACTAGTACCGAGTCAATATTGCGTAGTTTTTAATTTTATTCATTACTAATTAAACCAATATCAATCTTTCAAACATGAACATGGTATGTAAACTTTTGGTTGAGATTTTCGCAGAGGAACTACCTTAAACTTTTTAAACTACTCACAACTTCTCTCACTTAAAGCAGCCGCACCATATGCTTCTACAAACAGTCGATGCACCTCAGCTGCAGATTTCTTCAAATTAAAGAAGTAAATCAAAAGTTCCCGCACATGACGCTTATTCAGCTCAAAACTCGACATTTTCGCACGAAAAAAATGATGTGATGCTGATACAAAATCGCTAATATTGCAAGGTTATGGCCTTGCCAGATGTCCAACCTTACCATATGACATTTTATATCTGACGATTTCAACCATAATCCCAATTTGATTGCCTGATACGTTACCAGGAGTGGGGCCATCTTTTGTCAAACGGCAGAAACTTATTTTATACGGAAATTGGGATTAAAATCAGAAATGTAATGTATCAGACAATCGGAAATTCAATGAGTCTGACTAATATGCATAGAGAGAGAATCACCCTAACTAAAAGTCTACTAAATGCGGTACATCTGATATACGTATATGCGAAGCAACTATATTTTGATTTACTTCTTGATAGTTATTATAGTAGCTAAAATAATTGAGATATTCTACACGTTCTTCGAGATACACGATCCAAAATATACCGTAAAATGGGGTTACTTTGAGCAGGTTTCGGAAGTTTTTTGTGGGTAACTTTTTGTAACATCCTAAGGTCCAACTTTCTTGATCTAATAGAACAATGTGTCCTTTGGCTATCAAATGTATAAGAAAGTCAAGCCCCACCACGTCCCCGCACAATCCTATATATATTTTTTAAAGTGCCAAAGTAACCTCGAGTGGTTTATTTGACGAGGCATTGAAATGAAACTTATGTCAATGATTAAGGGTTACTTTCGCATCATTTTGATTGAAAAATTTAATAGTTGGTGTAATACATGGAATTAAATGAAAAACAACGATTTTTTCCAATTTAATTGTCATCTTTATTAAGGAAACGTTTTACATAAAAATATCACGTACCTAGGGTACTTTTATAGGCACCCAATCAGTCTTATAATTATCATGGAGATCAAAAGCAACTTGAGCAACATTATAATAAACTGGAACAACCAATTTGAGCAATAATTGAGAAAAAAAAGTAATTCGACGTATTTTGGCGCTCTGTTGAAGTAGCCCTAAAAACTGTCAAAGTTACCCTTAATGTCAATTCAACCACGTTTTAGGTATATATCCTAAAATAGATATATTCATTATTGATTAATTTTTTTCCTCGAGACTGCAAGGCTTGCAGGTCTGCACTGTTGTGACGCCTCAAGGGGCAGCGCAGTCGCATTCATCGGGCGCCTAATTTAGTAAAAAGTTTACAAGATTTCGTTTACAAATCCTATGAGCAAAACTGTTTATGGACCAAATCAATGTCGTTATAGTTGCAAACAAATACTATCAGGGTTGAATATTAAAGGTCATTAAAAGGAACATTTAAAATCGAATGAATAATTATTCTAAATAAATATACTTATTTAATTGAATAGCATACAAACGTCCAGTAGATCGAGATTCAAACAAGATTACATTTGATTCGAGCATACCATTTCTTCTAACTGCTATGACTGTTTATCCATCTCAAAATTGTGGTCAAAGTAGATCAATTTGCTGCACCTAAAGTCTCGATACATTTCAACTTCGCCCTAGCTGGAGAGCAATTATTTATGCAGTCCTACGACATCATTGACTGCATTTGGCGTTAATAAGGAACATCACTTAAGTGTCCACCTTCGATTTTGTCGAAACTCATATATGTGATAAGCCACTGAAAACTATTAGACTCGTATTTTCGTTTATGAACGGAAAAGCGTTTAAAGGGAGGAAACGACCCCTCAAAGAAAGGCGCGTCACCCCTTAATTTCATTTTTTTCCATTATCCAATAGTGGATTTTTCATCGTTTTACATTAGAAGAATTTTGATTTTTGTTTCATTCAGATCGGTGGACTGCTTGTGGGTGAAACTGCAAAACTACCCTTCCACACGCTTTTCTTTGAGAGGCGATTTCCGCCTTAAAACCGTTTTTCCACAGATAAAAAAAAATACATGTCTAATATTTTTCAATGCTTTATCACATATATGAGTTTCAACAAAATTGACGGCGCACACTTATGTGATGTTGCTTGTAAGTGGCATCCAATATTCATTGCAATATTACACTCCATAGCCATATTACGGTGACGCTATATCTTGTCGCGTAAGACAGGTTGGACCGCGACTCTCAGACACGTGAAAAAAAATTTGCTTATCCTTCAAGAGATATCGCAATTCGAGAAGGAAACGATCTTTTTCCGCATCCATGTTTATATAACATACATACAATTCTGTTAAAAATGTTTAATATTGTGATTACCAAGAGTTTTTTTTTAACCGTCTATACAAGATGAGCAATCGTCGGAGAAACTGCGAGTGATTTTCAACGTTACCCAGGAAAGTATATAATAACAGAAAAAGTGTCCCGCGAGACCAAGCCTGCATCAATAATCGAATTTTTAACGAGACTGCTATATTCTCAAAATAGATCGAGACAGAGGCGAAACGTAAAAGAAAAATACGCGCAATGGTTACAATAAAACTCATAAAGCTTTTAAATCGGCCCCAAGAGTGGATCCGAGAAAGTCGAGATATACTTCAGCCATCTTTCTTCATTCCCCTAAATACGTCATCCTCACCAGTGCTACACATACATATACACATATCCTTTTCAGTATATATATATATATATATATATATATATATTAACGCACACAACCTTCCATGGGGTGTGGATCTGAGCAACCGAATCTCGTTTCACCTTGTCCCATTTTCTCCACAAATATTCTTTACGGTACACATAAATAGCTTATTACGGGATTTTCGCACGAGCATCAAAAGCCCAATACTGGCATTTTTCTCCCAGAACTTGCTTTTCTCCGCTGATTCTCAGACCCAGATGAGGCAACGATAAGTAGCCCGAGGCCTGATAAGGACGACCAGTCGATGCCTAGCGGCAAATGGGTGGCCGACATTGACTTGAAACTAGTATTCCCTCAGATGCTAACAAGGAACATCACTTAAGTGTCTACCTTCGATTTTGTTGAAACTCGTATATGTGGTAGAGGATTGAAAACTGTTAGACACGTATTTTTTTTATCAGCGGAAAAACGTTTTTTAAGGGAGTAAACCACCCCTCAAAGAAAGGCGTGTCCCCCTTGATTCCATTTTTTACAATACTTCTACAGCGAACCTTTCATCACTTAACATTAGAAAAATGTTGGTTTTTGTTTCATCCAGATCGGTGGACTGCATGTGGTTGAAACTGCAAAATCACCCCTGGACATGCCTTTCTTTGTGGGGTGGTTTCCCCCCTTGAACCCGTTTTTCCGCGAATAAAAATAAAACCGTGTCTGACAGTTTTCAATCCTTCACCACATATATGAGTTTCAACCAAATCGAATGCGGACACTTAAGTGATGTTCCTTGTAAGTGACGATCAGCCCAATCGGCTCTTGTTCGGTTCGAGCATTAGGTCACCACTGTTGGGGTGTCCTTTTCAGTCCTTGTCTACCGCCATATCGGCTACACTTTTTCGACTCACAACACTGCTCAATGACCTTTCCAGCCAACTCGCAGTTTGAAATCCATGACAATTGAGGTCCATACAATGTACGTGCGTCAATTCGGCATAGGCGTTGTCGGGGGTGGTAAATACGTTGGCTGGGTCGCTGGGCGAAAGTAACTTCCACAATGTTTTCTCCAAAGTGTGCAGTATCTATGTACAAGTACAAACAGTGTACGTGTGGGCTTATACTTTTGCACTCTTACGAGCACTGGTACAGTCGGGTAGCCTGGGGAGAAATGAAGCCGGTAGATTAGGTGGGTATATGGCGCGTTGGTATCCGCATACACGAGTGTTGGCTTAAATTTTGTTCCTCCTAATGAGAGAGAGAGAGAGAGAGACCCAGTCGAGCATATATATATGAATATCCTCGAGATAGAAACCCTATTGCGAAAGTAATAGGAAGGTTGAAAGGGGGTGGGTCGACGGCGTATAGAATCAGCAAAGCCTAGTACACGAGAGTGTCAGAAGGAGAAATGTACCCAGATCGTAATAGCTTCGGGAGTGAAGAGAGACAGCGAAAGAAGCTTCTGGAGGGATGGGAAGAAGAGAGAACGCGCTGGCGCGATAGGTGAGCGATATTTGCTCAAGAGGGAGGGAAATGGCCGGGTTGTTCGGTGAAACAGCGATAAAGATGTATACATATATATATCCATACATTATACGCTCGACACATCGAGACAAGGTAGTGTGTTGTGGGATGCGAAGAGAGAGGGAGAGGGTGGCTGGGGGCTGGGGGGTTGGAGGCAAGAGAGAAAGAGAGATAACGACGAAGAGGGGTGGCTGGGGCTATAAAGGCTAATTGGTTAAAAGCTCACCGCCGCTCTCGCTGCAGGCTTAAATCAAGATCTTGGAGTGTTATAATGGATAAGTAACACGGCGTACTGCGGGGGCCTGGAGGGCGAAACCGGCTTCGCTCTCTCGCTTTCACGAAAAAGAAGAAAGAAAAAAACTATGGAGCACTCGTGAGCGGAACCACCACCAGGATTGGTGGCAACACTCGACTGAGAGTAAGAGAGAAAAGGAGGTAGTCATTGGTATCAGTGGTAGTAAATAGAGTAGAAAACAAGATGAGAGAGACAGTGAGAGCGATAGAGGGAGCGAAAGATCAGGATGAGTGCGAGAACACCACCTGATGGTAGCTGGCCACAGAATATCGTTCGAGTTTAAGGCACCCGCGGCACGCGATTGGTCGAGACTGAAAACTACCCCTGAACCGCTCGGGACGTTCCACAGTCCATCGATCGACGACTCCACCCTATGAGAAATCGAGAGAGCCGTCCCCTGCAAAGCCTAAACTCCGCCTCTGCAACCCTCCTAGCCGTGAAACAACTTCGTGATACTTATACAGCTGAACGGCCACAGCGCCGCAACGTCATAGCGCAGCACCAAAACGCCTGTTCACCCTCTCGCTTCCCTCTACGAGCCACGCACACGGGCTCACATATTTGCCATTTAGTCTCCTCTCACTTTGGCTCTCCCCGAGACTCATCCTATCGCGCCGCACTTTCGTCGTACTCGCTCACTCTCAATCTCACCCTTTTCGCGAGGGATGATCCGGTCGCGTCTACCTCGTGTGTCTCCTAACCGTGCTTCGAAGAACCCACCCACTCTTGGCACTATCCTGCTGCATCCCTCCATCTCTCTCGCACTTGGCAAAGGTACCCCAGTGCCGGATCGCGCCCGTGCCGCAGAACGCACATGTATTCCACGAGTGTAGGTGCTGTACACAGACATGCCGGCGAGAACTACCCTTCCCGCTGGTATCTCGGATGATTCGTACACACTCCTCTCTGCGCTTTCGCTACTGCCGTACTGCTTCTTCCTGGCTAAAGCTCTTGCCGCCTCGGCTGTACGAGAAAAAAACTATCCACCACCACCAGCATCAGAGCGATCCGAAGCCACCCCTTTTCCGTCGTTCCTCACCATCCATCCACATGCTCGTCTGGTCTTGTCTATTCACTGCCAACATCCCAGTTGGTGGTCGTAGTCGTTTCCTCGTGCCGCCCGTCGTACACATCCCTGCATGTCTAGGCAGTACCGACTACCCGGGAAGGTTAAAAACGCGCTGGTATTGGTGCACAAACAGCCAGCCAGTAGCTACCCCCTGCACAAGCTCACTCCCTCCAACCTCCACGCTCTCGTTTACCGGCGCCCTCCATCCGTGTGACCTGCGGTTTCGCTCTATCATTCTCTCTCTCTCCATCCCGCCTGTCCGTTCTTCCCATCTCACTCGGCCTTTCTTCTCTCTCCCGCTCTCTTAACCCCGTTAGTAACACGCGCGTAACGCTGGCGATCCGCAGACCGTCACGGCAGCCACGCGCCTAATACGGAAATATCGTTCGACCCGGTAAACAACGTTGTCCGCCACGGAGTCTCATACTTTCGCGACAACATGACAAACGCTGGGTATCTCTCTCGCTCCATATCGCGCCATCTCGTCCTTTAGTCACAGTGCCAACAAACAGTGACCACGCGCCATTTGAAGCAGTTCCAAACACGCTACATCTGCCGTCCGTACCATACGTGTTTCCCCAGTGCCACGGGAGATCGTTGGATGAAAACACTGACAAGGCGACGATTGCTTCCTTCACGCCTGCCTCTAATACTGGAACGGTTTGAACGGAACAACGTAAACAAACGGGAGATCGCTTTTGGTTGGCGTTTTAGGTGTTTGTGTGTGCTTTGGTTGTTCGTCGCGTTTCATGTTTGTGCGAAAAGTGTCGTGTTTGCAAGTTCAACGCGAATTCACGATTGATGTACGAAGTGCCATAATCGTATCAACGGATGCCATGTCACCAACCTTTTTACGGAGATATGTGCCTTCCGGAATGTGAGACTTCAACGTGACTGATTGGGTACAATCTGAAATAACGATTCGACTTTCGTATCAAGGACCATCGCGAAAACTTCGCATGACAGAAATCAAGGGAAAAGAAGATCGTCGAGAAAGGGAAGGGGGCTGCAGAGCGGGCTAGTGAAAAGTGACTTGGGATTAATTGCGGTGAATAGACCAATCGAGGGAGTACGTGGAGCAAGGAGAGATTGTAAAAGGGATATAGATCTGCGTTATATTCAGATGTAGGAGTGCGTGAGACGACCGAGTGAAGGTAATTGTCGGGCGTCTGGTAGAGCCGTGCACACCTATTGGGCTCCCGAGGGTGTGTTGATATCTCGCTGGTGAAGGGAGGGATGAGGAGGGTTGCGCGAAGAGAGGGAAGGAAGTGACTCGCACGTATACAACGAAAGGTCTATGCGTCAAAGAAGAGTGGGGAAGCAAGTGAGTGAGGGCCAGAGGCAAAAGGGGTAGGACTTTGGCTTTCTCACTCTTGCAGCCTTCAAAACGCCATGCAAACGCTCCTTGTTACGCTCTGCATACACCAGGTACACGCAATGTCGACACAGACACTGTACTTCTGAGGTAGCAAGTAAAGAGGGGGTGTGTAAAGTCATCGCCGTTGCGATATTTCTCCTCCCCTTCCAACCCCCTCCCCTACTCGCTCACCCTCTCTCTGTCTCTCTCGCTCGTGTGCAGTGTTCGAGGGGTGGATTGCGAAGGGGTGGCCGCCTCAAGTGTCTTGTCTCCTATCATCCTCTTGTTCCAAGTATCGCTTACGAATGAATCGCGATCGAGCGATCGTCGACGCTCGTCGCCAATCGAGCACCAACAACAGCAACAGTGTCATCGCGACGGCGACGAGAAGGCTCTATCGAAAACGTACGACGGGGGGCGAGAAGTGAAACGCGAAAAATATCGACGAATTGCATAAACTGGCGAAGTTTATTTTTTTCACGTTGTGCCTCTTCTAGTCTTGCCGTTTCGTCTGTAATAAACCAAGCTAACGATTAATAAATAATTCCAAATAAAAGCGAAGAGAAGACAGTGTCAAAGGCTACGGCGAAAATGGTTAACAGTTACGTCGAAGATGCAATCTCAACGGGATTTTTCGAAACGACACAATCTTATATCCGTAATAACGAAAGATGAATCGGAGTTTTTGTAAAAGTGTGAATACTCGTGAGGTCAGCCGGGCATGAAGAAAAAGACTTATTATGGAAACGTCTTCACGAGAATATAAATATAATGAATAATGTGCAAATTTCAAAGACGCAAAGACGATAAAGTGTGTGTGTATGTGTGTGTAATTTAGTTAATTCGATGTATAGCAATTGTCCTCGTCCTCATTATTATTGTCATTATAATTGTTATTATTCACAAAGTGAGTGATAAACAATCAAATCAAAGGCTAGTGAAGACTTATCCCAAAGAGATGTATAGACGCTTACGCTGCTATCGCGCCAGGTGCTGACGTTACTTTTTATTTTGTTGGTGGCCTGTGCTGATGAAGTATATTAACAAACATTGAGTCTGGTCGAGTTGCTTCTCTTGGAAAAAAGCGTAAAACTAAAGGGTGGAGTGTTTGCCGAGCAAAAAGCCGAAACAGCTGGGTCAGTGGCCAACAACGTCATGTCGGCCGAGACCGAGATCGAGGTTTCTGTGGTGTCGGAGGAAGACCTCGATCTCGAAGCATCGAGAAGCACTTCAACCCCAACCGACATGTTGCTGCAGGAGAAAAGCACTCGTGGTGGCTGCGGTATTGGCAATTCCTTCAGTTTCGACGTTGGCAAAGCGGCCATGAGGCCTGCGTGCAATCCTCAATACACGTCTTTCAGCATCGAGAGCATACTCGGCCATCCGGAATCACCGACGGCCGACGCAACCTCCGCTCTATCAATCGAGAGACAATCCTCCGATCACGAACGTTCGTCGCCACCTATGACAGCAGCCCCGAGCTCCCACAGAATTGTTTTATCGTGCGATTCATCACCCTCGGATACTCTACTTTCACCTCAGAGAACAACGACGAACAATGGAACGCGAAATTCAATGTCGGCCAATCATAATTCTCATGACAACGTTCGAACAACGAATCCGACGGCTATCGCCACTAGTGCTACAAGCCCGGCTAGCTACACTTCCGGTGATCCTACTAATGCACTCATGGGACATCAGGCCTCCACCGATTTGGCTATGCTTTCGAGGTAAACGAAATGGCCGAAATTCTGATTGGCTGTGGTGCGAAATTAGGCTGTTGGGAGAAATACAGTGTCTCTTGTGAATTTGTGGAATCTTGAGGGAGGAGATAGATACCTTTAGGCGAGAAAAAAATTGCTGATTTTCATGATTTTTTTTAAGGGAAAATTCCTTCACTACTTTTGAGACTTACAAGGAACATCACTTTGGTGTCCTTCTCCAATTTTGTTGAAACTTTTTTTTGTGGAAGAGTATCAAAAACTACGAGACACGTTTTTTTTATCGGCGGGAAAACGGTTTTGAGGGGTGAAACGCACCCTCGAAAATAGGGGTATTTTTCGTTTATCGTCGATAACGTATAGTACACAAAAAAAACATTGTTGCAATTTGATTTTTTTTTATGTCTCGTACCGTTAAAACGTTATCGACGAAAAACGAAAAACATCCCCATTTTTAAGGGTGCGTTTCATCCCTCAAAACCGTTTTTCCGCCGATAAAAAAAATACGTGTCTCTTAGTTTTTGATACTCTTCCACATAAAAAAGTTTCAACAAAATCGGAGGTGGACAGCAGCGTGGTGTTCCTTGTTAGGGCATGTTTTGTCACTACTTTTTGCTGTTACATGGTTTTTTGTTCATTAATATTTGGAAATGGCGGAGGTCTTCGATACGGGTTGAGGCGGACGTTGTCAGACGGGGTGACACGTAGCGTCGGCGGGATTGATCTGAAAAGAATCAACGAAGATCTTTGTTTCACTAACACTCATACGCAGAATATGAACCAAGATAAAGTGACAAATGTTGGACATCGATGAAATGCTTCGAAACGAAAAAGATTGAATTTTCCAAAAAAAAAAATGGCGTCATTGTTATTTATTGGCAGTAAATAAAATACTTTTTTTTATTTTCGAAAAAAATTAGGGTTATGTTTTAGACAATGAGGTTAGAAAGATTCATACCAAATTTCATCAAATTCGGACCAATTTGGATTAGTTTTTTAGCTATAAGTCACGCCAGTTTTGGAAATGCAATTTAGAAAACCGTGCCATGCCTCCGCCATTTCTTAAGATCAATAAAAAATTAAAAACATCATTTAACAACCAAAAATAGTAACAAAACATCCCCTAAGTCTTAAAAATGATGAAGAAATGTTTTCTTTAAAAAAAATCATGAATATCAGCAAATTTCTTCCTCGCCTAGAGACATCTCCCCCCCTTAACGGACGATGCATATTTTGATTCCCAGATATAATTTTTTCCCCAAAGTATCATGCCGATTTCAAGAAAAGTTGAGATCTCAGGATACAGATGGATGCAGCTGTCCAATTGATGTTAGTTTATTCGTCTAACCATCATCAACATGTAGGTTAGCGGACCTATGCATACTTCGTTGTCCTGCAAAGCAATAACGTATTTTCCGTGGGCTGAGAACATGATGAAAAATTTCACAACGGGGAAGTATTGAGAGATTGAAATACCGTGCCTACAAGGAAAAATATATAATTTTCCATTGCAGCTCGTAAAAAAAAACTAAACATCCGAACAACTAGCTGTTGACACGATATTTGCAAAAGTATAAATACATTATAAATAGTAGGTAACTGATAAGAAGTAAAAAACTATTATAATAGTGAAAAAAATTACCGCCGCGCACGACTGCCGGAGTGCTGGTTATTTTTTAGTACGATGTGCCTCACGACTCTTTATTGGATTATCTTTTTAAAAAAAAACAAGTTTTTAAATTAATATACTTTTGTACCTGAGCATTAACGGAGCCATTTTCCAATTTTGGGATGCCGCTTATTAACAGAGTTTTTTGAACAATTTCATTCCAAAAATTGACATTTTTTATAACTCTGTTATTTTGCAATTTTCCAAAAAATAAAAAACTTGCTCCGTTAACGCTTGGGTATTAAATATATTAAACAACTTGTTTTTTTCCTGTTTCAGATAATCTAAAAAGGAGTCGTGAGGTTCACTTATCGGAACTCTTAAAAATAGGACCAGCAGCTCGGTGCGCTTCCACGGCGATGACTTTTTAATAATTATAATCATTTTAATGTTAAATAAATTGCGAGAGCGCAGTAGTTCGAGTGTTTCGGTTTTTTACAAAACGCATCTGACGATTGGATATTTTTTTGGGGCTACCACATTATTTCTAATTCCTTTCTATCCACATTCAGCAATCTAGAAAAGAGACATCAATAATTATTGATTAGTTCTACAATATCACACAGGAATACTGAAGATGCAAACGATAGCTGTCAAGACGACTATCTATAGAAATAAAATGTACCTTTTGCGAGCTGAAGCTCGTCCATTGGTATCGACGAATATTCACTTACAAGGAACATCATTTAAGTGTTCGCCTTCGACTTTGTTGAAACTCATATAAATGATATGTGATGAGGCATAAAGCATTTAAAAAATGTGATAAAGCATAAAAAAAACTCTTAGGCACGTACTTTTTATCATCGAAGGAAAAACGGTTTTAAGGGGGTAAACTACCCCGGAAAGGCATGTCTAGGGGGGATTTTTCCGTTTCACCCACAAGCAGTCCACCGTCCTGAATAAAACAAAAACCAAAATTCTTTCAATCCAATGCGATTAAACATCCACTATAGAAGTACTGAATAAAAATTAAATTAAGGGCTGACATGCCTTTTTTTGAGGGATGGTTTCTCACCTAAAAACCGTTTTTCCGCCGATAAAAAAAATACGTATCTAATCGTTTTCAATGCTTTACAACATGTATTAGGACGTTGAAAAAGTTCTCGCTGTTTTCTAATAGACGCATGTAGTTTAAAACGGTAACGGATCTATAAAGAAGTACTATAAGCAAGCTTAAAAATTCAGTGTGTCATTTCACCGAAGTGTACACAACTTTTTTTTTATTATGGTAACACTATGAAAAAAAAGATGAAAAAAATGTCATAGTGGGAACACTGTGAAAAAAATTGATTGACGAATGAATGTTGACATGGAAATGTCAAATTTCGTGTCTAAAAAAGTATTTGCGGGGATTTTACTGCACTGCAGTATTTAAAAAAAGCTGAAGCATACAGAATTCTTGTTGATACTTACAGCGACCATGCTCTGTCGGAAACAACATGCAGAGATTGGTTTGGACCCTTCAAAAATAATGATTTCGATGTGGGAGGCATTACTTCATGAAGACTCATGTCAGACGCTAGCCGAACTTGCAAAACCATTAGGAGTCGATCACACAATAGTTCCAAAACATTTGAAGCATTAATCTTCCCAAAAACAAACGGCGAGAACTTATTCAACATCTCAACATGAGATTCAACAAAATCGAAGACCCAAGTGACGTTCCTCGTTAGACTAATCCTCACGAAAACATCTCGAGTATAGGAAACCATATTTTTCTTCGGAAAAAAAAACCACTCCGGAAACACCTTGCACGCCGTAAAGTAGCTCTCGAACCAGGGGTTAATTCTCAGGGAACAGGGGGAAGATAAGATCCGTTAGCTGCTAATGGCGTTCTCCAATTTCACTAGCAAATGAGGGTTGTATTAAGAGCGATCTTCGGCGCTCTGTAATACAAGAATTTAAGCTTCATAATACTCAGTATTTATACTTCAAATCCTACAAGCTTGTGCCTACGTGCAACAATATATAGGGCGATGGGGATGAGTGAAAAAGGAGACTTTTGGTTACCGTTTTGATTAACTGTGCTTGTTTTGTATGTCACGCACAATGTGTGTATCACTATACCCATGTATCCTATACGTGTATGAATGTGTCTGTGTCCACCTATACAACACACATACATACGTACAAAGTATGTACAGCCACTGTACTTTGTACTGTCGTGACCCAAGCATCTACTCTTCAAAAGTCTCGCAAAAGCACGGTGCGAGCCGACGGTACCGACGCGCTTGGGTATTCAGCGATCATCCCCGCACACTCGAGGCCCTCAAAAGCGTAATAGTTGAATGAGAGGCTTCTCTTTCAAAACGAGAAGCGACCCGCCGGTCTCGCGTTGCTTACACAAATATATATATATATATATATATATGTATATGTATGTGTATATATATATATATATATATATATATATATATATATATATATATATATATATATATATATATAATTTTTTCTTGCTCTGGTACCAAATTACGAAGAACCAGCCTGGCGCATTATAACGCGCAGTGTGGAAAGGCGAGAGTGAGCTCGTGCTATCCAAAATGAAAGAAAAAAAATGGTCTTCTCCCAGTCCCCATCGGCGATCGCTCCTTTCACCCTTCGCAGAGAGTGGTACACAAAAAGCAGCGGCGAGGATCAGGCAGCACTCATCTGGAGAGCGGGGGGGAGGGGCACGTTTCATTATATACGTATACAAATACGGAGTTGTATATAGAGGCGAAAATTTCGTTAACTAATTAGCAAGGAATCGTCATAACTATTGAGATTTTCAATATCAGTCACTTCTTTCCCCTAATCTGCAGCATCTTCAACATCAATGGTTCTTCTTTCCGCTAATCTACCAAGATTATATATTCCACGGCATTTTAGCTGGCTCGTGACCTCGAACATTTTTGGTTTTCCTGATTTTTGTTTGTAAAATTGTACCCTATGAAAGGAATATCCACACCAATTTTTGAATTTTTATCTTTTCTCCTTTAACGCGTTACCCCCACTTGTAGCGCAAAAAAAGGCCTTTTTCATGAATTTTTTTTAAAGAAAACTACAAAACTTTTTTAATCGGTCAATATACCGTCTTAAAGAACACATCTTGAAGAACTTTCAGTAATTTTTTTATTGAAAAATATTACATTGTTTAGTGGCAAATGGCCGTCAATGAAATAATGTTTTTATATACACGGTTTGCGGTGACCAACATTGCGGCGAAGTGGATCATCGGGGAAAAAAATGCGGATGGATTTAGTCAAATATAAGTATAAACTAGTCTTTAATCGAAGGATTTTAAAAAATATTCATTTTTCACAAAATGGCGGACGGTCAAAGTTAATGGTTCGATTTTAACGAAAAAAAACGGCCGTTTTTTGGCTAGAAAACGGCCATTTTTTTCGAAAAAAAAATCGAACGATTAAAGACTACATTTTTATGTATTAAATAAGCCTGCAAAATTTCAAGAAGATCGGTTCATTAGTGTTCGAGTAATCTTGGTCACCGACTTCAGAAATGCCATTTTGAGAAAAACGCGTTCAAAGTTTCTCTTTCAACGCTCTTTCAACGCGGATTCTTCTCTTTCAACGCTCGTATCTCAGTCAATTTTGTTCGGATCGACTTGAAATTTTCAGGACATATTCTCAGATACTTATACTTCAAAAAAATGCAATAAAAAAATCGTTTTTTTTCAAAATCGCAAGTGGGGGTAACCCCTTAAGACTTATAATTATCCAAAAAAAAATCCGATTTCAGAACTTTTGGAAACGTTTAAATGCTGATAACTCCGGAACTAATTGAGATATTGACAAATGGCACTATATAATTTTTTTTAATTTTGAAGCATACTTTCGTTAAAAATTATGAAAAAAATGATCAATTATCAATGTCAATGTTTTTCTTTTAGAGTGATTTTTTTAAAGATTGCATTTTTTAAATAAAAAAAAGATATTTAAATAGAATGACCCATTCTATGATTTTTAAGACTAGTCTCATCGTGGGCACATTTTTCCTTTTGTGTTTTTTCGAATTAATCATATTTTTTAGACGATTTTTATTATTTTATTGTCCAATAATGCTGTTCATGATTTTGCGGTTTCCAATTCGGATTCGACAGGCTAGAAATGGTTTATTTTTCATTCGTACTGGATTTGACAACAACAAAAAGTGATTGCGAATGAAATTTGTTTTCGTTAAATTCAGCGCAAATTGAGTCGGTCTGTTTGAGACACCCTTTAGTCGCGTTTTCTGCAGTAGATTTCAAACGAGCTACCTTTCAAGAGTTGACGAAATGGAATGACAGAAGAATGAGTGACGGCATGATATATGCTAGTAAGCAATCCAATGAGCGAATGGTAACTGCCAGCGGTAAATCTGGGTTTTAGATGTTTACTTCTTGAGGAAAAAAAAAACAAATAATTTTCTGTCGTTTCGAGGAGGGATAGAAGTGGATAAAAGCACTGCTATGAAGTTCCGCCGCCTATGGTTCTATAAAAAAAAAAGGACCATTATCTTTCGACATAATAGCCAATCACTTTGTAGGTACTCTTCTGCCGTTTTCTTCTGGTTTCTATATACCCGGCTCGCTTACGCTTTTCCTCTCTTCATCGTTTGCCTTACCGCTGCTTATCGAAACAGAATGCTGGGGCTGTATAATATCGGATTTCATCTACATAGAATCTAGCGTGACCAGACCCTCGCGGAACATCTCGAGAGGGTGAGAGATAGGTGCAATTGAGTCGGCTCTACTTTTACCGGTATATTCTTTCGGCGTGGAAAATGTGGAGAACGACTTTTCATCTGAGCTCTTCAAAAAGTATTTTTGAATAAACGTGTGGATAATTTGCTACTCGAATGAATTAGTTCGCACTTTTAAACGCTTTTTCTTGAAAACGTACATCGGATAGAATGAAGTGATAATTACTTCATAACTTATTTTCGTCTATTATGGGGAAAAAATACATCGCAGTGTTTCGGCAAAATTTCAAGCCGAGTTACCAAACTTTTAACGAAATATTACGACGCTAAAAATGGTCTCATTTAACGGCACTTCGTGGAGATGACACATTGGTCACATTGCTATCTACTAATTTTTATACTAAATAACTCTAGATGCCTGACATAAATTGCTCGATGCGTGTAAAAAATTCTAAATATTCTGTAAGGAAATAATAAAGCAAGGGGCCACCAAAGTTTAAGGAGGTTGGAGCGTCAACCACAACCCAAGGTTGTGGCTAGTATTTTAGTAATACATTAAAATAGTACATTAGTAAATTAGTATAATTTTTAATATATATATATATATATATAGTAGGGTGATTCGTTTCAGGGCAACTTTTTTTTGACCCATCGTGCCCGAAAACCTTTAGTTGGTACCCAAAAAGGAACTTTCGTGAAAGGGGGGTGTTGTCAAAAAATATTTAGAGGTCGCGAATCAAAATTGAAGGTTTCCCATTTGATTAACATTGAAAAAAATGTTTTTCTCATTATTAGTGTTACCATTCCCCGAATTTATATATCGCGATATTTTCCAAGTGGGTTCTCATAGGAAATATGATACTCCACAATAAAGTTCATTGAGCCATGGCCGTAAATTCAACCGTTTCAGCGGCATCATTATTTCAAGTGAATATTGTGCAAAATATCTATTCAAACGGCTCTAACGCCTAAGCTATTAGATATATCGAAAAAAAAATCAGATGAGAACTTTGTAGAGAAAGTAATTTTCTACAAAAAAGTCTTATAAGCCGAGCCCGAAAATTCAACTCTTTCTCAGCTATAGGTGGATGAAGTAAAATAAATAGATATTTTTTTAAACAAAAAAAATCTATTTATTTTTTTAAAAATAATCTCGTGACATAAATAAGAACAGGCATAATTACTCATGACTCAAAATTTAATTCTGTGTTGTATAAAACATCAACTGATGAATCTGGGTTCATTATAATTATCGATGATATTTCACTTTTTCAAGATGGCAGCAACACAAGAGTTTATCTTATTCACGTAATGAAAATATTTAAATGCATAATTTTGTCCTTTATTTGTATATTTTATGGGAGATTAGCATCTGCAGAATAAATCTATACATCGTACGAATGCTTTGACTTTCGTTGAAAAAACAATGCATGTACCGTCAGTTGACTCAAGTGGAACGCTCAAACCGCTTTAAAAAAATATATTAATAATAAAACTTAGGAAAATGTGGCTGCCAGAAGAATTTTCGTGGCCGCGATTTTTCGGAGAAAATGTAAAAAAGTCGAAATCTACCAAATTTGGCCAAACATTTTTTTTTCCACTTTAACGTTCAGTACACTGAGAAAAAGAAATCGTTGAATGTGCAAAATGCATTTTGTTGTCTCGAAATTCTGTTGTTTTAGGAGTTGCTCAGACATGCTAAATAAGCTACAGTTCACACCACTAAAACTATCAGTTAGATTAATAAAACGTTTGTTATGCCGATGAAAAATCAAGTTGAACGTATTTAAAGATACATTTTCTTAAACCAACTGAATTTTGGTTGGATGAACGACTTTTTTTTTCAGTGTATAATAATTGAGTGTGACTTATTTTTATCGAGTGCTACTGTAATTTACCAATGATTCAGACGGGCGCTACTCATGCCCCCACAAAATAGGGCCCAACTATATACCCAACTATAAAGTGGAATGAAAAATGTTGCGCAAATTTCGTAGATTTCGACATTTTCTCTAAAAAATGGTGGCCTGGAAAATTCTTCTGCTAGTCACATTTTTCCAAATTTAATCATTAATATTTTCTTTAAGGAGTTTGGAGCCGTCCACTTGAGTTAAATAATGGTTCATGATTATTGAGAAAAAAAATTAATACATAAAAAAATAGCAAAATATTTCCCATATTGAACGGTACATACTAGTAGGGTTAACCGGCGGTTGGGTGCTGACTCTTTTACCCGCAAATTTCCATACTCTCTTCGCTTCCGTTGTAAAATTTCAAGGAGCATGAAGGTGGGCATGAAGATTAATACGCCATTTCGACACGACAGATCGACGCCAGATATGCATTTACCTTTTTACACAGGGGCCAACAAGGGGCTGCTTCCCTCCACAGGAGGTTACAATATTTCGGGGTAGATAGAGCGGGGGAGTGAATCGCGATAGGCCACGTGCGGTGAAGATCATATTATGTGAGAATGGACCGGGCGGATTTTTCGGGAGCTTGGGATGAGAAAGGAAGGAAAAAGAGAGCGAAAGACAACTACGAGGGGTTGCGGACGCGGTAATGGGCCTATTAGGCTGTCTCATTTAATAACAACTGAAGTAACAAGCACCCTCTTAGGTTACTTACGTTACTTAACGTGTGCTCTATAATGTCAGAAGCGAGGGGGCGGTGAGGGGGGCGGGGGTGGCGAACGAAGTAAAAGGAAAGAGAGGCGAGAGATGGTACATCGGGGGATGAAACTTAGGGATGTATGAGGGAAGAGTGAGAGAAAGTTTGCCGTTGCTATCGGATGTATTCTTACCAATGGGGACCCGTAACGCACCCTCTGTAACATCAACGCCTACACCTATATCGATGACTCAAACTCAAAAGGACGTATGGTCTCTTTGTAATCGTGTACTTTAAGCTACCCTGACTTTAGGTCTCGGTTGTGTGCTTTCGCGAACCGAATTCTCGCTCGTTTATTCGGCTACGAAGAGGGGCTCAACGGATCGAAACACAGAACATCAGCAACTGGGCTCTCTCTCTCTCTCTCTTTCTATGTCCCGAGGGCTCGAGATGATTTTATCAGATTTGAGCTCACCCCCTGCCTTAATACGACAGCAGTGTATGGAGCCTGCACAAAGTGTATGTGGCTCAGAACGGGTGGAATATAGTGGCACCTAGAAATAGAGGGCCCGCGCATCCAGACGAAAGTGATGCCAATGGGACATCAAGGACGCCCCCCCTGTCTTTGAACACAGTGATGATTATGGGTGACGCTTGGATCGTTCGAATGGCTTGTTTTCCACCCGTTTACCATTTGATTAAGTTGCGGCGTCCGACAGTGCGATCTCTTCTCACCCCCCCCCCCCCCCCCCCCCCAATTATCCGGACATTTCATTACGTACTCCATATTGGCTTGAACCATTTATATTTCCAAGAGCCTACATTTGTACCGCATAATTTATTCCAATTCGTGAATTACGCGAAGCAGAGAATATCAGTGGGAATAATTAGAAACTGAGGGTTCAGTTTGGGACATTGAGGGGGACCTTTAGGCGAGGGAAAAATTGCTGATTTTCATGATTTTTTTTTTAACGAAAGAATCCTTCACTATTTTTTAGACTTAGAGTATGTTTTATTACTACTTTTGGCTGTTACGTGGTATTTTTTTTTTAACCCTCCTTGGTCACCGTGGATAAATCTCACCCAGACTTAACTTTGGATCTAAATATCTATGGGTCCTAGTTTCAATTTAAGTTCGGCCCTCCAGGAGGCGAGGGTTTCAAGTGCCACTACGCCACTATTTTTTCCCTAGAAGTATCATGTCTGACGAGTATCCTGTTCCAATTTTACTTGAAAATATCCAAAATTCAGAAAGTTATGATTTTTTTAGCGAAAAGGTGTATTTTTTGACAAATTGCCTTATTCACGATTTTTTAAAATATGTTGTCATTTGAATTTTGACATTTCGACTTTTCACACATGTTCAAAGTATTCTTTAGTATTTTTTCAATTCCGATCAGACTGATATAGTTTTCAGACGGCAACCATTTAGAACTTGGCCGGGTGAATTTTACCCAGTGTGACTACTATGGTATTCTACCGAAGTGTGACCACGGAGGGTTAATAATCGCTGAAAATGGCGGGGGTATGGCACGATATATTCGTAACGGGTTGCAGCGGATGTTATCAGACGTCGTGACACGCAGCGTCGGCGGGATTAATCTAAAAAAAAACCAGCGGAGATTTTTCTTTCATCAACACTCATACGCAGAGTATGAACCAAGAAAAAATGAGGAATGGTGGAAATCGATGAAGTGGTACGCTTTGAAACAAAGAGATTGAATTTTCCCCCAAAAACTTGCTACATTGTGCAATTTAATAAAACACTTTTTTTGTTAGTTCTGAAAAGCATTTAGGGTCATGTTTAAAAAATAAGGTTAGAAAGATTTATACCAAATTTCATCAGAATCGGTCGATGAGTTTTTTAGCTATACGTCACGGCAGTTTTGAAAATGCAGTTTCGACAACGGTGCCATACCTCCGCCAATAAGTGAGACAATTTATCAAGCCTCTCCTAACCTCAAAATCCACGGTCGGCAAATTACTCGAATTCGCTTTCGCAAATCCACTTTCGCACATCGTTGCACGAGAATTAAACTAGTTTCCGACTTTTTGAAAATGCTCAAGATGTTTTCCGATGTGAAATGACACGAAATTGTACACTTGTGTACACTCGCGTGTAAGCCGTATGCACAGCCCATGGAGGCTACATAAAGGAGAGCCCGAACTGTGTACTAGGGAAGTGACCATGGAAGCTAGAGTGGGTGGAGTCCGAACTCTTATGGAGAGACTTGACAAAAGTGGCTACCCCCTGACACTGCCCTACTATTCCTGTACGATAAACGACAACACGTTTTGTCCCGGCTTTTTAGTTCTTGAAATCGCCACTACCTAGCGTTCGCTGTTGCGTGACAGTCTTCGGCTCTAAATACTCCGATCAGCTGAACGATTCGATACTTTCGTGGCTTTCGCCTATTATCGTTATGGAGACGATATTTATTGTGTTCGAATGGAAAATCATTAGAACCGAAAATCATTCCAAATATATCATTAGACTTTTATTCATGTAAAATATTCGAAACACCGGCGCATCGTACATATATATGCATGCTTGTTACACGACTACTAGCGCCACAGTGCGGCAAGGACATTTTGCGAACAGCACAGGGGGCTGGTGGCTACTGAAATTTGATCAAACAGAGATGGCGCCCCTATTGCTAAGACCTCGAGAAGTGAGCTGCCTGTGAGACAGACGGAACAAATCTCCCATTATACAACATCGATACTCAGCTTACTTCTCGAGGTCTTAGAGATAGTGGCGCCATCCCTGTTTGACCATGATTTCGTAGCCACTTTAAAATGCACAGATCGGAATCCTCCCACTCTAGCCTCCATGGTAGCGACCACAAAATCGAGGAACGGAAGGGTTCCCGAAAGCGACACTTCGCGGCGCTGATTGTTAAGAGCGACAGCTTGAAATTAGCTAGTGGTGTGGTCTCCATGGCGACAGTCCAACAATTCAATATAGCCGATCGATTGATGACGCTGCATCATTCGATCTCTCTCATGCGTAGCTAATTTCAAGCTGTCGCTCCTAACAATCAGCGCCACGATGTGACGCTTTCGATGTGACGCCACGGCGCAGCGTTTTGGCGCCAAAATCTACAGTTTGAATTATCGTGATATAAAACAATTAATAATTATCTTCAGAATTATTTCCAAGAAAAACCCTTTTGACATTCTTTTTTTTTATCACAAAGGATCAATTCTAAATTTAAAAATCGAGCACTTTTTTTTCAACAACTCAATTCTCCATGACTAAACATCAATACTCCCTGATGCCAGCTGTCAAAGATGAGTACTCTATGTTCGGCACAAAGAAAGTGGCGCGCAATTTAAAAACTCAGGTCATTTTGAGACACCCTCTACTTCTCGAGTGTCTATCGAACGAAAAGCTGGCGCGAAATCTCCCCAGACGGTGTTTCCCCGCTGCCAACAAACAAAATTCCTCGAAGAAAAGGGATTCGTTCTTTGATTTTTCCGATTCGGAGGTGGATTGCTCGCAAAACTTTCACCCTTGTCCTTTGGTGAGTACGCGGGCACTGCCACCGTTGGACGAGCGTGTTCTGCTTTCCTTTGTTGCTCGGCGTCGGCCACTCGCGGTCGGGAGGGCTCGAATAAAAAAGCGAAGAAAAAGATAAGTCTCCTCGTTCAGACGCAGGCGTCGCCCTCGGACGATGGTCCTCAGCATGAATGGCCCACAGTTGGTTGATTCGAGAAAATGTTCCATTTTTATGGATAAATTGAACATCGATTTGGAAGATAATTTCGAAAAACCATTTTTTATACACCTGGCAGAAACCAAGAGACTAATTTTGTCCGTCATTCGATTCACGTGTTTTTTGGCCTCCCTTAAATCCAGAGCGATAACATATTTTTAATTGTACTTTTTCATCGCTCAGTATAAAGTCCGTTTGTGGAAATAATAATTTTACATGATTATTTCTGTTTTCGCTTTTCGAACAAGTATTAATCTATAGACGTCGAAATGAATCATTAAATTAATCCACGCATTATTTTTAAAAAAATCGTACCGCTGAAGTTTCACAAGCGTTGGAGTCTGCTTCAGCAGGGCAGAGAGCTCCGATACCATAAATAATATGTGAGAGCCGAGATCGGAACTCGCAGCCGCCATAATAACAGACTGTAAAGTTTACAAAATTTTGGAAATACGCTTTCATTCGGAAACGACACTTTTTTTTAATACTATTAGTGGCGATCGAAATTTGAAAACGAGATTTTTACTGTCGCAAGGGGTTAGACCACTCGGACGACACAAAAATCAGCGCTATATAAAAAAATTAATTTTGAAGAAATAAGTAAGATGATTTAAAAATCGTTTAGACATTTATTTACATGTATATTAACAAAGTTGTGTACCAAATTTCATCGGTTTATTTAAAAATATGAATAATTAAAGAAGTTATCAACAGTCGCGTGAAGTACCTTGGAACGTGAGGGGCTCAAAAGTGTATTGATTTTGGCCACCCGGTTGATCTAAATTGAAAAAACGATTTTTTTTCTTGAAATAGATACGGGCTTGACTGATTTTTTTGTTTTCTTATCGTGTTTCAAAAATAAAAATAACAAATTTGACGTTTTTTCGATATCGGTCAAGACTTGATTGTTTTTTTTGTTATCGTGTTTCAAATATTAAAAAAAAATCTGTTTTTTTTAATTTTTTAGGACAAATGACATCAATATAGTTGATAACTAATAAAAAAAATGTTAAAAAGAAAAACGTCGGTCAAGACTAATCTATTATCACGCTGAATAAGTGTACTAAATTTCTAGACAACCCGTTCGTTAGTTGTCGAGAAATTGTGTACACCGTTCTGAAAGTCATAGTTACAAGAAAAACACGTTCAAAGTTTCACCAGCAGTTCTATCGTTGTAATGATAACTATACCTTTAATCAGCTAAACTTTCGGTTAGAACACGTATAGTTTCTATTTTACAGTAATTAAAATGAAGAAAATGCAAATTCGAGAGAATATTACGCGTTTCCCAAGAAAATCAACATTTCACGCAACATTTCTGTAAAATTTGGATTTAAAAAAGAAGTTTTTTTTTTTCTATTTTTTCAAAAATAGTTCTCGTCAAGTAGAAGGTACAAATATGATCAATATTGCTACCAACTTTCAATTCAATCAGCTGAATAGTTTTTGAGTAATCCTCCACGCCAGCTTCGAAAATGCAGTCATGACAAAAACGCATTTGAAGTAGTTTAAGCGAGTAAAGTATAGTATAGCGTTGACGGGCTGTAACGCGTGAAGTTTTTCGAATTTCGTTTTGAAACTTTCGGAAAATATTCTACATATACAGTGTATTAGGAAGGTTGATGGAAAGCCTTAAGGGGGTGATAGGTCACCTCGTTAGGCACATATCTAACCTAGGTTACCTTAGTCCAAAGTCTAAGGATCTCGAGTTATCATGGGAAGTATGATTTTTCAAAAATTTCCCAAAATTAGGTACTAACTCGTTAACCTCGTATGTTGATGCTATTTTTTAAAAATAACATTACAGCGGTATTTTTATTTTTTGACAAGTTATTAATTATTCAACACATTTAAATTCGAAGTAAATGAAGTTATTTGTCACGCCAATTGGAAAAAAGCTTTTTCGAAAAGTTTCAGGTAGTCGGCCATTTTGGACATCGAAATATATATGTATACATTTTCTAACAGCTTGATAAATAGATGTGTATCTAATTTTATGAGTGAACCACTTTTTCACGCGAAAAAAAATTGTTAAATTCGCACATGATTTTATACTCGTTACTGTGGCCTAAGGCCTCAAGCTAAGACGCAAATAAGTTTTTAGTTACCAATTATTGTCTGTTTGAACGATACGAACAAGGTAGTGCACAATTTTGGGAAATTTTCCAAAAATCATACTTACATGTCATACTTACATGTCAACTCGAAATTAGACCTTAGACCTTAGACTTTGGACCAAGGTAACCTCGGTTAGATATGTTCCTAACGAGATGACCTATTACCCCCTTAAGGCTTTGCATCGACCTTCCTAACAGCCTGCATATATCTATAGTTCAAAGAGAAAAGAAAGGAATCGATTTTTTGATTGTCGTAAATGTATATCCCGCCTTAAGCTCGCGTCGTATGTAAAACTCGAGGAGGTAACAATTAAAAAACGGCTGCATAATTGATAGAGCGCAAAACGTGTACTACCTTATGTGCGGAAAGGCTAAGGAGCCCGGATGATATCCCGAAGGAATACAACGAAGAGAAGGGAACCGCACGTCTGCACGAAGCAAGAACGCAGATGAGCATCAGATCTTTTACAGAGACGAGTATCTTCGGGATCTCACTGGCATCGATCTGGCTATTTGTTCGGCTGTACTGGAGTGTAGAGTAGATATACGTGTAAGAGGCATACATAAAGACCGGCGGGACCCCAGATTGCACGGGAGCGGGAAGGAAGTAAGGCGCAAGTTTCCGAAGCCGATTTATTATTTAATCGGTCGAAGCACTTAGAGATTGCCGAGTCGAGTGCCTTTCATGGCCACTCCTGTATCCCTATAGGTATAACTAAGAAAAACTATACGTACCCTATTGCCCTCAAACGAACCTGCCACATCAGCAGTACGTACTTCATTTTCGACGTTCTGCATAGAAAGTTTGTACGATATTAAGGCTTCCTACCAAAAGCCGAAGGATTTCAGGATACCAAATGTGGCAATTTTAGAATACCAGAATACCAAATGTGGCAATTTCAGAATACCAAATGTCGCAACGTTTTTTACGTTTTCAGTTTTTAAATCAGCTGAATTTCATTGCCTTTGAGCTATTTTAAGGCCACGGCAACGGGTATAAAATCATGTGCGAATTTTTTCCGTATGAAAAAGTGATTCACTCATAAAATTAATTACACATCTATTTAGTATGAATGTCGAGCTATTAGAATTTTTTTTCCATGTACAAAATGGCCGACTACTAATATTTTATTTTGTTATCTTTTTTAGGCGCTCCGCGACATTTAGCATCCATCATTTTTTACCTAGAACGAATAACAAAAATTCTCGTCGATCTACATTAGAATACCTAGAGAAGTACGTAAGGAATTAAAAAAATATTGTCTTATTCAAAAGTTGTTGTTAATTTTCAGTGAAAAATTTCGTTATAACTGCTCATAAACTGCTCATAAAATGAAAAGTTTTCGATTAATCAGAAATTCCGTACGTACTTCTTTGTGAAATGCAATTAGGAACATAACTTTCAAATTTGAAGTAAATCGAGTGAAAATTGTTGAAGTTATTTGCCACGTTAATTGGACAATAGCTGTTCCGAGAAGTTTCGAGTAGTCGGCCTTTTTGTACATCGAAAAAAAAATATATATATTTTTTCTAACAGCTTGATATTCATACTAAATAGATGTGTAATTAATTTTATGAGTGAATCTTTTTTTGTGAAGTGAAATTTGTTTTTCACACGAAAAAAAAATGGTTAAATTCGCACATGATTTTATACCCGTTACTGTGGCCTAAGGCCTTAAGTCAGTATGATCTAGTTCCGTTTTGGTGATGAAGTTTAATGTAGAATAACTAAAAAAAAACTTACAAAATCAATAGACATGTTTATTGATCCTTCAAGAATATGTAGAAATTTGGAAGAAAAAACAATTATTATCATGTACGTTTGTTTTGGTATTGTATTGGTGATTTTTAAGATAGGATAACTGAAAAAATAACTAACAAAATCAATACACATGTTTATCGATCCTTAGGAAAAATGTAGAAATTTGAAGAAAAAAAAATAATTGTTTTGTACATTTTTGACAACGGTGCACGGAAAACGCCTCCAATTCGCGACCAGTGTTGTGGAGGTTGCATAAATCTGCAAAAAAACCAAACACATTCTCAATGTGTATGAGTGCTGTGATGCTTGGTACTATATTCGGCAAAAAAAACAAAATGGCGACATGCCAACTTTTAATTATCAATTTTTCTTATTTTTACGACCATTCTACGGGTTATATATATTTTTCAAAATCATTTCGCCTCCCCAAGTCTCAAAAATGGTAAAAAAAATATTTGCTTAAAAAAAAATCGTGAAAATCAGCAAAAATGTGCCTTGCCTAAAGGAATCTCGCCGCGACTAATCCGCGAAGATATTCTGGTAGACACACAGCTTGCGCGTGCACAGGATCTTTTGAATGACCCCGAAGTTTCCTGTTCCGCTGAAAATAATTTCGCTTCATGTGAAATGCCTCTTGTGTGGCTGCAAATCGTGCAGATGTGCTCGAGCGCACCAGAGAGCCGGGATCTTCTCGACGTTGACGTGCGCTTCACCAACACTTGAAAATCCTTGAGAGCTTCGCCATCCCGTACCTATCCTAATGCTTGTATACAGGGTGTCCCAGAACGGAATGCGTTCCCTGCAATAGGGGGTTGGGGGTGAAATTCTGAGTCGATTGATATAAGCATGTATGCTTCTCAGATCAACCTCTGAATTATTATTAATTTTTAAAGGCGGGCCAATCAGGTGCGCCCGGTGAGCCGGCGTACGTCGGTGAGCGATACGCGCGTGCAGTGGTGCTTGGCGGGAGCACCGCTCACCGACGTACCCTGGATCATCGGGCGCACCGGATTGGCCCGCCTTTAAAAATTAACAATAATTCAGGGGTTGATCTGAGACCCAAACATGCTTATATCAATCGACTTAGAATTTCACCCCCCACCCCCCATTTCAGGGAACGCATTCCATTCTTGGCACCCTGTATAGTTTGGGCGGTTTTGTACCAGCACGGTATACGTGCGCGCATGGGTAGCTCCACTATGAATGTGTTGGCGGTCAATCGATGCCTCTTAGCCAATTCGCTCGTAGCTACTGGAAAAGTGCTATACCAAAAGCTTGCACTTGAGCGCACTCGAGCCTTCAAGGGCCACTTCTCGTCCTCGAAAGAGAGCGAGAAAAGGACACGCTCGAATTAACTGTAGCGCCAATTACAATTACGAGGGTAAACATAAGCCGCTTATACTTTGAGATCCACAATGGGTGGAGTGCATCACCGCAGCCTTGAAATATGCATAAAGTTCCTGGCTATCGGATAAATTCGGCCTGATAAAGTGACATTGATTTGGGGCTCGATGTACATTTGACTCTAATACAGGATGTCTCAAAATTCACGCAAAATTTTAATTTACCCCATTAGGGCCTCGCTCTGTTGGAGTTCCGTACATCTGACCAATTAACTTTTTTTTTTAACTGGATATTTAATTAGGTCATGTTTTTTTCTGCCCCAGTTCTAAGGTAGTACTAAACTGAAACCATATGGGGTGATGATAGTTAAATAAAGCTTTGTATACTTCTGCTGTAAGCTAATAATGAAAATATATAAAATTATTGTTATTTAAATATTCACAATACCAAATCACTTATTTTTGGAGTCTGACTTATATCTAGGGAACTTCAGGACTCCAAATTCCGAAAGGCCAAAAATATTGACTCCCCTGGTAACGATCGAAAACGAAGGAAAGCAGGTTTTTAGGAATCAAGGTTTAGGTTCAAGGACTCAAATTATAAATAAGATATGGAAAAGCCTCATACTTGCGTGGAATGATTTTTTTCAATAATAAAGCTCGGCGTGCTCCTCAATCCATTGCTTACATCCATGAGCCATGTATGACAGCTGAAACGCGCACTTTAAGTTTTTGTCACCTCAGATAAAAATAAAATAGTGGAACATAGCTACTACAATTTCACTGCTATTTTTAAAAAACGAAATGGCTTATGAGGAATTCAAAGAAAATGAGGCTAATGGCCTAGTTTTTCAGTATTTGGCATGAATTTTCTCAAAATCTCTCTTACTACAGCTTAAGGGGGAAGAAACCTTTAGTCGAGGAAAACATTTCTGATTTTTTTAACGGAAAGATTTCTTCTCCATTTTTGAGACTTAGGGTATGTTTAATTACTGCTTTTGGCTGTTAAATGGTATTTTTTTATTAATTAAAAAAAAATTAATCGGAAAAAAACCAACGAAGATTTTTCTTTCATTAACACTCATACGCAGAATATGAACCAAGAAAAAGTGAGAAATGTTGAGAATCCATGAAGTTGTACGCTTTGAAACAAAAAGATTGAATTTTTCGAGAAAAAGGCAAGAAAAAGGCAATAAGACTATAAAGATTTATACGAAATTTCATCAGAATCGGTAGATTAGTTTCTTAGCTATGCGTCACGCCAGTTTTAAAAATGCAGTTTATAAGCCCGTGCCATACTTCCGCCATTTTTGAAGATTAATACAAAAAATGGATAATTCTTTAGATAAGTGACTTTTCCGAAAAATATTATCCGATTTCTCCGATAAAATATAATTTTTTTGGGTTTGTTTGGGTTTTTTGGACATTTCGACATTTCAACCCATAAAAACCAATATAGGCGTCGAAATGTTCGAAAATGCCTTGTTTTATCCCGTGTTTCCGCGAACTTTAAAACTCCATAATTTTTCATGCGGTAGGGTAAATTTCAGCTTCTCCCGACTGAATATCATCATTTATAACCCAATAAATGAGAAAATAGCAAAAAAAATAATTTTCGGCTCATTTTTCGGAAAAGTCACTTGTGTGGAAAATTACCAAAAAAATGCCATGTGACAGCCAAAAGTAGTAATAAAACATGCCCTCAGCCTCAAATATGTTAAAAAAAATTCTTTTTGAAAAAACCGTAAAAATCAGCAAGTATTGCTAAAAAATCACCAGGCGCTTAAAGGTAACCCTCTTAACATGTATATAACAATGATCGAAAGAATACGTAATTCCTGAAAATAACAATGCGGTCACATTCGGTAGAATGTTTTCAGAGTCCGAATTTTCTCTAAACATAATAATTTTCCTACGATTCATTCACATCCCTGGAGGCTTAACAAAATACTGAAAAAAAAGCAATTTCATTCGGTTACATCATTGCTAAAGTCTACGCGTGTAACTCAATTTTCTGCTACCGGATAACTGTATGGGCTGGTGGGGTATAATCCCGCGAGAATCTTGGATCAAGACCGAAGTAGCCACAGACAGATTATCGAAGAGCTGGAAGTATTACCAGCTACTAGGGTTCACGTTCGAGGCCGCGAGTGCCGTCAAAGAGGGTCATTAGCGGCCAACCAAAAGCCTTTTCGTTTACAGAGAGTGAGCGCGCCACAAAGGTAAAACTGACCACTGCCTCGAGGGTTCTCCTCGTTTACCATAGTCAAAAACCGCACAACTTGACCATAGTTACCAATCATTCTGGCTGCAAGCGTATAAACGTCAGTCAAATAACGACACAACTAGTATTGTGGGTATTTATTAACCGGTATGCATAAGCTGGGCGCTGGAAAAACAAGTCGATTTTTAATCTATGTTTTGATATGCTATTGGAATAACTAAATATAATTTTGGAATATTTTTGTATTTTTACTCAACTATTATTCCGAATAGTTATATAATGAGTTATAGTTGTATTATATTGAAAAAATTATATAAATATATAATATATATCACATAAAAATAAATATGATATGATATAAAATTTATCAAATATATAAATTGTATAAATGAAATTATAAATAATAATAGTTATATAATAGTAATAATTATATTGTATTCAAAAAATTATATGAATATATATATATATACATATATATATGTATATATAGATTATATACATCATATAAAAATAAATATAATATAATATAAAGTACATAAATGTAATAAATTATATAAATAAAATTATAAAATTATATATAATTTATTATTTATATATAACTATTATACTATAACTCATATTTTCACATTTATAGATAATGACTCACTTTTTAAAAATATAGGAACAAATAAAAAAATGTCAATGTTACTGGAATGACAAAATCTGATGTTTACACACAATTCGAGCATAGTCCTAGCGAGTACCGTTTTTTTTAAATTCTAATATTTATAGATAATAGAGGTATAATCATATAGATTCAAGCACCGTGGCATGGCCACTCCGTGAATATTGCTCCAGTAACTGGGGTGATCGAAAATAAAAAATAAAAAAATGTATATATAGTATAATATGAAACCTGTTCAATCAATGTACCATGTACTGTCCAAGAATAAATGTTAATTGTGAAAATTATGACTTGTAGAAAAAAAGCTGGATTTCCAAACTTTAATCATTTGTTATGAACAAATGAATAAACATATCAAAACATCATCCGTTCATTCGATATAAAAAGTTATAAACTATATCCAGTTCCCATTTGAAGTCAACCGAGTCTCCATATATTTAGATCTAACATTCCCTGCATTAAAAAAATAACGACGAGAAAAACGCAACAGAAAAAACGCCGCAAAATCTGCACGTTTCTTATGCATGTTCCGACCAAACGAAATCGTCCTCTCGGTACCTCCGGCAGTTCGTCGTGTTTTTTTAGTACGGAGAATATAGATACGAAAAGTTTTTTTTTCTCACAACTCCATTGTTTCATGAGACGTATCATTTCAAAAATTCAATTATATTCTCACAATGGACTGTTAATTTTTATAAATTAAAAATAAAATTAAAAATATTTTTTTATTTCATTTAAAATTAAAAAATTTTAAAGATAAAATGAAATATAAAATTGGAAATATTTTTCGTACCTGCAATCTGCGAATTCTGCATTGAATAGTAATCCTTCCGCAGAAGCAACAATATCATCAGCTTCTTTTTAGGTCGCTGGACGAAGTTTATGCTTTCGACACCACAGTAGTCAGTACTGCCAGCAGCATGATTGATTGCTATTTCAACTGTTACAAAGTAATTTTTATTTATTTTTAGCGCAAAGCCCAAAATGTTCGCGTTGACACTTTTGTCATTATTTTACGTTTGTAATTTGTTTTCACATATTTTTGTCCAATACGCACATACGTGCTCATATTGCGTGAAGAGACAACCAAACGGATGCACTAAGAGATACCCCTGCGGCAATTCAGGCGATGATCAGTCCGAGTCAGGCACCTCGTTAATCAGAGCAGGATAGAAATTACTGCGACACGAGGAGCTGTAGATAGATGCGAGAAAACGATGACTGATTCGTTAATTAGAGTGCGGGAGTATCGAACGTTGGGATTCTCTGATACGTATATATGCTTACCTTGATACATAGATATGCATGGGTAAGAGGATCTCTACGAGGGGCGAGATTCTGAAAGGAGAGAGCACGATAAAGCCCATTGTGTATGGTCGCACATTCGTGGGAAACCACTGCGACAACGACAATGAGCAAAGTACATTGAGTTACGTATTACCTGGTGTATATAACAAGAGAGAGAGAAGAAGACTTTCGCTCGATTGGGTCAGCAATGAAAAGGAATTATTTTCATGAAACTGTCGAGAAATCTACGCCAGCCCAATATAGTGTGCGATTGCAATGTTCATATGGATGACTAGCTTTCCGCCCGCGGCTTCGTTCGCGTAGGCTTGTGTTGAATGATCCTTAAGTCACGGGTATAAAATCATCTGCGAATTTAACAATTTTTTTTCGTACGAAAAAGTGATTCACTTATAAAATTAATTACACATCTATTTAGTATGAATATCAAGCTGTTAGAAAAAATATATATATATTGTTTTTTCGATGTACAAAATGGCCGACTACTCGAAACTTCTCGAAACAGCTTTTTTCCAATTGGCGTGACAAATAACTTCAACAATTTTCACTCGATTTACTTCAAATTTAAAAGTTATTTTCCTAATTGCATTTCGCAGAGAAGTACGTACGGAATTTCTGATGAATCGAAAACTTTTCATTTTATGAGCAGTTTATGAGCCGCTATAACGAAATTTTTCACTGAATATTCATTTCTTAAGTTCGAATATCTACAACTTTTGAATAAAACAATATTTTTAAATTCCGTACGTACTTCTCTAGGTATTCCAATGTAGATTGATGAGAATTTTTCTTTTTTATTCTCGGTCAAAAATTGGGGATGCTAGATGTCATGCGGTGGAGCGCCTAAAAAAATAGCAAAAGAAAATATTAGTAGTCGGCCGTTTTGTACATCGAAAAAAATATATATATTTTTTCTAACAGCTTGATATTCATACTAAATAGATGTGTAATTAACTTTATGAGTGAATCACTTTTTCATACGAAAACAAATTGTTAAATTCGCACATGATTTTATACCCGTTACTGTGGTCTAAGGCCTTAATGAAATGTGCTCCTGAAATGTTTCATCAAGGAACACGTAGAGTTGTGTCGAAGAGCATTAGTACTAAGTTTCAAATAAATCTGAATTAATATTTCCTTTACCATACAAACACTGAAATTCCATTAATTGTGTCTAGGAGCAGTAATACAAAGTTTCAAGTAAATTTGACCCGATTTTTTTTATTTTCCGTGCAAACTTTGCAGGGTCGGGTTAAAATTCCGAACTTTGAATGATCAGAACGCTTAAATCTCTGACGGATAACTACCCCGAAAGATCAAAACTCCGAAGGAATTTTACCCGAAAAACCAAAACTCCGAAAATCTGAACGGGGCCGGGTTGAGATTCCGAACGTTGAATGATCAGAACGCTCAAAACTGCGAAAATATACTACTCCGAAAGATCAACACTCCGAAAGAATTTTACACGAAATACCAAAACTCCAAAAATCTGAACACCGTCAAAATAATTCGGCTATGGAAGTTTTAAAGGTTTCAAAATTTTTCAATAAATCGACGAATTATTTCAAGAATTTTTTTATCAAGAAGTGATTTTACGTCAATTTTGAAATTTGTGACACAATGTTATACGTTCTACATAATTTTCAGTCAACTGTGTAAAGTTTCGATGGCATAATCCTGACGAACCTTGTAATTTCGGAACATTTAAGGTAGTACCTCCACAGAAGAGTTGAATTAAGAAATGGTTGAAATTTGACATATACGTTATTTAATACATTATCCAAACATCTGTGCAATTTGAATAAGTTTGACCACCCCAAACCTGAGATATTTACACTTAAAGTTGGCTTGGTTTACACGTAACAAATGCGTTATGATGGGCAAACAGAGCATCATTAATTCTACCGTCAAAACTAAAATTAAGAAATTGATAAAAAACGAGGATAAGCTACAGTAAGATATCACGAATAATTGGAAAAAAAATGAGAATGATTCACCATCTAGTTTCCAAGATATAACCATGAGAAGCCTTCACAATTTTGGTGCAAAGCCTGGCAAAGCCTGGAAAAAAAACAATTGGGGCAAAGCCTGGACAGTCCCGGCAAAAAGTTTACTGGCAATGGTCGATCAAAAACACAATACAAAATATATTTTACGGCAATAAATGATATCCATCGTATTATCTACTAGTACCGAGTCAATATTGCGTAGTTTTTAATTTTATTCATTACTAATTAAACCAATTATCAATCTTTTAAAAATGAACATGGTATGTAAACTTTTGGTTGAGATTTTCGCAGAGGAACTACCTTAAATTAGGAATTTTAAACCGTCGGCACATTCAAAGTTCGGAATTTCAACCCGGCCCTCATGTCAAGATCATGCCAGCGAAAGTCTACACAGTTGACTGTAAATGATGTAGAACGTATAGCATTGTCTAGACAAATGTCAAAATTGACGCAAAACCACTTCTTAATAAAAAAAAATTCTTGAAATAATTCGTCGATTTATTGAAAATTTTGAAACTTTTAAAACTTTCATAGCCGAATTATTTTGACGGTGCTAAGATTTTCGGAGTTTTGGTCTTTTGTGTAAAATTCTTTCGGAGTTTTGATCTTTCGAGGTACCATTCTTTCGGAGTTTTGGGCGTTCTGACCATTCAAAGTTTGGAATTTCAACCCAGCCCTATCTTGAATTTCGGAACATGAAAAATCAGGATTTTAAACCGTCGGAGCATTCAAAGTTCGGATTTTCAACCCGGCCCCAACTTTGCCACCCCCTTTCGTTTAGGGGTTGAATTTCGAAAAACGCTAAAATACGTGTTTTATTAATTGTGTTGAAGAGCTTTGATACTAAGTTTCAAGTAAATCTTCTGACCAGAACCAGATTTTTTTTAATTTTACATACAAACTTTGCCACCCTCTTTCTCCCCTTAGGGGTTGAATTTCTAAAAACGCTGAAATACGTGTTCCATTAATTGTGTCAAGAAGCACGAATACCAAATTTCCAGTAAATCGGACCAGATTTTTTTAAATTTCCATACAAACTTTGCCTCCCCTTTTCTCTCCTTAAGGGTTGAATTTGGAAAAATCCCTTCTTAGTAGGTGCTTACGTCGCAAAAGCTACCTACTGTCCAAATTTCATGTAATTAGCTTCGACGTTGATGAATCTGTCAGAACATGTTCTTTTATGTGTAGAGATTATCATCTACTGCTTTAATATTTTGTATGGGTTCTAATAATTGCGCAAATCCTCACCCAATGCCAACCAAATTTATGGTTATATACATGGGATCTTCAACGCTAGCCAGCGGGGAGTAGAAGACCCAGATTGACGTGGCATTTATTAACACTCGATCGTAAATCATCATGATGCACAGTTACGTATCATAGATCTCCCTTAATCTTCCATTAAGGTTCAAAAAACTGCGTCCGTTTCCAAAATGTGATCTTATTAATGGCTTTTTACTACCGATGTGCGATTACGTGAATGACTTCCTCCTTCCGATGTAAAACCGCATTGTTACCCCTTGAATTTCCCAACTTATAAGAATGATTTCACCCCTTAAAACCGTGCATCAGTAGATAAAATAAAATACCTATCTTCAGTTTTCCAAGTCCTTCTCACGCATTTTTTTTAATACAAAGACACATATATTGAGCGCCTTTTAAAAAAATCACCAAGAAAAAAACGGCCGCCGGCAGATGACGACATTTTTTTCGCGACGTTTGGCGGTGGACACTCTCCAGCCCAAACGGTCCATCTGAAATCTGAAAACCGAACGGATTATTCAAGTTAACAATAAATACGAGTCATTGACGATCGTCGATTTTTCAAATATTTTTTTTTCAACAAAGAGGGAACGAATTAGAACTCGAGGATACAAAATCTATGAAAAAAGTCGTTATTTTAACGTTACTGGTAAAAAATGAAGATCGATTTTCAAAAAGTGAGATCGTCAACGTCTTTTAAATGTTTCTCATCGTATCTCCTGTAAATTTGGAAATAATCCATCAAGTGGTTCTTGCGATATCATGTCCACCGACTTTGAAAACCGATTTTACGGGAGAGAATGAATTAAGCATTGTTGTCCAAAGTTAAAGAGTCGACGAGAGTTAGACCGTTAAAGTGCGAGTTGTGTTATTCAGTGTCATTGCATAAACCTGACAGAGTCATCGAAAGGTTTCGTACGCCCCTTATACGCGATTGATCCATCATATTCGGTGGTGCAAGCCATCGACGTGAGTTCTTGTCTCATAGTGGGCATATTACATGGGATTAAAGCCGTATCTCAGGCATGTGCAACGAGGAAAACGAAATATCCATCATCAGGGATTTACTTGGCGCCCGGTCTGAGTCGATGAGTTGATTTTGGGTGATCTTAAATAGCACTTTATGGATGTGGATAATGCTCGTGCCACCCAGCTCGCGATTTAGTTCGGAAACTTTGTTTCTACTGCTGATAACAGCTATTACATGGATTGATAGCAGACGAAAATGTAGTTGAGGAGGTTGGAGCGGTCCAGTTGAGTCAAATGACGGTTTATGATCTTTTTCAATGAACCTCAAAATAATCCATACGAGGTATAGATTTATTCTGTAGATGCTAATTTTTCAGATAATTATTTATAACAAATAATTATCTGAAAAATCAGATAATTATTTATAACAAATGAACTATGCAACATAAAAAAAATCCTACTTACTTCCATAGACATTTCATTTTTCAAGATATATTCAACATTTCAAGTGAATCGGTTGAAAATTGTCTGAGTTATGTTTCCGGCCAACTTAAAAAATGGCGTTTCGAGATGAACGCTGCGCTGCCGCCATTTTGAAATTAATCGCTTCCAAAAAAATTATTGTATGCAGTCGCTGACATGTACGATAAACACCCCTTTTTGTAATCTCGATTTATTTTGTAGTTTTTCTGAAAAAAAATCCCCAAAAAGCCTATTTTTAGGCCTCTAGAATGGCCTAAGGCCTTAAAGTAACCAACTGCTTATGAAAAGCAATAGCAACCACGTCAATCGACCCAATTTCTGGTGCCGAATCGCCAACTTTCCTGGTTGAAAGCTCTTCCCAAGCACACAAAGCATTGGCTGAACAGCTCAATCTTGACAAGTCAATAGTATCCCCAGGTTTACATGTCCTGGGGAAGATGAAGAAAGAAGAAAGATGACTACCACACGAGCTAAGCGAGAACGCCATTGCGAACTAACATCACCATTTCTTTCCTTGAGAGCCACAGAACAAAAAGTTTCTTATCGCGTATTGTAGCTAACGGCAAGGGGGATGATTTTTTCGACAACCCTAAATGCAGAAATGGCTTTAGGCCAAGACGCTAGCCAACCGTCAAGATCGACGCCAAAACGGAATATCCATGGTCACAAAGCCTTGCTGTGTATCAGATGGAATATGAAGGAGGTAGTGCTTTATGAGCTTCAAAAGCCCAGAAAACGGTAGCGTCACCAACAGCAGCTGGAATGTTTAAATGATCATTTAATTGAAAAAATGCCGTCAGCAGCATCAACTCCACTTGGCTCCACTTGACGTTGGCGGTAAAAAAACAATGATGGAACTGTAGAGCTCCTCCTTCATCCAGGGTCATGACCAAAGTGTTCATCACTTGTTCCAGTCGATGGAACATGCCTTACAATGAACATCCCTCAGGTGACACCGTTCGATTTTGTTGAAATTTGGATATGTTATAAAGCACCAAAAAGTAAGCGATACGTGTTTTTTTTTATCGGCGGAAAAACGGTTTTAAGGGCTGAAACGCACCCTCAAAAATGGGGATGTTTTTCGTTTTTCGTCGATAACGTTTTAACGGTACGAGATATTTAAAAAATTCAAATTGCAACAATGTTTATTTTTTTGTGCACTACACATTGGAGATGAGAACGATAACGTTGTCGACGAAAAACGAAAAACACCCCTATTTTCGAGGGTTCGTTTCACCCCTGAAAAGCGTTTTTCCGCCGATAAAAAAATACGTATCGCCTACTTTTCGGTGCTTTATAACATATCCAAATTTCAACAAAATCGAAGGGTGTCACCTGAGGGATGTTCCTTGTTAGAAGATGCACACTTTCGTAATTACGAGAACGTCCAAAAACGGGTAGATGAGTTGATAGCGTCCAAAGACCGAGCATCCTTTCTACGAGGGATTTAGCTTTTGCCAGAGGGTTGGACGAAAATGGTGACATCTCAGAAAAAATACTTAGAATAATACAAACAAAAAACCGCGGGTTTGAATGCAATAGGTGCTTGCATTGAAACCGGCTGCTTTCTGTTCTTTTTATAAACACTTACTGGATTATATTATTCAAAGTGAATAGTATACGGTGGAAGTTTATTGATATACTTATATTCTCGTGTCCGAAGCACATATTAACAAATCGAAATGACTATCAATATACATGCAATATCGCTTTACAAAACCTTCAATCTTTAAAGTTTTAGCGTCGATACTACTAATAACAGTAATACTAAATAAAGCGGAACCAGAGATAAAATGGCCCTTGGATATATATTTGGGTACGTGCGAGTGCATAGCAGTTAAATGATCGATCACAGGTGTCGAGTTTTATATCGTTTATTGCGGATCCTATAGCTTTGATAAGAGTTTTTAGTGGTCGATCCGCCAATCCCTCGTTTGTGGGACCTGGTTGTCACTAAACATCATTCGGAAAAGGCAATTTGAAAAATCTGTTGATTATCAAAATCAGCAATTTGATACATTACCTGATGATTTGCAAGCTGTTGGAATAACGTGACACTCTTATTAATCACCAACTGCGTTGTAATAATAGATGCGTCAAACTAGCCACGGCTATACGCGTGTGAAAAAAAATTATCCCGATCATCTTTTTTTGTCCATCAACAATGATGAGAAAGTACGGTGCGTATTTTATATTAGCTTTCCGCCCGCTGCTGCCCGCTTGCGTCAACTTGTATTAAATACTCCTTAATGAAATGTGCTCCTGAAATATTTCATTAAGCGACACGTCGAAGTGTTTTGGAGAGCATTAATACTACGTTTCAAGTAAATGTGACCAGATACATCTTACTATACAAACTTTGCAACCCCCTTTTCCGCTTAAGAGTGAATTTCCGAAAAACGCTGAAATGTTTAATTGTGTCTAGTAGCAATTATACAAAGATTTAATTAAATTTGACCCGTTTTTTTTGGTTTTTCGTACAAACTTTGCCACCCCCTTTGGTTTAGGGGTTAAGTTTCGAAAAACGCTGAAATACCTATTTTATTTGTTGTGCTGAAGAGCATTAATACTATGTTTTAAGTCAATCTTGTGGCCAGATTTTTTTAATTTTCCGTACAAACGTTGCCACCCCTTTCTCCCCTTAGGTGTTGAATTTCTAAAAATGCTGAAATACGTGTTTCATTAATTATGCCAAGAAGCACAAATACCAAATTTCAAGTAAATCCAACTTACTATACAAAGATTTAATCAAATTTGACCCGATTTTTTTGTTTTCCGCACAAACTTTGCCACCCCCTTTCGTTCAGGAGTTGAATTGCGAAAAACGCTGAAATACGTGTTTCATTAATTATGTCAAGAAGCACAAATGCCAAATTTCAAGTAAATCCGACTTACTATACAAAGATTTAATTAAATTTGACCCGATTTTTTTGTTTTCCGTACAAACATTGCCACTCCCTTTCGTTCAGAGGTCGAATTTCGGAGACGCTGAAATACGTATTTTATTTATCGTGTTGAAGAGCATTAATACTATGTTTCAAGTTAATCTTGTGACCAGATTTTTTTTCATACAATCTTTGCCACCCCCTTTCTCTTCTTAGGGGTTGAATTTCTAAAAACGCTAAAATACGTGTTTAATTAATTAGGTCAAGAAGCACAAATACCAAATTCCAAATGAATCCGAACGCATTTTTTTAATTCCCATACAAACTTTGCCACCCTTTCCCTCCCCTTAAGGGTTGAATTTCGAAAAATCCTTTTTTAACTGGTGCCTACATAATAAAACCAACATGCCCTCCAAACTTCACGTTTCTACATTTAGCAGTTCAGGCTGCGCGATTATGAGTCAGTCAGTCAAGTCTTTGACTTTTATATATATAGATTTCTCTTTTTACAATATAATATTACAATCCTCTACGAAACGTATTTTTTACGCATATTTCTTTCACTTTTAATGATTATGCAAGCCTGTACATTGATCACGCTAATACCGGAAAAAAGTCGTCCGCAGTGAATTTTAAGGTCTTCGTATTCGACCCTGCTCCGCTTCTTGACTATCGTCCGTACAATCGTATCTTATTACGATCGCTAACTAATCGACCGTGCAGAATCTACTAAATACATCAAATCTGATGCCACATTTCGCATTAAAGTGCACGATCATGTGTAGGTGGAAATGACAAATCTACTATTAAGGTGTTACGTCTAGTGGCTCACCAAAAAATGAGACTTTTTGGGAGGTTTTTGTGAGAATACTAAAAAAAGAAATCACAATGAGGATTGAAGGGCTTATTCCACATGTGTTCACACATATGAAAAAAATATTTTTACGAAGGAAAAAAATCAAAATGGCGGCTCAATCGTAGTTACACTAACAAGCAAAGATTGCGCGGTCGATCTCTCCAATTTCGATTAAATTTGGCAAGCTTGTAGAATGGGTAAATATAGGCGACACCTATTTTTTTTATATCTGCGGAACCCGATTTTTAAGGGGTAAAACGCACCCTCGAAAATAGGGGTGTTTTTCGTTTTTCGTTGATAACATTATCATTCTCATCTCCAATTTATAGTACAAGAAAAAATGAACACTGTTGCAATTTGAAATTTTTTCATATCTCGTGCCGTTAAAACGTTTAGGTGCTCTGCAGGAGGACGTAGAACTTTTAGGAATTAGCATCTGGAAAATAAAATTCTCGTCATTGACACAAGTTTTGCTAAAGAAGTACCAACGATAATTTTCTAAAATATGGTTTTCCGCAAAATCGCATCATTTTGAATAATTTTTTTGTTTTTTCGCTAAAAGATTCTCTAAAAAATAAAAAAAAATGCCGCCTATACCTTTTGTATATCATTCTTGTGATGTTTATACATTAATCAAGCCAAAAAAAAAACAATCCGATTTTTTCTCTTCTCAAATGTAACGCCCTAAGCAGGTTGACACTTGCGATGTACTCTTCCCGTTGAATTTCAAAAAGTTGGGCACCGTCATATTTTTCCACCATTTCGTAAAATTGCACCACAATTCTTAATAAGAGTCTAAAATTTCCGTCAACCTTCCATCGGTGATTTTGGATCGATGTCCGGAAATAGCCGCTGGAAGTTCAATTGTGATCGACATTAACACCCGAATAGAAATAGGAACGAGATGTACCACGTGTACAGTGAAGATGATCGCCTTTAGACTCTTCAATCGACAGGAAGGGCAAGTCTTCCTCGAGTGTTTCAGACTGTATTATTATTATCCGTTGGGACAAAAATCGTCTCTTCAGTCAGCATTCATCGGAACCACCTCCTGAAGAATTTCAGTGAGCTTTTTATTCTTTTTTTTTTTATTTCGCCTTTTATACAGACCTCTGTAACAAGAACGATTAGGGAAAACATAGAGAAAACACTTTATGCAAAAATGGTGGACGTCTATACTCGTATATACGTCTGAAAAAGGAAAAAGTAGCGAGAGTAGAGTGAGATATGGAGCAAGTGACGTCGCAGCATCCGTGTGTTTTTTTTTTTTCGTTTTTGCCGTTTACTCGCGTTTTCAGGAAGATGAGAGCGAGCGAACGAAAAAGCGATGCGATAATCAGCGAAGCGTGTAGGCACGCGCGAAATTCTAAGCTCTGAAAAATGCTTTTCCCCTCGTCTATCCATACTGCAATTTTTCCCCATTCTATCTTGCCTTTATGAAAAGGTAGAGCGCTTAAATGCAGTCTTCTCTCGCGCTCCTCTACGTGCGTATACTTCGTCGGGCTTGAAATAGACGAGGGAAGGGAAGAAAAAAAAACAAGTGAAAAAGATACAGGAAATATAGTCGAGTGCCAGTGAAAATCGATCGACCGTTTCGTCAGCTGAGACGCTTAAGAAAAATATATGTACAACGAAGCAGCCGTACGAACGCTCTTTCGTGGTGTACTTCGATCGGTCTCGCCGGGAATCCGTGAACCAGACGCCCGAGCTCACATGCTCGTTGCCTACTGCAAACGCTGTATGGAAGGGCCTAAGTTTTCGTCGAGGCACTATAATAGAAAGGCGAACAAAAAAAATTAGCGTGGGTGAGAGAGGAAGGAGAAAAAGCACTGACAATTGGTCGTGGGTGAGAATATGGGTGTAAATTGAAGACGACACGATAGGAATCGTGTTGGAGTGGGATGAAGGTGCTGGAAGATCCTACGTATACATGAGCTTTACCTAGAGGCCTGAGAAAAATTGCCACATCCCGAATTCTTTTTCTGCGACCTGGTTGGTGAAAAAGAAGCGTATTTTCTTCAACGCAAAGCTACATGTATTGAGAGCCTTAAAAAATCACCGAGAAACAATGAAAAACAACGAAAACATGGCCGCCGGCAGGGGATGACATTTTTTTCGCAACGTTTGGCGGTGGACACTCTCCAGCCTAAACGGTACATCCGAAATCTAAAAACCAAATGGGCTGTTCAAGGGAACAATACATACGAGTGGTTGACGATCGTCGATTTTTTGAATAATTTTTTTAACGATGTGGCGACGCATTGAAATCCGAGCATACAAAATCTATGAAAAACCTCGTCATTTTGACGTAATTATTAAAAAATGAAGATCGATTTTGAAAAAGTGAGATCGTCAATGACCTTTAAATGTTTCGCGTCGTATTTCCTGTAAATTTCGAAGCAATCCATCAAGTGGATCTTGCGATATCATGTCCACCGATATTGAAAACAGTGTTTCGAGAAAACGCGTTTAATGTTTAAACGATGATGTTTAAACGAAACTATCGCTCGCCCGGCCGACTGTTAAAAGCTCATTCAATTTAAGGAATATTCTTATGAAATTTTTACGAAATATAGCTAAAAGGTGAATCGAATAATAATATTTTTGGAAAATACAATTTTTTGGCCCATTTAGGTATATGTAGCCCGTTAAGGCGAGAAACCAGTTTGAGAGTACGTTTGTTTTTGTGATTTTCGTGATTTTCTTCCTAAGCAATGACTAAATAGAATTTTTTGAAAATTTGGGCAAATTTTATACATATTTTCAAACAAATGTTTTTATTTTTTCGAAGCATTTGGATAATCGTTTTTGCTATCAAAAAAATACTTTGAACAATGATATTACCCCAAATTTAGGTTCATATAGAGCGTAATTATATAAAGACACTAACTATCACTTTTTAAAATCATAGGTTAAAAACTTTTTGAGCTAGAGGGTACACAAATTGTAAAATGTCGTTTCGAGAAAAACGCGTTTGAAAAAAAAATTACCGAAAACAAAAAAATGCAAGGCAGTAATGAATTATTTATATTGTTTCGGGAACATATTCTTGAATAGTTTTCCTAACAATTTATGGAATTGAAAAAAAATCGTCTCTTAAGTCATCTAAACTCGTTTCCCGCCATAGAAAGTTTCGGCACAACTGGTGAAGTATGACTATTTAATTCAAATTTATACAGTAAATTCTTCGTCATGTACTGAATGCACCTTCCAAATTTCAAATCGATCGTCTACACCGTTACTATAAAATTTGCAATTGTAAAAACACTTTTTAACTTACATTAGGGAGATGTCTACACTCATCGCTGAATTGCAGTTCTGCGCACGAAGTAGTGTGAAAAAAATGTTTAAAATGTTACGAAAAACTGTCAAATCACTCAGTACATTGTGACAATTTCGTCATTTGTGTCATAATGTTAAATGACCTATATTAAAAATTGTTTTTTTTTCAACTCTAAATTTTACCGAAACTTTGTAGACGATCGATTTAAAATTAGAATGGTGCATTCAGTATATGACAAAGAATTCACTGTATCAATTTGAATCAAATGATAACATTTCGCCAATTGTCCCCAAACTCGTCTCACAAAAACTAAATGAAGGTCCTTCTTCCTCCCTTTCTCCCTCTTTCTCTCTTGTTGTTGTTTTCCAAATATTTCAAGTTGTTTGTTGTGTTTGTCGTACTTACTTTGTCTTTCGTCGCCTCACTGTCTCTCTCTCTCTCTCTCTCTTGTTTATCCTCAACGCCCTTCATCTTTTCTTACCCTGGCAGGAGAGATCCATCTCTGGAGGCTCCAGAGATGCTTACAAACAGACGCTTGTCAGATTTCCTTTATCTTACCCGAGGCATTGGCAGCAGCGGTTCGCCCGATACGTGACGACCGCTTTTCGCGAAGCCACACATTCAGTTCTATCCGACGATCCCTTTTCACCTAACGAGGATATAACCGAAATAACACTGCGGGAAATCCACTCACCGCTGCATTCGATTGGTAAATAGTTATTATTTGAAACAAATGGCACTCGTTTGGTTAATATACAATACAGTTGCTTCATAATTCGAGCCCGGTCAAATAGACAAGACTCATTTATTCGTCCATCGACGAAAAAACTCTCATTCGATTCAGTCAATGTTTACAAGAGTTTCACAACGTTTTGTTCCATTAAGTAAGCATTCAACACATTTCGACGAAATATGTTAAATTTACATTGACAAGTTAGTCACTTATGAAAGGAAATACATGTAGACGAAAAAATAGCCAATTTTGGGATTATTTTGGAAAGGAACTAAACGTTTTACATTCATAAAGCTTTAGGTACAATTTATTATGTCATTAAGCTGTTTAAATAAATGTTTTCATTCACAAATATATTGCAAAATGGCGCCGTGATGGCGTGGTCTTCCAAGAAGGATTTGGCAGCAGTTGTCTGTTGGTGGGAAAACCAACGACTTCAATATTGATTTGAAACATATGAGCCAAGAATTTTTAGTATTCCAACCCATCACAAGTCAACAACGTAAAAATAAAAAATCGTTGACTTTATGGTAGGTTTTAATAAATAAAAAAACACGTATTGTTTAGTTAAAATAAGTTGAATTAGAGAGCTGAAGGAGAGATGAAGGAATAAGGGGAGTGTGACAGACATGTTACATTATGCCGTAACATTCCTTGATGATGTATGGAATGCTTTGAAGCAGTTGTTCTGCTTGTTGTAGCACAAAGCCACGCCACGTTTTTCACACACCGTTTGTCATCTTGATATTTTTTTCGATTTTCGCAAACTTTACGCTCATTTGAATCTTGCAATCTCGGGATAACTGAACTTCGAACCAATTTTGGTCCAACTAACGCCATCTAGTTTCCATGAATTGCACTAAAAAGAACCGCAGAACGGGATGTAGCCGTGGTGTGACGTTGATCTAAAAAAGGATTCAATGTCAATATGGGATTTTGAGAGGACTTGGATGGTTTGTTGCGGAACTCCCATACAGTGATATGGAGGGTTAACATCCGAATGCTGAACTAACACCTAAAACATTTAACTCTGAAGCCCGATTTCCGACCTAACTGCTCGGAATACTTCTTCTAGTGATGAGATTCCAATTTCTATCATAAGCAACATCAATGCAAATAAAATGAGCTGATCGTCTAATTCAAATGTTGAATGCCCTATAAAGAAGCCCAAGACCAAAAGACACAAGTATTAACGCCACATGATCCTCCTTTGGCTCGAAAAAACTACTTGATGATATAATTCAGTAGACATGCAGACTACCAAATAGGTGACTGTCAAATGTTCCATCCTTTCATCGAACACCCAATCTAGACCACTTATGATCATATATCCTCCACCAAAATTGGCTCTGCCAAAGTTATACCCAACCAAACCCAAACATCATCCTACAAATTCCGAAACATCACCCTACAAAAGCAAAATAAACCCAAACATCACCGTACAACACGCTAACAAATCCAAACATCACTCTACAAATTCACCCCCAATCGATCTATTCTTCCAACCCACTAGGGTAAAAACCTGCCTAAGTAAATCGCGTGTACCTCGATTTAAGATTTTCGGCCGATGGCCTTGGACATTAATTCCTTCGCGGTGTTTGTCATTGACATCGCTGCAACACGAACAACGATGACAAACGACCGATATCGTATTTGAGGAAGAAGAAAAACGAGTGACAGAGATGTAGAAGCGTTGGAATAGCATGCTAGATGAGCGACGGTGAAACGAGCGAAGCGTTCTGATATGGCGAAAAAACGGGGGGATTTTTTGTGGCTTCACGAAGCCTCTACGTAAGTACCAAGTAGTACGTGTACGACGTTATACCGATCCACGAGAACGAGGAGGATCGAAACACCTACACACACGCTTTCTGTAGTATCGAGCTGGCAAACACGTACGACAAATATGTGCTCTACTTACTTCAAGCGTACGCAGCTACGTATACATCGTGCAATACTGATTGTCCGATTGTGGGCGTGTGCATCACCCGATTGTGATGATATTTCAATGTTCCGAAGGTAATTGTCACACTATAACATTGATTTCACGTAATTGGCGCTACTAGACTGTAAACGTAGACCCTGTATCGTACATGACTTCTTTGCAAAGCTTAAGGGGGAAGGTACCTTCAGGCGAGGAAAAAATTACTATTTTCATCATTTTGTTTTTTGTGCAAAAGATTTCTTCGCGATTTTTGAGACTTTGGGTGTGTTTTATTACTTCTTTTGGCTGGTACATGGTATTTTTTATTTGTCATTTATCAATCTTCAAAAATGGCGGAGATGTGGCACAGCCTTCTAAACGGGTTGCGGCGGATGTTGTCAGACGGCGTGACACGTAGCGTCGGCGGGATTAATCTGAAAAAAAAACCAGCGAAGACTTTTCTTTCATCGACACTCATACGCAGAATGTGAACCAAGAAAAAGTGAGGAATGTTGAAAATCGATGAAATGGTATACTTCGAAACAAAAAGATTGAATTTTCCGACAAAAAAGGCCACATTTTGCAATTGAAACATACTTTTTTTTTAACATTTAGGATTACGTTTTAGAAAATAAGGTTAGAAAGATTTATACCAAATTTCGCCTAAATCAGTCGATTAGTTTTATAGCTATACGTCGCTGCAGTTTTGAAAATGCAGCTATGAGAAGACCCTGCCATATCTTCGCCGTTTTTGAAGATTAATAATGTTTTTTTTTTAACCATGTAACAACCAAAATTAGTAATAAAACAGGTCGCAAATATGTAACAATTTTTTACACAAATGTCACAATTTTTAAAAAATGGTTTTTTAAAATTCTATTCTTCAAAGAAAACTTACAAAAATCGGCAAACTTTTTCCTTGCTTAAAGATATCGCCCCCCTTAAGTGATGTTCCTTGTAAGTGTCTGCAAGTATAACATAACCCGTGATATATTATACAAGGTGTCCTGTTATGATCGGATAATCCTTCAACTGTCGATAGGTCAAATCATGTCCTACTACATGCTGGAATTTCCGTTTAGTAAAAGTCCCACGGTTTCCGAGATGTTTGTCTTCATATTACTACTTTTTTTTAAAAATCATCTGCTTTTGGTTTTTCGCATGCCATTTCTACAAATGGTATGAACCAACAATAAGTGAGCCCCTTTTTAAAGTCATTGGCACGATATGCGTAGTACATTTTTTTGACACCACAAGCTATCAAAGTCAGCTGTTCAAATTGGTTTGTATGAAAATTCTGCATAAGATCTTTTTCCATAAAGTTCCCATAACATTTAAGGGGCTGTACCAGTGCGAACGCCGAAAATTTCGGTGATTTTCGAGAATTTTTTGGACGAAAAGTACTCCATTAAATGTTTCGTAAAATTAAGAATATATTTGGCTATATTTGACCTATATTATACAATTTTTTCATAGAAAAATATTGAGATCCAAGCGGATTATGCGCTGTCTTCGGAGGCGCCAAAAAAAAGTTCCTTCACTGCTGACATGATTCCGGCCGATTGAGTAGCTGAAACCGAAAAAGGAAAAAATGTCGTTTAACTGGAAGGTATTTCCTGTACAATGACGTAGGATTTTCGAAAAATATCAAAATTTAACAAAATGGCGTAGTTACGAAAAAAAAAGTCTGTATTCTTGCCTATAAGATGGTCGTTTTTTTCAATGCCAAATCGTCAATTTTCATCCAATCAAAAATACCCTACGTCATTGTAGAGTAAATATATTCAAGAGTACTCAGTTCAAATTTCAAGTCAATCGGATAATTGCTCTTTGAGTTACAATGCAAATTTGAAAAATCTCATTTCGAGAAAAACGCGTTTAAAGATTTAACTATCGATTTTTGCAAGATAAAATGATATTGATATAAATGATATAAATGACAATGATATTCTTGAAAGTATAAACTGTCGGAAGAGGCGAAAAAAATCGATTTTTCAAAAGTGCCACACTGGTATAGCCCCTTAAAGTTAAAAAGAAGACTTTTCTGGATAAAACAAATAACCAAGAGTATTTTTTAAAAAACCGGGTCAAAAAAGTTATCATGTGTAGAGAAGGCATACAAAAAACCAAAAGCAGATGATTTTTATCTCGAAAACCGTGGGACTTTTACGAAATTGAAATTCCAGCATATAGTAGGACATGATCTGACCTATCGACAGTTCATAGCAGATATGAAATCTCATTGCGATTACGAAACTTGCATTACTTTTATTTTTATCTAAAAAAAGTATTGCCACGAGCAGTTTGGCATTTCAAATAGATAAATCAACTATTGAAATACACGAGTTGTTTACAGTTTGACCCCGAACGAGGCTTTGCAACGTGACCTTCCTCACAATCCTGTCTTGTATCATTTAAGCCTGTCCTGTAGTGAAGCATCTGAGACGTCCGATCGCCTCTACGCGAGGTATTCAGTTAGGCATACCTATACCTTGAAGCAACCTCTCTCGAGAGAGGATCTTTCAACCCCGATATTTTTTCCTTTCAATTTATATTTCCCGGTGAACCTGGTGACAGCTATCGTAGTCATTTCTGCCACCCATACAGCTCCCGGGGGCGCTGCTCGATTGGTGCCTGGACTTGCTACAACTGTCTGCACACAACTGTCTATCGGTGAGGGTCAACCGATCTGGATGGACAGTTTCGTTTCACCATACGCGAAAAATGTTGTCGACGTGGGTATCACCGTATACCTAACGATATATAAGCGAAACCAGATAGTTGTCCGGAAGTCGAAAAGTTGAATGGCGCATTTCTCGAGCGTTGCCGCCTTCCGGGATCCGGTGGCGCGGAGATATACCAGTCGTTGGTGGTTGTTCGCATAAGGGGACACTTTTGTGGATAATAGCGCCTCTGTGGCGAGGTCAACGTCGATACACGTTTCGTTTGTATGAGTACAGGATTCGTTCGGTGAAATGTAAATCTGCCTTTTTAGTTTCAGGAATATTGTAATCGTGCAGGCAGCTATTGTAATAATTGAAACCAAAACATCGTTACGGTTTCAGGCCGGAGCCTGAATTAGAAGGTCCGAAAAATCGCTTTTTTTTTTAATTGCTTAAATCTCTTCTCCAGTTTTTTTTTAATCTTAACATTTTTTCTCCAGTTTAAACGTTTTCTCGAGTTTTTATTTTCACGATTTTTCCAAATTGACGGGCGTGATAGCAAAAAAAACTAAACGACCTATTGAATCGGACCAAAGTTCATTTTCTTCGGTGTGAAAATCTCTTCTAAGTGAATTTATAAAGTCGTTGAAGAAGTCTTTTTAAATCATTTTTATAGCTCGTTAAAGTGTTTTTTTTAACAATTTTTTCAAACCTGAGAAAAGTTATAATTTCACGATTTTTTTCAGCTTTTTCTTCATTTATCCGGAAGAAAAATATATGAAAATTGATAATTTTGTTGGTTTTTTTGTTTTCGTCAAGAATTACGAGCTGCATCTTTCCCGCCGTGGGGACTGCAGTGGCAAGACGCACATGGAATAGGCTGATAAATCTGCAGTAATTTATTGTTTCATGTTGAACATTTTTTTATATATTTCAAATATACACGAAAAGATACCTCAATATTTACTGGGCTCACTTGTTTTTTTCCCTTCTAAAGAAATTCCCGAAAAAACGCCAATTTACCAATCACCAATCAAAATGACCAATTGGTCAATGCGTTCAAAACTCTTTTTTACTAAAAAAAAAGCAACATAACTCTTTAATTTTTTTTCATAAACTTTAAACGCGTTTTTCTCAAAACTGCATTTTCGAAATTGGCGTGCAGGATTACTAAAACACTGTTAAACCGATTGAGTTGAAATTTGGTAAAAATATTGCTACCTTCTACTTGACGAGAATTGTTTTTAAAAAATTACTTTATCCATCCAAATTTTGCAGAAATTTTGCGTGAAATAGTCATTTTGTTTGTAAATGCTTGGCATTCTCTTAAATTAGCATTTTCTTCATTTTAATTACTGTCAAATAGAAACTCTCCATGTTGTAGTTGATTTTTTTTCTTAATATTATTGCAAATTAAAGTCTACGGAAAGCTAGACTGCACGGCGATTCGCACTCCCGCGGCAACCTTGCCATAACACTCTGCCACAGCTCCGCCATTTTCATGATAAATTAATTTTTAAAAATTGTTTTGCATACTTAAATATACTATTGAAATATACCTACAGTTTGATAAATGTAGATTGATTATTTCTTAGTTCAAAAAATCCCTCAAAATTGATTAATTTGTTTCCGTCTATATGTATATCCCGCCTTAAGGAGGGAGATACGTTTAGGCGAGAAAAAAAATTGCTAATTTTCATGATTTTTTTTAGGTAATATTTCTTCACCATTTTTGCGACTATCACCACCTTTGGCTGTTACATGGTATTTTTTTATCAATCTTAAAAAATGGCACGGTCTTCTAAAAGGGTTGCGGCGAATATTGTCAGACGGCGTGACATGTAGCGTCGGCGGGATTAATCTGAAAAAAAAACCAGCAAAGATTTTTCTTTCATTAACACTCATGCGCAGAATATGAATCAAGAAAAAGTGAGAAATGTTGAAAATCGATGAAATGGTACGGTTTGGAACAAAAAGATCGAGTTTTCCGAAAAAAATGGCTACGTTTAGCAAACTTTTCTTTTTTAATTTTCAAGAACATTCGGGGTCATGTTTTAGACAATAAGGTGAAAAAGATTTATACCAAATTTCGTCAGAATTGGTCGATTAATTTTCTAGCTATACGTCACGCCAGTTTTAAAAATGCAGTTCGGCAGACCGTGCCATACCTCCGCCATTTTTTTAAATTTATAAGTACGCATAATATATGGGGGAGAAAAATATTATATTTCCGTGGAGCCGCAGTAGGGTAGCTCCCTAGTGGGAGAAAAATATTGTATTTCCACTGTAGCTCTAGTAGGATAGACTTGGAATTACCAACAAAATAAGTGGAGTCGTTATTGCGTGCACTCATCGTGCAATTTAAACGCAAACTCGAAATTTATCAGAAAATTATTTAAAAAATACCCTGATATTTTTAACGGTTCTCCATAAGATTGGGGCCGAAGAGTATTGGAATGACGAGATTGGGATTCAACACACAATTAACAAAAACTCTTGCCAAATTAAAGTCCTTTTTATTGAAAATCATTGACGTTTTTATTGTTTGAACAGAGTGCCCCGCCATTGCTGCATGGCCAATCGGTGTAGGTATTTCTCGCAACTATGATGCTCCGAAATGGCAACCTCAAAAATATACTTTTAGTATAATGAAGAAAAAAAATCGTGTGGCCGGATACTTTTTTGAATGTTTGAAAATCACAACAACGGCAAGCTGTGGGGGAAAAAAGTTCACGAGTTACAGCCAAAGAACGAAAAAAACCGGCAATATTGAAGGGCGCGTCCTACCCCTCAAAAACGGGGCTCCGCCAGGACTAAAAAATACGAATCGAATATTTTGACCCACTCGACACACCAGCCAAGTTTTATTGATATCAAGGGGGAAGGGGGGGCCCCCTCACCCCGTCTCCTTGCTATCCATTCTACAAAAATACATGGATTCATATTTGCAATCCAACCATTTTTCCAGTCCTATTGTTATCACATGAAATTGAGGTTGTTGTTGACTCATTTTTAAAGCCGGGGGGGGGGGGGTGGCGACGTTCCTATGTTAATACATTGTCTGACGTCACGGGTGCCAACTTATTGTAGAAAAATATTAATGATGTGTACAAATGAATATCGTGAAAATGTTCAAATGTACGGTAGGTAATCGTAATTGTTATTTACATGTATGCCAATTTAAAGAAGTTAGGATTACCAGAAAATTAATTCACGTTAATTAACAGAAAATTAAATATATAATTTTTTAATTAACGAAATTTAAATAAAAATTAATTTAATTCGCGAAAATTAAATCAATGTTAATTTTCGTTAATTAAAATCAATGTTTAAAAAGCCTAAAAAGGACACGAGCTTTGGCTACTGTTCTGTATACAATCCTGCATACAATATTCGTTTTTTGGATCACTTTCCTCACATATGCGGAATTGATAGGGCGAGTAACTGAAATGATAACGACGTTGCCCCATGCAACCAATGGAATCAAGCGAAGATTGACGTAAACTTGAAAATTGAATATTTACTAAACGAGTGCGCAAACATCCGTTCTCGTTTTGTCAGTATATTCAGAAAACACACTATAACGACTAGTAAAATTTCCATTACTATATATTCACTCAAAACTTTTCAACCCTTCGCGGTCACATGTTCTGGCATGGGGGTCGTAATGACCCCAGGCTCGCTTCAAACGATTGCACCGTTGACCGTATCGTTCCGAATGACTCATAAAAATTCACGATATTAGTCTGAACCCTCTAGAATGTGGCGTTCTCGGTATTATATTTTAATCGAATTTTAAAATGGCGAAAAAAAATCAGCAACGGGCCAATGCGTAAAAAAGCCATTTTTCACTAAAAAAAATCACAACTTGCAATTTTCTTTTTTTTTCATAAAATTATAAGATGATAGTCTGTAAATATGATAGTTTAAGGCGTTACCCCCACTTGTAGCGCAAAAAAAGGCCTTTTTCATGAATTTTTTTAAAGAAAACTACAAAACTTTTTTAATCGATCAATATACCATCTTAAAGAACACATCTTGAAGAACTTTCAGTAATTTTTTTATTGAAAAATATTACATTGTTTAGTGGCAAATGGCCGTCAATGAAATAATGTTTTTATATACACGGTTTGCGGTGACCAACATTGCGGCGAAGTGGATCATCTGAAGAAAAAAATGCGGATGGATTTAGTCAAATATAAGTATAAACTAGTCTTTAATCGAAGGATTTTAAAAAATATTCATTTTTCACAAAATGGCGGACAGTCAAAGTTAATGGTTCGATTTTAACGAAAAAAACGGCCGTTTTTTGGCTATAAAACGGCCATTTTTTTTTTCGAAAAAAAAAAAATCGAACGATTAAAGACTACATTTTTATGCATTAAATAAGCCTGCAAAATTTCAAGAAGATCGGTTCATTAGTGTTCGAGTAATCTTGGAACCGACTTCAGAAATGCCATTTTGAGAAAAACGCGTTTAAAGTTTCTCTTTCAACGCTCTTTCAACGCGGATTCTTCTCTTTCAACGCTCATATCTCAGTCAATTTTGTTCGGATGGACTTGAAATTTTCAGGACATATTCTCAGATACTTATACTTCAAAAAAATCGATTTGTTCAAAATCGCAAGTGGGGGTAACCCCTTAAGGGAAAAAAGGAGCTCCATAGTGGGAAAGAGTTCAAGAAAAAAGGCCAGTCACCTTGGCTGCCAACTTGGAGTAATTTTGGCTCAAAATTGTGCTTGGGGTCATTGTGACCCCGGGTGACCGCGGAGGGGCTAAGCCTTGTGTAAGAACCCCATTTGATGAAACGTGCCAATCGACAATCGAGCAATTACAGGTAATTAGTGTTTAATTAAAATTCGTGTTCTCTCATTTCAGACTCGGTCTGATTCCCTCGTTCATTACGAGCCAATATCCCGTTGGTCTTAACGTCGGTGGTGTGTTCTTGCCGGCCTCACTTCAGCATCAGCTTCATCAATTACAGCACCAGCATCACTCGAGGTTGGCTGCTGCAGCGGCGAGTTCGGCACTTAGCAACGCGAGCCAATCGGAAATGGCCGAAGTCGAGGCTGCGGCGATAAGGGGTGTATTGCCGGGTAACGGGGGTTGGCCGTTCCTTTGGAGGCCTACTCACGGCCTTCAGGGACTCGATCATCCACCAGGATCGAACGACTTGATAAACTCCCTCAGTCGGGTCAGCCCTGCCTCTGCGTCGATTCCTCCTCGCGGTGAGTCTGCCCACAGATTATTTGCCCCAAGGGTGGCTTCGAAAAAAAAAATGGCCAGCCTGACTGCACGGACGCTCCGGAGACAATTACAAATTGATTAAAATGTAATTGACGCTATGACCCTTTCTCCGTCTTCATTCGCTCCCTCGTAAATACATGACGAACCATATGGCGCGGAAGTTCAGCCACGTGAAAACGCTTTGACTCATCTGACCCTCTGTATCCTCCTCGTTTCTTTTTTTTTCGTCCAAATGTGTCCGTCGTCCAATGGTCGACAGCGGATTTAACTTTCGTGTAAATAAAGATACGATCGGTCGTTGAGCTTACGGCTGTTCGAGTCCACCTAACTACAGAGCCACACCCTGCGCGGAGATGAGACTGAAACTCTTGAGGACTATATAGCGTGTCGTATATTGCTTTTTCTTAATTGCTAATGTTATCTGAGAGACAACTTTTGTTGCTGGTTATTTTGATTATACTCAAGCTGCAAGGTCTTTAGTTCGGATAAGCAATCAAACCTTTGAGGTATTCCTTTGATGAAGCAGAATATTTGGGAATTAACTAACCTTCGTCTATAATGAAGTAAATAGGTATAATACTTTTTGAAATGGCTAATGCCATCTAAAAGACAACTTTCGTTAGCGATTATTTTTATTATACTCAAGCTGCAAGGTCTTTGGATAAGCAATCAAACCTTTGAGGTATTTCTTTCACGAAGCAGATCATTCAGGAATTATCTGATTTTCGTCTACAATGGAGTAAATATATTGCTTTTTTAGTTGGCTAATGCCATCTAAAGGATAACTTTCGTTAGCGATTGTTTTTATTATACTCAGGCTGCAAGGTCTTTAGTTTGGATAAGCAATCAAACCTTTGGAGGTATTCCTTTTACGAAGTAGAATATTTAGGAATTAACTGATTGTCGTCTACAATGAATTAAATATGTTGCTTTTTTAGTTGGCTAATGCCATCTGAAAGACAACTTTTGTTAGCGGTCATTTATGTTATACTCAAGCTGAAAGCTCTTTAGTTTCGACAAGCCATCAAACCATTGAGGTATTCCTTTCACGAAGTACAATATTTAGGAATTAACTGATTGTCGTCTACAATCAAGTAAATACATTGCTTTTTTAAAATGGCTAATGTCATCTGAAAGACGACTTTCGTTAGCGGTTATTTTTATTATACTCAAGCTGCAAGCTCTTTAGTTTCGATAAGCGATCAAAACTTTTTAGGTATTTCTTTCTCGAAGTAGAATATTTAGGAATTAACTTATTTTCGTCTATAATGAAGTACACATTTTGCTTTTTTTAAATGGATAATGTCATCTGAAAGACAACTTTCGTTAGCGGTTATTTCTATTATACTCAAGCTGCAAGCTCTTTAGTTTCGACTAGCAATCAAACCTTTGAGGTATTTCTTTTACGAAGCGGAATATTTAGGAATTTACTGATTTTAGTCTACAATGAAGTAAACGTTTATCCTAGTTTTAAGCCAAGTTATCGAACTTTTGACAAAAAGGACGTCTTGAAAAATCGTCCAATTTATGCAGCACTTTATGCAGATTACATGCTGGCCACATTTCTGTATAATAATTTATATACTAGATAACTCTAGATATCTGATATAAGCTGCTCGACGCATGTGAAAAATTCTAAAGATTGCGGAACGACAATGAAAACTGGTGCTCCCGAATTAAAAAAAATGTTAATAATAAAACTTCGGAAAATGTGACTGGCAGAAGAATTTCTGTAACTGCGACATGATATTCTAGTTCATCGTTGTGTATAATAATTGATTTCAACTTATTTTCATTAAGGTATTCATTTCGTAAATCCGAATATTTAACAACTAACTGATTTTCATCTATAATCAGGTAAAAATACAGCCCAGTATACTTCGAAAATTTGAAGCCGAGTTACCGAACTTTTAGCGGAAAATTCCGATTTGAAAAATCGTCTCTTTTATACGGCGCATTATGGAGACGCCACGCTGGCCGCATTTATATGTAATCATTTATACACTAAATAACTCTAGATGCTTGATATGAACTGCTCACCCGTTTAAAAAAATCTAAGGATTTCTAAACGACAATAAAATGATCTAATAAATAAAAATCATCGAATGTTTAAAGAAAATATTGATGATAAAACTTAGAAAAATGTCACTAGCAAAATCTACTAGTCTCAATCTATCAAAATCTACTAAACTTGAGCGAATTTCTTTTATTCTTGTTTATCGTTAGGTGTAATAATTGATTCTGACTAATTTTTTCAAGCGCCACTGTAATTTACCAACGATTCAGGATGGCCCTCCTCATGCACCCACGAAAAACGGCCCTCCGCGAAATACCTTAAGGGGTTTTTTCACTTTAGACGCTAAAAAAGGTCATTTTCGTGAATTTTTAAATAGATTCTATTATAGATATTGATTTAAAAGTTGTTACACTTAGTAAATACACTTTCGAAATACATTTTTTTTTTAATTGGATGTATTTATGTAACGCAAACAAACTTGAAACGCGTGTTTCTCGAAACAACGTTTTTCGACGGCTTGTTGATAAAAACTTCGAAACTACTGAACCGATCCTTATGAAATGTTAACCACGTATTCTTTACAACTATAGCTATAGCGCATATCAATGATTTTTTTAAATTTTGATATTTACTTTTTTGCCAAAAACGGTGAAAAAACACGTTTTTTTTTGTTTTTTCGAAAAATGTCCGTCATTTTGTTATTTTTGCATATATCAAAAATCGTATGATATGCGCTATAGCCATTAACATACTGAATCTAAAACCGTTTGATTTTTTGTTTCGGATGATCCATCTCCGAGATTTCATCAACAGCGCAGACCTACAATTTTTTAGGACATTTTTTTAAGGCGTTACCCCCACTTGTAGCGCAAAAAAAGGGCCTTTTTCATGAATTTTATTAAAGAAAACTACAAAACTTTTTTAATCGATCAATATACCATCTTAAAGAACACATCTTGAAGAACTTTCAGTAATTTTTTTATTGAAAAATATTACATTGTTTAGCGGCAAATGGCCGTCAATGAAATAATGTTTTTATATACACGGTTTGCGGTGACCAACATTGCGGCGCAGTGGATCATCTGAAGAAAAAAATGCGGATGGATTTAGTCAAATATAAGTATAAACTAGTCTTTAATCGAAGGATTTTAAAAAATATTCATTTTTCACAAAATGGCGGACAGTCAAAGTTAATGGTTCGATTTTAACGAAAAAAACGGCCGTTTTTTCGCTATAAAACGGCTATTTTTTTTCGAAAAAAAAAATCGAACGATTGAAGACTACATTTTTATGTATTAAATAAGCCTGCAAAATTTCAAGAAGATCGGTTCATTAGTGTTCGAGTAATCTTGGTCGCCGACTTCAGAAATGCCATTTTAAGAAAAACGCGTTTAAAGTTTCTCTTTCAACGCTCTTTCAACGCGGATTCTTCTCTTTCAACGCTCATATCTCAGTCAATTTTGTTCGGATCGACTTGAAATTTTCAGGACATATTCTCAGATACTTATACTTCAAAAAAATGCAATAAAAAAAATCGATTTTTTCAAAATCGCTAGTGGGGTTAACCCCTTAACTACCATTTTCGTCTATAAATAGTGGCTTAAATAAAAATAAAAATATTTTTTTTAACGTATTTATTGAGTGTAACAACTTTTATATTAACACCTACAATATAAACCTATAAAAAAAATCAATGAAAACAGGCTTTTTAGCGTCTAAAGTAAGAAGACCCCTTGAGAGTCCGTGTACAATGGTCCCTAGTACAAGTGTATCAAGTAATTGATCCGAATGAATTGAGAGTCAGGTCTCGATTTACGGGTTCCATCTCAATGACGCGTGCACCTCACCAATGAATTTTCAACAATAAACACTTTTGATAATTCGCTCTTTCACGTCGTACGAAGAATACAAAAAAATGTAAAGCCTCCGTTGGAGAAGGGTCTTTGTTAGGGGAAAAGAGCTTTTGGTTTTCTCCCTGACTCCGTGTCTCTCGTCCTTCACGTGTGTCCTCTCATCACGGGCTTCGCTTGAAAGAGGGTGCGATTTAAATTTCCGAGGGATATTTCGGAGGAGGATTTGGAGCTTTGTAAAGGGAAGTGGCTTTGAGTCGCAAAGTCTGGCCTAGGCATTTATTCAGTCACGTGGTATCGAGAAGAGGAACGCTAAGCCCAGACGAGTGAAATGTACCGGAACTAGCCGGGGAGTTTTACGGAATATAAAGTCGGAGCTAAACGTCAGAGAGGCTGGCCAAAGGTCAAGGAGAAAGAGATAACGTGACAAACGGTGTTAGCATCGTGCACTTGTACATAGATCCAAATTCAAAACGTTACGTTTGTTACGTTCTTGAAAATATTCACCTCCCTTAACGAGTAGCATAAAGGGAGGGGAATGCCACAACCTCCCTTGCAGAGTTGCAATGCTAAATTGGACTTCGGATCCGTGTTGGCGTGCGGTAAACGAAAAAATCGAAGTTGATTTATCAAAATCGGTTGCAACCAAAACAGACATCTCGTCCGACGTAACTTAGAAGTTTCTATTTTTAAACATTGATATTGAGTTATGTGCTATCAGTATATCGTATGCGAAAAGCGATCGAATTAGTTTTATCCGATGACGCTTGTTTTGCCTCTCACGCAAAGACCCACTTGAGGAGAGGCCGGGTTGAAATTCCGAACTTTGAATGCTTCGATGGTTCAAAATTCCGAATTTTAATGCTCCGAAATTCAAGATGGGGCCGGGTTGAAATTCCGAACTTTGAATGCGCCGACGGTTTAAAATTCCTAATTTTAATATTCCGAAATTACAAGGTTCGTCAAGATTATGCCAGCGAAAGTCTATACAGTTGACTGTAAATGATGTAGAACATATAACATTGTCTAGACAAATTTCAAAATTGACGTAAAATCACTTTTTAATAAAAAAAAAAGATTCTTTAAATAATTCGTCGATTTATTGAAAATTTTGAAAATTTTAAAATTTCCATAGCCGAATTATTTTGACGGTGTTCAGATTTTCGGAGTTTTGGTCTTTCGGGTAAAATTCTTTCGGAGTTTTTATCTTTCGGGGTAGTATTCTTTCGGAGTTTTGAGCGTTCTGATCATTCAAAGTTCGGAATGTGAACTGTTACATTCCGTAACAGTTGACGGAATGTAACAGTCAACTGTTACATTCCGTAACGGACGGACTGTAACGTTACGGTCCGTCCGTAACGTACTGTCCGTACGTTACGGTCCGTCCGTAACGTACCGTCCGTACGTTACGGGCTATAACGTTACGGACAGTACGTTACGTAACGTACGGACAGTACGTTATCTCGCGCCGCGGTAGGCAATGGTAGGCAAATTTATTGCCTACCATTGCCTACCATTTTACCATTTTAAAATTATCATTGCCTACCATACCACCATTTTTTAATTTATTAAAATGGTAGGCAACTTGGGTCGTGGCGGAGGGGCACGGTTAGGGGCAAAGCAAATTTATACACACTCGAGATTAAAATTTATACATATTACTGAGATTTCTCTCAGCACGAATGCTGAGAGAAATATCTCTCAGCAGTCTTTCGAGAGCTGAGAGATATTTCTCTCTCTCAGCTCTCGAAATATCGTCAATTTTGGGAATAGTTTCCCAAAATTGAAAGTTTTCGATCATTTTTTACAATTCAATTCCATGCTTTCCAAATTTCAATTATGCACACATATTACGAAATACTTAAAGTGTATTCCCAATTTTCTTTCAATAAAAACCGAACGAAGGGTTGTTAATGGCAGGTGGATGTAGTATTGTCCGGGTCAAATTGACCCAGTGTGTCAAAATCGTGGCCAAACAGGAGCGTGTCAACAAAGGGTTAAAGAATAACGTTGTAGTTCGTTGAGTAGGCAGATGTTGGTATAGGGAATAAAAACTTAACGGGTTACATCTAGTTCGTGGGCGGAAAAAAGTATTATCGTGAATTTGTAATAGAAAAACATGTGCGAGTTTACATTTTTTTTTCTCTCCAAAGCGTACGGTTTTAACAATTTTTTTACAATTTTTGTTTTGAAAGATATTTATGAATGTAGACAATATTTGTAAATTTATAAATGTAGGTAGATACAATGATTTCTGCCGACCGCTATTTAAAAAACGTCCTTCGCGGTGACCACTGCTGCTCGGAAACAAATCTTACGAAATATAAAAATCAAACGCATTCACTGTTTGCGTGAAATTATATAGTGATGGGGCGAGGCATTCAATAAAATATTAATGTTTTTTAAGGGGTGTTCTCACTTTAGACGCTAAAAAAGGATATTTTCATGAATTTTTGTGATAGGTTTATATTATAGATATTGATATAAAAATTGTTACACTTAATAAATACAGTTTCAAAATACATTAAAATTTTTTATTTATTCATTCAAGTCACTATTTATGGACGAAAATGGTAGTTAAAGAAATGTCCTAAAGAGGTAGGTCTGCGCTTTCGATGAAATCTCGGAGATGGTTCATCCGAAACAAAAAAAATCAAACGGTTTTAGATTCAGTATGTTAATGGCTATTGCGCATATCATACGAGTTTTGATATATGCAAAAATTACAAAATGGCGGACATTTTTCGAAGAAACAAAAAAAATGTGTTTTTTTTCACCGTTTTTGACACAAAAAAAATAGTAAATATCAAAAGCTAAAAAGATCCTTTATATGCGCTATAGCTATAGTTGTAAAGAATATGCGGTTAAAATTTCATAAGGATCGGTTCAAAGATTTTATCTACAAGCCGTCAAACAACGTTGTTTCGAGAAAAACGCGTTTAAAATTTATTTGGGTTACATAAATACATTCATTTAAAAAAAAATATATTCCGAAGGGGTATTTATTAAATGTAACGACTTCTATATCAATATCTCCAATATAAACCTATCAAAAAAATGCATGGAAATAGTCTTTTCTAGCGTACAAAGTGAGAAGACCCCTTAATGGCTGCAGTCCAGAGTGAAAGTATCAATTTTCACTGAAAAAAAACGCTCTATTTTTGTGGATAAAAAAACGATCTATGGACAAAAAAATGCCTTCGTTGAAGCACGGCTTTTGATATGTGCAATAAGCTTGTAAAATTTGAAGTTGATCGATGCAGTGATTTTTGAGACATCATGGTCATTAATTTGGAAAGAATAATTTTGAGAAAAACGCGTTTAAAGTTCGCCGGTTCGCGGAAGGTAGTTCGTTTATAAACAGCTATAAATTGCTCAATTTTGAACCAGACTTGACATTTTGAGAAAATATTTTTAAAATGTTATATTTTGCGAATCCGTCGAGAAAATCGACACTTTCGAAAACTTCAACTAGGTGTAATGCCTTAATGATTTTCAAAAAGATTTATCAAGCAAGAATATTTTACAAGTACCCATAATGGTTCATACTTGGTACATTAATTTTTTTTCCAAGTCTCGAACACACGTACTATTGATCCACGTCAAAACAAAGACCGTTCTTTCTCGATTCTTTAGCAACGGATTATTCTAGACCAGCTACGATTATTTTATTTCGTGAATCTCAAACTCTGTCATCAGGCAATTCACGATAGGACAGATGTCACTGTACATTATAATCGAATTACCAGCTAGATATATGTATTTTATTTGCTCACTATCCCGCTCAACGCGGTCCTCTAGTTTCTCGGCTGTTTTTTACGGCTTTTTCAATAATTTTTTACGGGCAAAGCATCGAAATAATCAATTTCAATATTTTTGCATAATCTTTATTAACATTTAAATAAGCTTTACAAATTTTTTGAAGTCAAAATATATAATAGAATAAACGTTATAGTGGCCGACAGGAAGACATCAAGTAAAAGAGGTGCTTGATGGTGACCAAGATTGCGGCTGTTCTGCTTATCTGAAATCAAAAAACCAAACGGCATTTTAATCTTCATATTTAAGACTAGCGATTGAACCAGAGTGAATTCTAAATGACAAAAATTGACTTTTTTATAGACTTTTGAAAATTATATTCTACTTTTTACTCGTTTTTTCTTAAGTTTTTCGCTCGTACAAAAAAAACTATCGAAGCAATCATGATAATCCTAGTTCAATCGCTGGCTTATAACATATTCAAGATGCTGTATAAATTTGAACAAAATCGGTGCAGTAGTTTCTGAAATATCGTGGTCACCGTTTCGAAAAATGGTGTTTCGAGAAAAACGCGTTTGAAAGTTCGCGCTCCCGGCGCGCGCTCCGTATACCTGCTCCGTTCCAGGGCCGTAACTTGTGAACCACTTCGAATATCGAAAAATCCTTTGGCACACATTTTCTACACATGTTGTAGATGTGATTTATGAAGAAAAAAAAATCGATTTTTTCGACCCGAGAAACTAGAGGACCGCCTTAATGTGAGGTCGGGTACGTGCGTGTGGGTGGGAGGGAGGGCTCTTTATGCGCGCGCATGTGTGTGCGTGTGTAAATAAATTGCGTGTAAGAGCGAGAGGCTCGATAAAGATAAGATGCACACGCATCGTGTACGACTATATATTCGTAAGGCTTCCACGGCTTCCGCCACGACAAACCAACGTCGATCACCTTACCCGTCGATCGTTTTGCTCCTGCTACATTTTGCCTAAGTACTCACCCTATTACATCACACGAGGCGTTATTGTCTCTACCCTCGAATAAACCAACCGTCAGCACTTCAAGTTCTAACAATTCTCTTTCTCTCTCTCTCTCTCAGCTCTCGAAATATTAGACTTATCGCCCATATTAAACGATGTTACCAGCAAAACGGTCAAGCTCTTCTGGCCCATTGTATATCTAGAGCTCGTACGATTTACCTTTGTTATATATCTGCCGAAACGATGCCTGGTCACCGAATTCATTCGAGACCATTTCCCTGACTGAAAATCGACGAACTCTACACTCCTCAAATTGGCTATACTGAGAGAAAAGTCTATGGACATTGGAAAGATCGCCCATGGTGAAGGCGAGGATAGTAAAACTCTCTATAGTTTATTGATACCGCAATCATAATATGATTAACATAATTTTTCAGCGAAAAGCATGTCTAAACAAAATGACCTGACATTTTTATTTATTAATAAAACGTATTATTTATTCGAAAAGTACGAATATTCTTATTTTAATACAAGGTACAAACATGAAGGTTATGTGTGGAACACAATATCACTTAAGGGGTTATATACAGTCAGGAGGCCCAAAAAGATCGATTTTTTTCAACAATTATTGTTGAGAAGACCTTTCAATCTATTAACGCTAAAATTTTGTACACATATTATGGTAACTTTTAACTGTATTTCAACATTTTTTATTTGTAAAAGTAATTATTTTGAAAGCTGCCATAGCTGATCTCCGGGAGCACCTCTAAAAAAAGGCGTCTTGCGGTGAGCACGATATCTCTGGACTGGATCATCTAAAATGAAAAAAACCAAAAATATTTCGTTAATATAATGGATTATCTTGTAATTGATCGAAGGAGTAAGCAAAATAATATTTTTTGACAAAAATTTAGGCCTTAAATTGTTTAGAAAATGGAAAATATTTATCGGTGAGAGGAAACCTTCGATTAATTAGAAAAGATTAATTAGAAAAGATTGTGTTTAAATGTGAGACTGATCGGTTCAGCCGTTACCGAGAAATCTTGCTCACCGTCTTCAAAAACACAGTTTTGAGAAAAACGTATTTAAAGTTTCAAAAGCACTTTCGAGTGCTCTGACACGTCATTACAAATGTGCGCGTAACTTCGAGAATATTCGCCGAAATGACAAGAAATTTTTTGTGCGTGTATTTAAATAAATGTACATTACGAATTTTTTATTTTAACCGATTTTTCGAAAATTCTAACTGTATATAACCCCTTAAGTGGATCACTTAAGTGTCCGCCTCCGATTTTGTTGAAACTCATATATGTGATAAAGCATTAAAATCAATAAAGCATTGAAAACAATAAAGCATTGAAAACAATTGACATGTGTTTTTTTTGTGTGCGGAAAAACTCAAAGAAAGGCGTATCAACCCTTAATTTTATTTTTTTTTCAATTATTTTATAGTGGATTTCCCATTGCTTTCCATTGGAAGAATTTAGGTTTTTGTTTCATTCAGATCGGTGGACTGCTTGTGGGTGAAACTGCAAAACCACCCCTTAAACCTCCTTAAAACCGTTTTTCCGCAGATAAGAAAAACGTGTCTAATAGTTTTCAATGGTTTATGACATATATGAGTTTCAACAAAATCGACAGCGGACACTAATATGATGTTCCTTGTCAGAAGACATATTCTTTCAACAAGATGGCACAACCCGTCACACTGCGGGCGAAACAACGCGGTTGTTGCAGAGGAAGTTTCATGGTCGTGTTATCTCGCGCCGCGGCAATGTGAATTCGCCACCAAGATCGTGCCATTTGACGCCATTGGACTTCTTTCTTTGGGATTTTCTGAAAAGAAAAGTGTATGCCAATGATCCACAGACCATTCCGGAACTCAAAAAAAAAAAAAGGATGAACCATTGATGAAATTACTCCGCAGATGCGCCAAAATGTTATCGAAAATTTCGTCAAAAGTGTGAACATTTGCAAGCAGGGACGAGGCGGCCATTTATCGGATATTGTGTTCCACACATAACCTCCATATTTGTACTTTATATTAAAATTAAAATATTCGTATTTTTCAAATCAATAATACGATTTATTAATCAATTAAAGTGTCAGGTCATTTTGAGACACCCTATATTATCCCCGAAAAACTATTAACTATTGTAAAAGGCTTGACAATATAGATATGGTTAATTCAACGCTATGACCAAATCGGCGCACAAATACCAATGTTGTATACTGTTCGTTAGGTTTTGTTCAGATCAAACTTCTACTACTCTATTCAAGTGTGTACAATTCATATGGTTAACATTGACGTTTGTAAAGTAGAATTTGCTAGAAGCCGTATGAAAAGTCACAATTCGAAAAAAAATGGTAATGATTACTTACAGCGAAGACTTAAATCATTTGCAGTTGGAGCAACCACGGCGTAGTAGTTTTACTGTAGCTCATTCAATTTTAGAAATATTTCAATGAAATTTTTAGGGTAATACTAACAAATAAAAATATTTTTAGGAAATGGGATTTTTGTATCCACCTAGGTAGATGTAGCCCGTTAAAAACTACGCGTGTCTCACAAAATGTTACATAGTATGTTCCTTGCATTGCACAAACGGAATATCACTTCAACACTTCTTCTTGTATTTTACGTTCTATTCTTGTAGGACACACATTACTATACATATAGCAGGTCGGCTCATATAATATGGTACAAATCTATTGCGATGCGCCAAAAATCCATTTGGGCAATAACTTATATCATCAAAAACATTATCTGTCCAAAATGTCACCCAAATCGGAGGTAACGGCTATTCGGAAGTACAGCCGGAATTACTTTTGTCCGTTGTGCCATATCTGCGATCAAGATGCTACAAGCACTCGATCGTGGCAGCGTGCTTAGTATAGGCGGAAGATAGGCAGGTATGTTATAGGTTCGATTTCATGTGCGGGCGAAATAATTTTTTCGAAAAATTTTATACCAGGAGTTCAGGGAATGACGAATTATCATTTTTTTAAACCGTTGAGCCAGAACTCGCGATCGAGTATTTTATTTTATTTTGGATTTATGAAATATTTTATGCATTTAGTGGACTATGGTACTAAATTTATGAAATATTCTATGATTTGTTAAATATTCTATGCATTTAGTAGAATATGGTACAAATCACTATAAACATCGTCGCAAATCACAGGCAACATTTCTAACCAATGTATATATATTTTAGTCCTGTTCACTATTAGTGTCTTAGGGGAGTGTCAGGGAATAGCCATGTCATGAAAACCTACTACGTTTTCATCTAAACATCATTCGAAGCGCCTACTACTATGAATACGTTGATTGCTCAATACTATATGATATATACTATATCATATACAATACTATATGATATAGTATTGTGTATATATATATTATATCATAAAGCATTGAGCAATCAACGTATGCTTGTAAGATTGGTGGTTGTGGTTATCATGTGTGCATAATTGATGCAACTGCTAAAACATCAATACCCAGTACTATACGTTTGGCAGTAACTGTGGCTATCAAATATTGTTGTCCCCTCAGGGAAATATATAACATAGCTAAAAAGATGGTTAAAAACACCATACATTTCTCCCAGTGTATACTATATACTATACTGTTTATTGATGACATCAAGGACGCTATACCCCTTCTCTTTCACATCACATTGCTCCGCGCTACAAAACGTTCTCCATCATCCGCGTCTAAAGTCCACAGTTGAAAATGACACTTCTCAATTGTCTGTATATCTAATTTTCCCAATTGCCGTTGACTTTCAGAAGACGCGGACGATGACAATCGTTCGGACGTGCGCTTGCATCCCCAGTCGGCACGAAGCCCCACGGCGAACGGACAGGACGACCTGGGGGACACGGAGGACGTTGGTGACCTCAGCGACGGTGATGACACGGGCGGAATGACCGGAGGTAGAAACAGCGGCGTGGGAGCTCACAATTCTTCGTCAACAGGAAACGGATCGGGTGGTCAATGTATACAGTCGTCCGTAGACTCTTGCGATTCCGGTAAGATTAAGAGAAAGAAGAAAACGAGAACGGTGTTCTCGCGATCGCAGGTCTTCCAATTGGAGAGTACGTTTGACCGGAAGCGATACTTATCATCGTCGGAGCGTGCCGGGCTGGCGGCCTCTCTCGGCCTCACAGAGACGCAAGTGAAGATATGGTTCCAGAATCGTCGCAACAAGTGGAAGAGGCAAGTTGCTGCCGAACTCGAAGCGGCTAATATGGCACACGCAACCCAGAGACTCGTGAGAATTCCTGTGCTCTATCACGATGCGACCGTCGGGAATTCGGTGGTAACTGGGCCCTCGGGCAACGGTATGGGTAGCTCGGTAACTTCGAGCGTGGCACCCTCTCCGGTCACTGGGGGAATGCCCCACAGTGTCGGGGTTGGTACATCCGGTTGTGGCGTGCCAACCGGTGGACCAGCGATATTTTACTCACATCATCAGCACCAGCATCATCATCATCCGTCACACGTCCAAGCTCACAGCATGCTCACCCACCAGGTACATCCGCAACCGCCACCTCCGCCTCCTCCACCGCCGAATCCACAACCACCACCTCAATCGTCTCAATAACCCTGCAACGTGTCTCGCGAGCACGCCGACGGAACTTTGCACGACACTCGAATGCGTAATGTTGAGCTATGCGCCAGCATTCGCAAACTCACTTTGCCCAATGACCTGGACAATCCTGAAAACCCGAACGAACGTCTTTGGCGACGTTACTTCCGACTCGACATGTTGGATAGTCCGCAGCACGGATTTCACGTCCCCAACGGGAACATCGAACGACTCCCCGTGACAATCAACAATTACGACGAGTCTGGACGGAACAAATCGGATCGCGGAGTACAAACGACGCTGGACAATGATCCTACTACGCAAGTCGAGCGGGACTTACGCAAGACCTTGAGATCCGGGAGGATGGACCATCCAACTGCCGCGATGATTAATCGTAAGCGTCCGATTGTCCTTGTCGTTAATATCGACGAATAAATGGATGATTGCCTACGTGTCAATATGAAAAGAAGGGAAAAAAAGCAAATAAGAATATTGCGTCACTATAAATCGTGTGAGTCGTTTCTTCTTATTTCTCACATGTCATCACATCCTGTACGATCCGGTATACGCCATGTACGATCTACACATATCATCACATCCTGTATGATCTACACATATCATCACATCCTGTATGATCTACACATATCATTACATCCTGTATGATCTACACATATCATCACATCCTGTACGATCTACACATATCATCACATCCTGTACGATCACATATCATCACATCCTGTACATATCATCACATCCTGTACGATCACATATCATCACATCCTGTACATATCATCACATCCTGTACGATCACATATCATCACATCCTGTACATATCACTACATCCTGTACGATCTACACATATCATCACATCCGGTACGATCACATATCATCACATCCTGTACATATCACTACATCCTGTACGATCTACACATATCATCACATCCGGTACGATCTACATCACGAGGCGGGTTGAATTTCATGCATTTTCGACCACCTGCTGACCTTTCTCGCCGAACCGTAACACGAGTATTGGTTGGTAGCCTAGCTGCAACTCGGTTGATGCCTAAACTACGATGAAGCAACGTGGAACCCGGCTTCTCTCAGGTTGTATTCCAATTTTTTTATTTCGGTATGGCTTGTTCCATCTTTTTGTCAGAAGTTCATTTTCTTTGAGAATTCGAGAGCGAAGGATGTGGAAAAAGATCTACTTCAAGACTGCCTGGCAAGTTCAACGTGTTGTGACACTCATCACATCTGCTTCACATCACTTTATTATACGGTAAAAACCCTAGTTCGTCCATTAGTTCCTCAACGGGAAAAGGTTTATCATAGGGGAAATTGACAAGCAAATCTCCTGAAACTTAGCTCTCTCGTGAAAACTTAAAACACTTGGGGGATCTCAGTTTTTTTTACCGATCGAGACAGTTTCATCTTACCTTGAATAACGTAGGTACTTCATTAATTTGCTCTATTCATGTATTTGGAAAAGAACGCATTGGACCTGCAACTATTATGAACAAAGACAAATGGAATTTTCCATATACGTAAACTTCGTAAATCTAAGCGCGTTGCTCTCGATACCTAAGGCGTTACATCTATGTGGCTCACTGAAAAATGAGACGTTTTGGATTTTTTTGTTGAGGATACTAAAGAAACCATCAAAATAAGGGTTGGAGGATTTATCCTACATGTGTTAAGGTATACAAACGAAAATTTATGAAAAAAAATACCAAACGGCGACTCAGTCGTAGCTACACTAACAAGGAACATCACTTAAGTATCCGCCTCCGATTTTGTTGAAACTCATATATGTGATAAAGCATTAAAAACTATTAGACACATATTTTTTTCATTCGCGGAAAAACGTTTTTAAGGGGGGAAACGCCCCCTCAAATAAAGGCGTGTCACCCCTTAAATATTTTTTTTTGCAATTATTTTATAGTGTTTTTTTTATCGCTTCACATTAGAAGAATGTTGTTTTTTGTTTCATTCAGGTCGGTGGACTGCTTGTGGGTGATACTGCAAAAATACCCCTCGACACGTATTTTTTTAAGGAGTGGGTTCTCCCCTCAAAACCGTTTTTCCGCAGATAAAAAAAATACGCGTCTAATAGTTTTCAATGCTTTATCACATACATGAGTTTCCACAAAATCGACGGCAAACCCTTAAGTGATGTTCCTTATAGGTGCGCTTTTCTTAAGCGCTCTGCGGGAGAACACCATACTTTTTATGGATTAACACCTAGAAAAAATGAAAAAATTCTGTCATTCACATTTATTGTGCTAGAAAAGTACACAATATTGTTTAAAACCATATAAAAATATGGGTTTTTCGCAAAATAGCGTCACTTCGAATACATTTGTTTTTCAACTAAAAAATCGGTCTTTATTTGTTGATAAAATCGAGAATTTTTGATGAATCGTAGAAATCGTACGCCCTTTTTTGGAAAATCTATCTAAAAAGCCACAGTTGAAATTGATTCGAATTATGCGTTCTCCCAATTTCAAAAACGTGTTTTCGAGGAAAAAACGCGTCTAAAGTTTAAAAACTGATTCAGAGCTACGAACAACTGAACTAAACGACTCCAAATTACTACTTTCAGCGTCCAGGCAGTTTCGAGCGTTTCTGAGAGCTCGAAAGCGCTTCGAGAAATAGCTCTGAACATTTTTTGTTTAAGTTTCTCCTATTCTTCCTTTTGTACGTCATTCTTCCGATGTTCATACATCATTCAAGCCAATGACAAAAAACCGTAAAAATGTATTTCCCACTTCGATGTAACGCCTCAAAAGTTCGTGAATTCGCGTTCAAGCGAGTACTTTCCGGCATCGTTGCTTTTGCCCAATTTACCCTACCCAACGAAACGAGATGTATTTTGTATATTTTCTATCCGCCGTGCCCCTGCATTCTCAAAAATCCCAAGAGCGCGAATGAATCGCGATACGTCGTTTCCTGTGCTGCTCGTCTGTCATCTCGTGTTTCATTTTTAGTCGTAATTTCCGCGATCTCCGTATACCAAACCGAGACAGATAGAAAGAGAGGAGTTTAGATGAAAAAGAAAAGAAGAGGAAGAGCGTGAAATATCCACCTGGGAAGAGTCGCTGATGGCTTGAGCAAGCCGAGCAAGCCGCGCAATCTGTACCCCTAAAGAGTATTCTCGCTTTCCCGGCGATCTGCGTATGTGTGCACAGTATGCAACTTCAACCGAACTTCTCTCTTATCCCACGCAATCAGGCTGAGCGCTTCTCCTCGTCGGAATTGTCGTCGTGAGAGCAAGTTCTCATCGACTGACAGAGCTCAGAAGCCGCGATACCCAGCCGCACACCTTTGCCTACCTCTCGTATTCTCATATCTCTTTGACTGGGCTCGTTCGAGCGCGCGAGCAACTCGCACGAAAAGCGTTTACGATTTTTCTATAACTCTCTGTGAACATACACACGCATGAGGTATTGAAATGTTGCGACAGAAAAACTTGAATCCCTGTCTGCGAATCAGTTGAAACGAAGCAGTATGGATGCTCCTAAAGACGTCCAAGCTGCTGAAGACGTCCAGGCTGGTTAAGACATCCAGGCTGCTGGAGACGTCCAGGCTGCTGAAGTCGTCCAAGCTGCTGAAGACGTCCAGGCCGCTGGAGACGTCCAGGCTGCTCAAGACGTCCAGGCTGCTAGAGACGTCCAGGCTGCTAAAGACGTCCAGGCTGCTGAAGACGTCCAGGCTGCTGAAGACGTCCAGGCTGCTTAAGACGTCCAGGCTGCTTAAGACGTCCAGGCTGCTGGAGACGTCCAGGTTGCTGAAGACGTCCAGGCTGCTGAAGACGTCAAAGCTGCTAAAGACGTCCGGGCTACTGAAAACGTTCAATCTGCTGAAGACGTCCAGGCTGCTGGAGACATCCAGGCTGCTGAAGACGTCCAGGCTGCTTAAGACGTCCAAGCTGCTTAAGACGTCCAGGCTGCTGGAGACGTCCAGGCTACTTAAGACGTCCAGGCTGCTGGAGACGTCCAGGCTGCTGGAGACGTCCAGGCTGCTGAAGACGTCCAAGCTGCTGAAGACGTCTAGGTTGCTGGTCCATCCGCCCCTATATTCCGTGTCAATCGCAAACGTCAGCCTCTTCCTGCTATCCCAAGTCACAGCCTATGCAAGTCTTTATTCAAAAGACGGTGAATGAGGTCCGAGGTAAAAAAAAGGCTTTAGGCAGCTACGATAATTCGCAGTCGTCGAGAGATGTACCAAAGAGTCGTTTGTTCGTTCCTACAGAGCTGCACGAGTTGTACAAGGTGAAAAACGGTAGACCACGAAGGCAAACTGCAATACCAATAGAGCTTTGCAATAGCAGAAACATCGCGAGCAACATCAACGCCGCATACAAGTAAAATGCAACCCGCGTTCTACGTTATCACCCACGCTCTACATTGCTTTTCCTTTATCGACTCGCTGTATCCTCCAAAGCTGTATTTCTATCTTTCACTCCTCTCTCTCTGTCGTTTTCTCGCTGCTTGCATTTGGGGCTGAGTATGCGGCTTTCGTAAGTACGTGCACTTCAATCATCGTTCTCACACCCCGTCGCGCCCCATCGCACCTTCGTTCTTTCGCCTCTGATCTCCTGAACGCCCTAGTCTTTCATCCGAGCAACGGTATCGTCGGCTCTCCTTACTATATATATATATATTTTTTCTCTTCTTTCGCACTCAATCTCTTTCTCTTTCTCTCTACTTGCACGAGGGTATACGGGTATAGAACTTGCATCGTATCTTGGCACCGCGGAACACTTTTTATTCACCCGTGCCCTATCTCCTGTATGATATTTCGGTTTGTTTTGCCTTTTCACTTGGGATGCATCAACGTAACTCACGACAATCATGTGTCGCCGCGCCACCGGCGTGTTTGTCCCCCAACTTTCGCTCTGAATACGTACTCCCGGGTGACTCTCGTAGCTTTTAGCTGTACATAACGCACGTGAGCCCTGGAGAATTGGAAAAAATGATTCCAACCGTGTGAGAGGTTCACGGAGTGATGCAGGAGTTTTGTGAAATCTTTGCGGCGCAAAACTTCTCGTATGCGATATGTATGCTCGATGTTGGTGGAAAAGAATCACTGTGACTGTTGTCACCCGAGCAGGAGGTGCTCTTTCTCTTCGTTACATTTTTTTAACCGTAACGAGGTTTGAACCGGCTACGAGGATTTTGAAGGTTTGTACAATTTCTTTTTTAACGTTACATCTTTTGGGGTATACAATTTAGAGCGCTTTTTTATTGGCTTGAGAAGTTTCGTGGTAATTGACGAAATAGTGCCATTTGATTTGAATATATACGGAAAATTCTTTGTTATATACTGAATGCAGCCTCTAAATTTTCGATCGGTCGTCTACACCGTTGTGATAAAATTTACGATTGGAAAAATACTTTTTTAACATAGGGAGATGCTTACGGCCATCGCTGAATGGCAGTTTTATACACGAAATAGTGTGAAAAAATGGTTAAAATGTTGTTAAAAACTGTCAAATCAATCAGTACATTATCACAATTTTGTCATCAGTGTCATGATGCACTGACAAGGAACGTTTGCACGGTCGATCTCTTCGATTTCGATGAAATTCGGCATGTTTGTAGAATGGGTAAAAATAGGCGACACGTATTTTTTTATATCTGCGGAACCCGATTTTTAAGGGGTGAAACGCACTATAAAAAATAGGGGTGTTTTTCGTCGACAACGTTTTAACGGTACGAGATATGAAAAAAAAAAATCAAATTGCAACAATGTTTATTTTTTCGTGTACTATACATTGAAGATAAGAACGATACCGTTATCAACGAAAAACGAAAAGCACCCCTATTTTCGAGGGTGCGTTTCAGCCCCTAAAAATCGGGTTCCGCAGATATAAAAAAATACGTGTCGCCTATTTTTACCCATTCTACAAGCATGCCAAATTTCATCGAAAGCGAAGAGATCGACCTCCCAACCTTGCTGTGTCAGAGTTATTGACAATTTGTCATAACATTTTTTTTACACCATTTCGTGCGGACAACTGCCATTCAGCGATGATCGTAAGCATCTCTCTATATGATTTTGCAGTTTGCATCGTTGGAACACAACGAAAATCAAATATTTTTCATTGATAAACTTCTATTTAGGCTTCTATATCTTCAGGCTATGGAAACCATTCGAACGTTTTTGCGTCTTTCAATCGCAGATTTACGACCTAAAGTTGCAAGAAAAAGGTTTTGAATAATAATAAAAACGAAGAAGTAAATAAAATTCGTTGCATTCCAACGATGCAAACTTCAACATCATCTCTCTATGTTGAAATTTTTTTTTTTCAATAGTAAATTTCATAGAAATGGTGTCGACGATCGATTTAAAATTTGGCGGGTACATTCAGCAGATGACAAAGAATTTACTATATAAATTTGAATCAAAAGGTGACATTTCGTCAATTGTCCCGAAACTCCTTAAATTATGTATAAACATCACGAAAATGGTATAACAAAGGGATTATAAGCAAAAAATGTTTAATAAATGTTTAAGGCTCATTTTTCGAAGCCCTTCCGTTCATCGTTGGAATGCGTGGAAACTTGATTCTTTTTAATTGCTGAATTTTTCTTTTAGCCAATTTTGGCTCTGAAAATCACTCAAACGATTTCACGTATTCGTATTAGAGATTTATGACCGCAATTCGCAAAAATTGGATAATGATGAAAATAAAACAATTACAAATGAAGCTAACGTCATCGCAATAGTCTAGATGTTGAAAGTAGCAATTTGGAGTCGTTGTAGATAAAATATATAGCGACCAACAACTGAAGACCTTCTATCAAAATGCCTTGGTCGATACACGCAGAATTCAAGTGAGAGCTTCAATTCCATCGTGTGGACGATAATTCCTTAATCAGTTTTCAAACTTCAAACGCGTTTTTTCATTATTTTGAGTCAAACATTTTTTTGTCTCAAAATTTTAACCATAGTTTCTTAGATGGACTTCTAAAGACGTACACACGATTTTTATGATTCATCACTAATTCTTGTTTTTATAAGCAAATAAAGAACTTTTAAAATTTTCTCGTATTTCAAAAATGAGACCCGCATCATTGTAATGATTATTCGGGATTTCGGCAATTTAGAAAATCGAATTCCCACGGTCAATTCATTTAAAATTGATAACGCAAATACTTGTACTCAACCCTAATATCAACGAGACAAATACCCATAACTGCGTAATCTTAAAGATTCAAGGTTCAACATTCCGATTTGATCACGCTTAATTGAATAATTGGGTACCTAAAATTTTTGTTAGCGAAAATGTACTCGTGTTACCTTCGATGTTTAAGACTTTCTGTCCTTCCTGCGCGTCTTGTGTTTACAATCAAATTAGCTTGATTTACTTAATAGGCCTAGATGTGTACCGATAAGTACATATATATGCAAAATACAGAGAAAAATAGAATTAAATGCGAAGTATAGGAATTGGAGTAAACCTATGGGTAAGCGGTAGTCAAAACATTTTTGTTTGGCCGCCCGCTTAGAATCGCAGATTTCCTTTTTTTCTATTAATCATTATCATATGTATAAAATTTGAGATGTAGATGTTCCACGACTTTTTCATTAAATAATTTCGTACCTAAACCCTCAAAAAATTTTAAAATCCAGAATCGCGTTATTTTCGGTAACTAGTTTCAGAGCTTTATAATCAAGGATTCAGAGTATCTGCGATTATGTTTATAAATTCTATCTATCAACAATTGATCGTTTTTTTTTTAACCCGTGCTTTCAACATACTTCTGTCGTGAAAGTTAACGAAGTAAACCTCTATCCAAGGCAAACACATTACCAATAAATAAAACGCCAATTCTTAATTGAAAAACAAGCGGGTAAAAGTTGAACTTTATTAGTTCCATAAAAAAAGTGCCTTTTCGCTTGAAAAGGCAGTTTTTAAAAACCATGCGATACCTCCGTCATTTTATAAGATTAATAAAATAAAAAAATACCACGTAACAGCCAAAAGTAGTAACCAAACATACCCTAAGTCTCAAAAAAGCTAAAGAAATCTTTCCTTCCAAAAAAAAATCCTGAAAGTCAGCAAATTTTTTCCTCGCCCAAAGGTACCTCCCCTCAAAAAAGATAAGTAAACAAACTCAAGAAGTGAACAGTGAGAATTGAGGATATCAGTCGTACATGACTTCTATTCGCTGTACGCGTTTAAAAAATTATATACGCATTAAGGGCGGTTCATCCACCCTTATCGAACCGTTGGTCATACGCATATGGAAAGAGATTTCATCGATTGGTTGAGCCGAAACACGGGAGGAAAGGCGCCATAGGCCACCTAGGGCAGGTATCAAATTTTACTGTGGCCCCGTGTGATGGAGCCCGCGAGAGGATCGAAAGTTTGTAGGGTGTGACGCGAGTCCGAGAGAGCATTGTCGCCCCGACAATCTGGAGTCGAATTGCCAGCTCCGGCGCTTTCGTTTCCTCTCTCTCTCTCTGTCTCTCTCTCTCCCTCTTGAATACGTTCTAGACGTGTTTTTTCTTCCCCCCGCACTTTTCTTATAAGTATATATATATATATATATATATATATATATATATATATATATATATATATACATTTATGTGTATGTATGTATGTATATGTATATATATATTTATAAATAAATACACATACGTGCCCCAGAGTAATTCAACGCGTAAAGGGGATGACAATGGGGTTGCGAAGCCCGTTGCCCACACCCTTGAAACGAGACGAGTCTATATATACGTCCCCACTCTTCTTTTTATTTTTCTCTCCATTCTCCACTTACGTTTTCTCTTTCACTCACCCGTGCTCAATAGTAGATATATACTTGGGTAATGATCGTGTTACTGGTGTGTTTGTCGAAAGCCCGCGAGAAAAATTGCCTAATAACGTGACGAATACTTCTTTGGACCACCCCTCCCGAAAAAAAGTGAAAGAAATAATATAGACCATAAGAAGAAAAAAAAAACGAACGCACCCTCCCGCCCCTCCGGGCCCTTTTCAAGACTGCATTTTGAAAATTCGAGTCAGTACTGTGTGAATTACAATCCATAGTGAACGTTGAATTCGTGAATCGGACGACATTTTTTATTGTCCCTTGGATATGTGTTGGCAAAGTTTGTATATTTTAGAATTGGATTTTAGTGTATTTGAAAATATATTTTCTAATGGCCCTTGGACATGTGTAGGGATTTGTTTGATTTTTGTTTAATTGTTGAAATAAATTATGCAAAATCGTGTCTGTTTAACGATTGGTCAGATTTTGGGATTTTCGTTTAGTTTGAGGGAGTATTGTTGTCGGGAAAATGGAAAAAATCGCTTTTTCTATTTAATTTTATTATTCTGCAGACCTTTCTGAATACGTATGTGAAAATTGTTTATTTTTGTATTGTATATTTTTCAACGTTGGTAGCAGAATTGAGTCGAAATAATTGTTTTTTTATGTTTATAAATATATGTGACCCGTAGAGAGGTCAGAAAAATGATAAAAGTTGATAATCAACCTTTTGAACGCTGCCATTTTGGGAATTATTTTAGTGGAATCTGGTACCAAAGATTAGATCACTAATACAGATTAAGAATAGGTTTGATTTTTTTTCAGATTCATACAACGTCCACGACACTGGTCGCCAATTGAGGGCGTTTTTTCGCGCACCGTTAAAAACAAACGTACAAAAGTGGACGATAAATTTTTTTTCAATTTGTACATATTCTTGAAAGAGCAATAAACATGTGTAAAAAAATTTTAAACAAAAACTCGAATAGTTTAGAATTTATTTTATCTTAAATAACACCTCCAAGACAGCGCTGGAGACAACAATAACGCCTCAATTATTTGGTTCGATTACTGATTCTTGTTTAGTTTCCCTTCACATCTTATCAAATGGATAGACCGTTTTGTCCAGTATGTTCATTTTTCGGGACAATTGACGAAATGTTACTATTCGATTTTAATTTATACAGTAAATTCTTTGCCATATACTGAATGCACCCTCCAAATTTCAAATCGATCGTTTACACCATTTTTCTAAAATTTGCAAACTGAAAAAAAAACACTTTTCAACATAGGGAGTTATGAAAAATGAAAAATGAATTTATGACAAATTTTAACACAGCGAGTTTTGAAAAAATGTTATGAAAAACTGTCAAATTACTAAGTACATTATAACACTGTTGAGACAGTTTTTGATGACATTTTTCACACTATTTCGTGCGTAAAACTGCCATTCAGCGATGTAGGCATCTTTCCCTATGTTGAAAAGTGTTATTTTTTCGAATGTAAATTTCATAGAAGCGATGTAGACGATCGATTTACAATTTGGCGGGTCCATTCAGTATATGACGAAAAATTTACTGTATAAACGTGAATCAAATGGTAACATTTCGTCAATTGTCCCAAAACTCCTTAACGGGTTCACGGATTTTGAAGGGCAACAAAAACATATTTTCTCTAATTTTTTAAAAATATAACAAGATAATTATTTTATTCAAACTTTAAGCACATAAAAGTACAATATTTGAACAATATTTTATAAAAATTACATCCAACCATTTTGACAATTCAGCCGTTGAGAACTGGTTTTCGGAGACCCCTTAGAAAAAAGTATCCTCGCGGTGGTTAGGATAACTGATGATTGCTGTATCTGAAATAAAAAAAAAACAAATGTTGTTGATAAAATCTCCGAACCCAAACAAACTACTGAACCGATCCTTACGTAATGTTAACCACATATTCTTTATTACTATAACTATAGCGCATATCAAGGACTTTAACAATTTTTGATATTTACAATTTTTTTCGCCAAATACGGTGAAAAAACACGTTTTTTTGTCTGATGTTGTTATCTGATGTTGTACTATCAGATAACATTTTTTTTATGGATTTTTGAAATTTCAAGATTCATAATACTTCTTGATTCAATGAGAAGGATATTCATTTTCAAAAAAGTTTAAAAATCACAAAAATCCTTTAATGTCGATTAATTCATGACACAATCGAAACGTGATAATTAAGAGCGTTATAAAAATAATCGTGCACGATCGCCCTACTGTTTCGTTTATACCCCCAACGTGGGTAGCCAGCTGACTCTGTATTGCTCATCTATCCACGAGGGGAGACGCTTCTGATAGATGAGATAAACTCGATCGTTACGTGGTCCAAGTATGTATATACTTTGGTAAGTTGTTACTATATACTCGTCGCGAACAGATGACGTTTCGAGGACTTTTTTCTTCTTCGTACAAACGTAACGCTCGTCAGCAACTATGCCGTGTGTTATCCGTCGATAACTCACTTTGGCGTGTATTTCTCTCCATCTAATTTATCGTGAAGGATTATCGCATCGTGATCGTCGCGGCACTGCAGTCTTTATTACCTGTAAAAAATCGCGTTCCGAGCCTATAACAGCCACGAAAAGTAATTAGTCTAATGGAATAATTCTTGTTGAAATCTATGTCGCCCCTGGTGATAACGGATTGGAAGATCTTCCGACTGCTCTATCACGTACGATAAGCACTGTGTTTTACAATTAAGACGGGCAACGAGTTTAGAAGTACATTTTTTTAGTGATTTTTCATCATTTTTTTAACAAGGAATTAATTAATAGAATTTATTCAAACTTTGGAAATATTTTATACATATTTTCAAACAAATAGTTTGAATTTTTCGAAGCTTTTCCTCTGAAAATATGGAACATATAACCTGTCGCCCAGCGAAGGTCACCATCAGACTTTGCTCTTTGTGTACACACTGGAGGCCACAGTTTTCATCTGAAGTCAATACGGTTTGGAGATTACTTTAAGAACATGTTTTCCTTCTATATGAACCTAACTCTGACCAACAAAATTGAAAATTGCATTTTTTAGAGGTGTTCAAACAAAAGGGTATAATTTTTGCCATTGTTTTATAAACTGTTTTGCTATAAAAAATATACTTTAAACAATGATATTATAATAAATTTAGGTTCATATAGAGTGTAATTATATTAAAAAACTAACTATCGTTTTGTAAAATTATAGGTTAGAAACTTTTTGCGCTAGAGTGTACACGAAAACAAAAAAATTAAGGCAGTTTTGAATTATTTATACTGCTTACCGGTTAATCAGCGAATGGTTTTACTAACAATTTATGGGGTATAAAAAACAGATTTTTTTTAGACATCTAAACTGGATTCCTGCCTTCAGGCAGAATTGTTGTCTAGCGCTCTTTTTGGAAGTGATTTTTAGGTTATAATAACTAAAAAATTAAATACACATGGTTTGTTTGGGTTCTTCGAGAATAGGTACAAATAGATACAAAGAGGTCCTTCGAGAATATGTACAAATTTATTTAAAAATGCATTATCATGTCCTTTTGTACGTTTGTTTATAACGATGCGCGGAAAACACCCCCAATTGGCGATTAGTGTTGTGAACGTTATGAATCCGTAAAAAAACCAAACATAATCCTAATCAGCATGAATGCTGTGAAGTTTAGTGCCAGATTCAGCAAACAAAAATGTATAAAATGGCTTCAAAATTTCTTTTAAAGACCAATAATAGCTAAGGTGTAGCATAGGAAATTTTTATTAAAAATTTTCTGTGAACATGACAGCTGTTTGAAAAAAACTCGGATTATTACCAAAATTATGAGATTCAAAAATTAATTTAGAAAAAACGAATGCAACACGAAAAAAAAACTATGCTACATCCAGATAATATTATAAAGAA